>MU386574.1:67867-382118 GCA_022497025.1 Hypoxylon sp. FL0890 | reverse complement strand
TATTAATAAAATTATAATTACGTAATAATAAAAATCGTAATTAATATATAAAAATGTATATTTAACTTATATATAACTTAAAGAAATTAAAAAAATTAAAATAAAAAAATAAGAAAATAACATTTTTAAATTTTATAATTAATATTAATTCATTTATATATTTAACCACGTATTTTTTAATTTATTTTAAAAGAATTATAATTTTTTAATATAAAATAAACATATTTTTATATTATTTTTAAATTTAAGGTTATTATGTTTACGCCGCGTAAAAACCTTATGTTTTAATAAGTTTTAAAATTAATTTTAAAATTAAAAAAAAACTATTTAACTTTAATATTTTTTTAATTAAAATATATTTATATTAACTTTTTTTTAATAATTTAAAAAAATAAAAAGTTTCGTAAATTATACATTTAACTTTAAAATATTTTTTATAATTATTTAATACGTTATTATAAAATTATAATTAATTTAATTTTATTTTTCATTAATATATTTTAAATTTAAACTTTTATAACGTTATATATAAAACTTATAAATATAAAAACACGAGTTATTATTATTAAGGGATTATAAGTGGTTATATATTTATAACGTATATTAAGTTAATTTTTATTAAGTTTAATTTTATATACTTTTACTTTATTTATAAGATGCGGCCTTACACTTTCCTCGTAAAAAAGCGAAGGAGGTAAGCGTTAATAATCATTTTTATATATATACTTTTAATAATGTTTACGTAATGTTCCTCCATTAATCACTTTATATTTAAATTACATTACGGGAAAACCTTTAACATTATATATAATTAAAAATAACGTAATAAAAAATGTTAATTTAAAGTTATTTAAAATAAAGTTAAAGCGTAATTAACGTTACGAGTGTCCGAATTTTAATTTAAAGTCACTTAAGATAAAGCTAAGCTAATTTTAAGTTTACAGTTATTTAAGCATTTACTACTCCAGGAGCAGCAGCAGCAAGCAACTTTCCAAAGTCGGGGGTTCCTAAACCAGTGACTGGGTCCCATCCAGTCGTAGCATTCCATCTTGCACCGTTTCTAAAAGCAGAGTTGCCCGAACAGCCACTTGAATAACCTGACGTTATATCTGTCAGGGCCGCGCTGTTGTTGTATAGCCACGGATTAAGGAATCCTAGTGGTGGCTGTCCCTGACTCTTTCGGGCAGCGTTGAGAAGCGCAACTACACCGGTAAAGACTGGGCTTGAGGCACTGGTACCTGATAGCAGAGCGGAGCTTCCCTTGTCGATGACAATAAAGCGGCTTCCTTGCGCCGCGACGTCAGGGAAACCTCTATTGGACTTGTTGAAATATGCCGAGTAGGTATCGCCGATCAAATCGAGGTACGCGTTGACGGCATCCGCCTGCCATGCCGGCTGTGGGTGAAGCGAGCTAAAACCACCGCTCGAGAAGCTCACAGCCTGTTCAGGCTCGACATTGTAGGTGGCGCCGACCGATGTCACGTAGGGGCATCCTGCGGGGAAAGTAGGCTGGAAGTACGGCGCCTGGTCGGATTCTCTTATGCACGAGTCACCCGGGCCGGAGTCACCCGATGAGAACAGAACACTGACACCACGGGCCCCAAGCTGCATGAACAAGTTGCAAACTTTTAGGGCGTAGTCTTCCGGTACGGACTGCTCCTCCTCTCCGTATGAGGTCGAGAGAGTCTGCGGCAAAGCTGAATCTTCCTGGTCGAGGAGATATGTTAGAAACTCCAAGTAGGGTTCGTTAGACGAGGGGCCAGGTTCGTCGTGTGTGGGCACAAGAGGTCTCAGAAAACAAGTCAGTTTGTATATTTTGCAGTTTAGGGACGGGCTTTTAATGTATTAGGTACTTACCCACGACCGCCAGTGCTATACTCTAGAATTGGGACTGGGTTGCTGACAGCAAGCACGTATTGCACATCAAGATTTGCCTCTCCTACTCAAAGGTTTAGTAACAGTATCGTGTGGCAATTATTGGTAACTACCACGTACCGCTGTCATCGCTGCTAGTCTGGTCGTTCAAGCCCCCATTAACTAGCTGGACGCTGAAATTCTGTCCTGCGGCCTGCGGCACATATTGTGTCTCGAAAGATTGTAGATCAGAGTAGCGGGCGTATTCCTCCAAGTAAGAGGCGAAGGCAACCAAGTTTCCATCCGGCGATGCGGTATACTTGATGTTATACAACGACTTAAGGCAGTCGGGTGTGATCCTCGAAGGGTTGCAGTTAGCAGCCTGGATCGCGATGTTTGCCTTTAGGGCATCTTCCTCCTCGGGCTCAAGGATCTGCATCTCGAAGATGGTAGATCTCTTGGCACCTAGCTGCCCGAACCGAGTAGTTGGTTGGATCAGGTCAATGTTTCCGGCAAGCTCGTCGGGAACGCTGTATGACAGCGTCCGCAGCTTGGGACTGCCGCCCTTCTCATATTGGTACCACGCAAAGTTCGCGTTGAGCAGATCATTGGCAGTCTTCACATTTGTTGTGAAGGTGATCCAATCGTTGTTTACCGATGACTTAACACCGCTCTCGGCTAGCCAATTGACAACAGACGAGACCGATTGCTCCGTCGGCGCTGTATAAGCCCGGACTTGGTCACGCGACATGTGCAACCCGTAATTTGGATGCCCCGGCGTCGAGATCTCGAGCACCGCCTGCTCTAGCGCCGCCGCATGCTGTTGTGGGAGAGCAGCGCGCAGTGTGATAGAATCGTCTGGAGAAGCTTGGCGAACTTCGGTCCAGCCCTTAGGAACGGAAGACAGACTATCCATCACCTTGGCCGTGGCGGCAGAGGCGAAGAGGAGAAGTAGGGAACGCATGGTGAGAGTACTTGAGTTCGCACGGGAGCTTTCTTGATTTTACTTTCACCTTTCACAAGTTGAAGGCGAAAAGCGAGTAAGTCATGAGTTGCTCTGTGAGGGGGAGCCGCGAGCAAATTAATAAACAACGACACCGTAGTAGTAAGTAAATGACCCCTTACATATTGCAATTGCGTGCTGTTAGACTGGCTGATACTACCGTTACATGGACCAAGACTGAAGACATCTTTGGACAATGCCTACTGGCGCGTAATCTAAGGTCTTGTCCATTTGGGATGCATTGACTTGCCAAGTCCGGGGTGATCTCCCGCCCTCCCTCCGCGAGTACTACCTCGCCTAAGCTGAAATTGGCAGGAGAGTCGCTTTCAAGTTATGCAGGTCGCCGTGGTAGCCTGATAAGCTTCTTGGTATGAGAGATCTGATCTCACCCCAGTGTACAGTACTATGGTAGGGCTTCGTGCGCGGGCATAACAACAGGTCACGGTCACCTTCGGAATGTGGTTGTGATGGAATCTGCAGATTCGGCCCAGTCACGGCCATGTACAGGTAATAATACGGCGCCGCCCGCCGGCCTAGACCCCATTAAGCAGCAGAGAATGCTTGCTCTACTTTGTATTTATTACTATGCCACGGAAGAAACCGATAATAGACAAATCTCGCGTGGATCTGAAACATTTCATGTCGCTCATTTCTACGCGTCTGAACTATGTTCCGGCTCATTCCAATCATACTTCGTCAATCGAAGGAGAGTCGACAGGCCGGCTTGTGAAAAGACAGAAACAGCCGTCAGAAAAGATACCGGGTAGACTAGAATAGAGAAAATATGAGTTACGTTACAGACTCTTGGTCAAGTCTGTTAGCACCAAGAGACGATTGAATTCTCGACAGCAATGTCACGAAAATACCTATGTGTAATATGACTAGGGGCTCTCATTGGCATGGAGGCGCGGAGTCGAGCATGAATTGGGGTGACCTTGACGGCCAGCTTGCCAACTTATTAAATGAAGATCCCTCTTGGAAAGTGACGGCTTTCATACCATCTGATGGCTCTAGATTGGCCATATGAGATACCGGGGTCTTACGACAGACGCCCCCCTCAACGGTATGCCGTTGAGAGTGACAATGTAGTCACCTTCAAACAGCAACTAAATAAGAACAGGTGATTCTGGAGATCTACACAGTCTTCCCATGTTCATCCATCTTCCCGATAACCTTTTCGAAGAGTTGGGGCAGAATCTCTGAAGCATCCCCTTGGAAGAAGAAATCTTGCTGCGATAGCGTCTGCGCTGAGTCGGGGTCCGGATTCACTACTGCGACTATGGCTCCTTGTCTCCGGGCCTTGTGCGTATAGCCCGCAGCGGGATACACAGCAGCCGCAGTTCCAATGACGAGCATAATATCGACCCGATCTTGGTTGATCCAATTATCAATCTGCTGAAGCATTGGTTGGTCGAGCTCCTCGCCAAACCAAACCACACCAGGCCTGAGCAAAGCTGTCTTGCAATTAGGGCAGTGCGGAAGATCTTCAACCTTTATGTGCGGTACAGGTACGTCTGAGTCGAGCAATGGGAGCTTCTTGTCAGGCGGGTAGTCTTCGGCGGCAGGAGCGAGGGCTGGACACACTGGATCGCTAAGGTCGTTTCGGTCGACATAACCGCATTCGTTGAAGCATTTATTATCCAGAATGCTCCCATGAAGGAGTCGAAGCTGAGATTCAGGATGTCCAGAGCGCGGCGAGAGGCCTGAAGTGTAAGGAATCGCATTGTTAAAAGCCACTCGAAGTAGACATAGTGGCATCAATTATCGTGAGGGCTAACTTACCATCAACATTCTGCGTCAAACACAGAAAATTCTCTCTCCTTTTCGCCAGCTCAGCCAGCGCATAATGCCCGCGATTAGGTTTTGCCTTTAAGGCCATGTGTCGACGCCAGGCATAGAAGAGCCAGACGAGGGCAGGATCCCTGCTGAAGGCTTCCGGGGTCGCGAGAGAAGTAGGGTCGTAGTTGCGCCACAAACCGCCGGCGCCCCGAAAAGTCGGCAACCCCGATGCAGCCGATAAGCCGGCGCCGCAGAGAGCTAGGACACGATTGCTAGATTTTAGGAGCTCTTTGAACTCGTCGATAGATGTCCGCGGTGCCATCGTCTCTGCGTGAGTTGTGTGTCGAACCCGGAATGGACGGAGAGGGTTGATGCCGGGACTTGTCACTACTAATTGGCGAAAGATTGACGACGAGGCCAAAGGTCGAGGACTGCGATACATGCTACAAGGCCGCGAGAGCCAGCCAAGAACATCATGCCTGCTTCCGGGTTGTCCGCCCGTGTGCCTATTGCCCACCCTGCCACCTTAGCGGTTGTCACGTTGTACCTACATGTAGCTTCCAATGTTGGCATACATCCGTTGTGGGGTACCTTAATGCTAATAAAGAGTACGTACATATCGGTAATTATGGGATAAGTGCAAGGAAAATCTATCTACAACAACAATATCTGCATAACGGGGTACTCTTATGTGTTTAAGGGTTTTCATTAAGAATTACATGGTATATAAGGTACTTAATTTACAACCTTATAATTTAAAATTCGAGTGACGAGAACGCTTCATATCTCTTCCCCGCACCGGTGCCGTTGCCTACCACAGGGTCCGTATAAATAGTCAAGCTATCTGTCGAGTTCTTGTAATCCACGCCGCACCTCTCAGAGAAGCCTTTGAACATGTCGACTCTCTCTTGCACATACTTCTCAAACCCGGCCTTCGTGCAGATCGTTCCGGGTCCGTCGGCGCAGTTTGGCAAAGGCTGAGGCGCGCTATTGACAAGGACCCGATAGTAGTCTCCGCCTTCGTATCCATAGCTGCCAGAACAGTTCAGCCTCTCGATGGCCAAGTTGCTTGAGAAGGGCAACAAGTGTGAACTCTTCCACGCGCGTCGGTAGTTGATACGGTCTAACGGCATAGTATCGTTGATGGAGGCCTCGCTTCCGCCAAAGTTGGAGTTGTTGAATAGACCCATGGCAACATACACCATCGGAGGCAACTCTCGATGGGTGAAACTAACATATATATCATGTTCATCCGTCAAATTCCCTAGCAGCAGATTCGCCGACGCATTGAACCATGGCAATCCCACGACGCCGGAAATATGGTTACCATATCCCACATTGTAGTGGTACTGGACGTCGGCTGTGTATTCCCACCCGAGCCAGTCATCTGGACTAAAGAGATCCAGATCGCAGAATGGAGAGCTTCCACGAATGACCGATTCATACCCGCACAGCTCCATCATGCCGTACACGTCGTTGGCCGTAAAGTTGAACCCAGGTGCCATGGCATTCAGTCTCGTAGTTATGGGCTTGGTGAACTTCTCCAGGTAAACGGCCGATTGGTCGCTCCCGAACGATGATGAATAAGCCGGACAGCTTTTATACGGCGTTAAGCTGTTCGCACCAGCTTCCTCGGACTCGTAGATGCTGACTACTTTAATTCCATTATCATCCAATTCAAGTCCTCTCGCTAGAGACCGCGCTGACTTTACAGTGCGCTCGGCGGAAGATGTCCAGATACGAGAAGGTAGCCTGAGATTGGGATACCTAAAGGATAGTGTAACACCAAGCTGCGCCGCTTCTAGTCTGCCGACGCGAGTCAATAGCTCTCGTTCGGCATCCGTCAGCGGGGCCGTCCAACCGGCAAGAAAGCTCAGCGCCGGAATCTTGGTCCAATCGATAGCCGTGTTATTCTGTACCTTGGAGACGAAGGTATCAATATATTCCTCATAATCATAGTCATTGGCGTAAATTGCAGCGTGGCGGATAAGATAGGCAGCTTTTGAAACTGTACATCCTTGGGGAGGTGCCGGCGACGTTGGCGGATCTTGAGGCTCAAAGTACGGAGCTACACCACCGAGATGTTCCAGAGGGTTAAATTTGTATGTGGAATACAGCGACGCGGCATCACAGGGTTGGATGAGTGGAAGAACGAATGCAGTGAGCTGAAGCAGCTCTTTAACGAACGATGATACCATTTCTCGTTGTTAAACACGCGTATTAGAATCCTTGCTTGTTTTCCAAGGGGAAGGTAGAGTATTTATTTTCGTCAGACTCAACCTAGACCCCTGGACGTTGATCTACGTACATTGACGATGCCTTTGTCCCAAGTGGCTAGTGCGAAATGAAGATGACTGTTGAAGGGGGACAATTAGGCTTACACCTTGCGCCGCCAAATTCTGGCAGGTGGGGTAGTGGCGTCATAGAGCACGGGAGGACAAGGATATGGCGGCCACTAAGAACAAGCTTCAGGGCTACGAAGCTTATTTCGACTATGTACCACCTCAACATCACAACTTTAAGCTTTCAAGTTCAGAACTCATCCTTAACAGTACATAGCTGGTTGCAGGAAGACCGATCACATCAGCTCTGATCTTCAACCAACATCGATATTGTTGTTGTGATGGATTAGGTACCATAGTTCCCATACCAAAAACGTAATTTCGTCCCCTAACATCACCCCCTTAAAGCTCTTTAATTACTTATCAATCACTGACGAGAGCTATGCATCGCATCTCAGCTTGCTAGTAATAGTTAGAGAATTTTCCCAGCTCAACTGACAATGTTTCTTGATATAGAGTCGAGAGGGTCTTATTGGAAAGCAATCTTAGATAAGATCTCCACAATTTGTAATATTCAGTGATCCATTGTGAATAGGAGGCGATATCAGGTATAAGTACCTCTTACCTATTAGTTTTATAAGGTAGGGGAGTGTACGTTTCATTTAAGATACCCTCGACTCTGACAACCTATCAGAATGTATGCGACTGGTTCATAGAACGAACGGATAATGACTTTCCTCAAGAGCGCTCTAGGTTGCGTATGGTCATAGATTCATATCATGAATGTAGATATAGACTACCACTATCCCCTACATTACTGCGGCCTGTAGGGCCAGTCGCTAAACCTTCTGGCATCTGGGCGATTAATAGTCCGCCTTCTGCCACGGTCGCTGTCCCCTTCGTCGAGACTTCGAACCCAGCCGATATCCACGTAGATTATACGACCGTCAGGCCTCCTAACTACTACTATCTCATCTCGTATGTCAACTCGAGATGGCGGTCGGTGCCGGATGTCATGGTCATCATGATGAGTGCCTCGAGGCCTTCTCCTATGTTCTTCACTATTATCTGACCCGTCTCCACGCACGATATGCTTGACTTCCTCTTTAGCTGCCTGGGCCCATGATTCTTTGTCACTGTATAGTATACCCTTTGGCCAATATTTGGAAGCCGCAACCGATGCGGCTCCGACGACGCCTAGGAATATCAACGAGGTCTTGAGAACGTCTTTACCACTGTCGGAATGAGCTGGTGATGGCCAGCGTCGGCGCTGCGGCCCCGAATTCTCGGAAGAGCTTCTACGGCGGGAACGGGATGTCGACCTGGAATGTGGGGCGCCGGACGGAGATGTATAACGGGCATCAGGCATTTTGACTGTGACGACGAACAGGAATTGAAATATCGAGATCGGTTGATATATGGAAGCTTTAGAATTGAAAGCTAGACCCACGACGAAGACCAAATATTCTATCAGTTAAATAGGAGGCCTTCTAAGCTGGAACATAGAGCCTGGGGAAGCTCCACAGGATGATGTAGGAGGCGAGCTAGAGCCTACTTTCAGCCGGACCTTGATTCGTGTCAAATCGAGATGATTGGCTAACAGCGTCGATTGAATTCAAATTGTGGGTTACGAATGCTTCTCGGTTGAGATTTCAGAACGCCCCGAAGTCATTGTGAAACCCCTAATGCGGCGATCGGAGAACGAACTACAGGTAACTAACCTAGGTAGGTAAGTAGAGAGCAAGAAGTAGACGGCGTGCGAGGCTTAAGATAAGCTTTCGGAATCCGCTTGGCTGCTACTCACATCCATAGTCGACCACGCAGCCACGTAGCCCGATGTGAAAGCTTTGGTTGGGTTCTTTCATGTGTCTCGCGATATTTCAAGTATATAATGTGATGTGTGTTTGGCACTGAACAAGGGGGCGGGAACCACAGTCAAAGTCTCCAGATTGAGTAGTTCGCCCGACTGAGTAGAAGCAGGTAAAGTATATTTACCACTGGTACATAAACGTTGGTCGGGGATTAGGTATGTAATCAAGACCTACTCACGAAGGCCCTCAAGATGACACTGGAGTTATCAGACAGACCCAATAGCCGGATGAAATAATGGCGTACCTTAGTGGCTAAACCAGGTCAATCAACTACGTACTTACGTCGGGTGTAGTTGAGAGAAGATGATTGACCTGGCTGCCCCCAGTACGAGAAAATGGCACAGTCTTGGCACTCCTCCTCCTATTACAACACCACGTATTATATTCAATAACTAATTAAAAAGAAATCGTAAAAAATACAGAAAATTTATCTATTAATTCTACGACCTTCGCTATGCCATATATCAAGCCAGCGCTGTGGCATATCCTCATATATGAAAGAGTTAAAAGTGGTGTTGTTTTAAAGAGGTTTAGTGGATAGAGTGCCATTTTCTCGTAGGTCCGGCTGGGCGTTCAGCTGCTAAAAATACGGGAACGCGCGATAGAGCCCCGCATTTGCCAATTTAGTGTACATGTAGACGGTTTGACGCGACTCCACTATCCCATTCTCCAAACTTGACGCGCCTCAACTAAGTAACCTTTAAAAGGAAAATACCTTATCATACACCAATAGTCCCTCGGGAATATTTGCCTCGTTACTACAATGCCTTGCTTCTATTGACAACATAATGGAGTCATCCCCAGGGCCTGATAGGCCGTTGGATCCGTCCAAACCTTTCGAAGGCCTCGTGCTCTGCTGCACTAATATCGAGGCCGATCTGCGTGTAAGCATAGCTCTATTACAAATAAAGACTACGGTTCCCTACTCCTCATGGAGGCTCTCTTGACTAATATTCTACCACCTAGACGGAAATCGCACAACGAACTGCGGATCTAGGCGGCATTCACAAGTACGATTTAACCCCGGACGTCACCCACCTGATCGTCGGAGACTACGACACTGCCAAGTATCGCCATGTCGCGAGGGAGAGACCCGACATTAAACCCATGGCCGCCGGCTGGGTTGACGCCGTCCGAGAATTATGGCTGGAAGATACCGAGTTCGACTTTGCAGCTTTGGAGAATACCTGGAGATTGAAGACGTTCGAAACAGGTGGCGGCATCCCAAAGAGTCCTGTCGAGGAACAAAGGGAAAGAACCAGGTTGATCTGCTGCTTGACCGGCTTCGAAGATAGTACGTTTAAAATTAAATAAATTTACATATAACATATGACTAACATTGCTAACGTGAAAAGATGAGACGCGCACTATGATCGAGGGCAAAGTTAAAGCGAACGGCGGTAATTACGTTGGCGACCTCTCTAGACGCGTAACCCATCTTATTGTTAACAAGCCCGAAGGGAAGAAGTATGTCGCTGCGCGAAAGTGGGGGATAAGGACCGTCTCTATCGAGTGGCTATACGACAGCATTCAACGAGGTATGATTCTCAACGAGGAGTGTTACGATCCAACACTCCCTACAGAAGAACGAGGAAAGGGGGCTTGGATAAGAAACTCGAAAAGAGGAGCCTCCCTAGGCAAGAGACTGCGCGATGGTACAACCGCCCCTTCAGTTGATGACGGCAGGAGGAAGTTGAGGAAAACCGCAAGTATGAAACTTACCAGCCAAAGAGACGATCTCTGGGGTGATATTCTCGTCAAACAACCCTCGACCGACCTTTCTGGGACGACTACCGGCGCCGCTCCTGACGAGCGAATTGCTAGCGTACCTCCTGTTTGTCCCGCGGCTAATCCAGTTACGCCCGTTGTTGAGACTCCATCGCTTGCACAGCCAAGCAACCAGGTCCAGCAAGTTGATGGCCATATTTTCTCTTCATGTCGTTTCTTCGTTCACGGTTTCATTCCGAAGAGGCAGGAAATCTTGCATCAGCACATCACATCCCATGATGGGCAAATATCAATGTCTATTGAAGATGTTGCCTCTTCCAATCATAAGGAGCCGTTAGATCGACGCTACCTTATTGTACCGCAAACCTCCCAGCCAGATTCTCACCCTAAGCTTCCTGAAGGAATGCACATTGTCACTGAATTCTATATCGAGAGATGTATCCACAATAAGATCCGTTTTAAACCAAACGACCATGTGTTGGGACAGCCGTTCCCGCAATTTCCCATCGATGGGTTCCATGAGTTGACGATATGCACTGCTGGATTCAAAAACGAGCAGCTAAACCAAGTGGAAAAGGCCGTTACTCAGCTCGGTGCCAAGTATTCGGAGCGGCTAAATGCACAATGCACGTTACTAATATGTCCCTCTCTGGACGAAGTTCGGAAACCCAAGCTGGACTTTGCCATATTCTCCAAGATCCCGGTAGTCGGTGCGGACTGGCTGTGGAACTGCATAACGACGGGTTGCCTTATGCCATGGAACAAATTCTTATTCCAAGAACTTCCCCAGAAGTCTGCCATAAAACGCGAGGCCCCTAAAAGCAATGAGAGGGACGAAACCGCCAGATCGAAATCAAAGTCGGCGCCCGGAACAGAGCTCAAGTCAAAAGCCCCATCACCAACGATGAAACATGGCATCGATGTAACTGCTTTTGATGATGATATGCTTGGGGTTAAAGATACTACAGTCCAGGAACAGGAAACCGATAGAACTAACTATGGGACGGCGCCTACCCATCAAGCGGAGAGTTCGGCCACCGAACCTGCGACTGTGTCTGCGCCACTGTCAGAAATGACCTCGAATGCGCTGAATAAATCTCCATCCCCTCAGAAATCGGTTCCTACACCACGAAAACTGAAGCGTTTCCCGACTGGAGGCGAAGTGGGAGACTCCGAAGGCGGCGATGAGTCTGATACCTCTGTTAATCGACCAGAAAATGAAGATAATACGTCCAAGAATAAGGAGCAAGAACGAAAGCGACAGGCCCAACGGGCCAAGGCAGCGGAACGTGAAGAAATGTCAAAGCGATTGAAATCTCTCGTGGCTCCCGACAATGTGGCCCAGGAAGGCGACAGTATGAAGCCACAACCAGTACCGAGGCAACAACGTCGAAGGCGCGAGATTCTCGGCCGGGCCGCAAGTAATGTCTCGACAGCATCAAGCGCGAGTGCGGAATCCTCGGCGCATATGAGCAGCTTCAAGTCGAATTCTAGGAAAACTGAGTCTATAGCATTGCGCCTAGACTCAGTCCAGACTACGGCGGGCGCTTTTGGCATTCTGGACAAGATGATGATGGAACACAATAACGGCAATAATCAGGCAACGCAGGATGGCGACAGCCCACCCCGTGCTACGCAGCTTGAATACGATAACCCTGAAGCTCGGGAACATCGGGCTGTTGTTATGGATCGTATGATGGCCGATAGGAAGCAGGTTGATTTGAGTGGAAAGAAGCAAAGTCAAGCGAAAGATTCTTTGACGAGCTTGAAAGATGATGTTAGATTAGGCAATAATACGCAAAGGTCTTCAGCTTCTTCGAGGAGAAGATCTACGAGGCGACGATGATATTTTAGGAAGGACAGTATTGAGCGAAATGACAGGGTTAGGGTTAGGACTCAGAAGGCCGCTGGCGATGAGGTACCAGAGGTTTGAATATTGAATTACAAATGCCGTAACATCCGCCATGCATGCAAGCGCTTCTTGTAGAATGGGGAGACCCTTCGTTTCATGGTAATAGAGCATGCAAACTAAACTTGAAGCGACCTAAATTTCAAGTCTCGAGTATTTGTTGTAATTCTCGCAATATCAAAAAATGTGTACTCCTAAATTGTGTTGGGTATCAATGGGCATCGTAAAAGTAACTCGACGCTTTTTCGACCATTTTGATTCCACGCAAAGAGTTTTTGTTTACCTCCTGGTTGAATCATTGAGTTCGACTTGGAAACATATAAAAGGTGACAACGTGAGACTTCGTAAGAGGAAATGAAGGACATGTGAAACTCCCGAAGCTCTGCTAGGACGCTGGTTGGATGGGTCGTCTAGCAGAAGCAATTCGTTCGACGTGTATCGATTTTTCGTAGCCAACCGTCCACTGATCCCATAGTTTGGTTGCACCTTTTCTCAGCTTCGTATCTGCTCCCTATGCCCTTTCCGCTACCATATCCCTTGTACGCGCTAGATTTCATATATCTCGCCTACTACGCAGACTGACTAGATAGGTACCAATATAGTTCATCATTCGTACCATGCAACTTCGCCTCACTTGTCTTCTACGTCCATCTATAACCTCCTCCTATCTCAGATGCCAACCTCTGTACTAGAGACCCACATTTGCCAGGCGAAGAGCGTTACTCTAAAGCGCCGCCTCGCTCAACATACTCAGCATAGCAGCAGCCGCACCACCAAGGCCGACGGCCCGGATCGTCTCGTCCCGGGCCTTCTTCTTCGAAGAGCGGTCTTCCCTAAGCCGGTTGTTGCTGCTGACGTAGTGATCATCGTGGTACTCACGATCCCGGTCTGATCTCCTTGCGGTGCTTGATGAACCGCCGCCGCCATGGTACCGGTGGCTATGGCTTCGATGGCGGTACCGCTCTTCCCTGGCGTCGTCGCGATCGCGGTGAGAGTGATACTCTTTCTCGCGCTGACGGTCTCCCCTATCTCGGTCGCGATCACGGTCCGAGTGCCGCTCTCTTTCTCGTTCTCTGTCTTGGTACCGATCTGAGCGGTATCTCTTCTCTCGATCCCGGTCGTGATCACGTTCTCGATCTCTATCTCTGTCTTTATCCCTCGTTCTGTCTCTATCCCGCTCTCGTACTCGATCTTTATCCTTCTCACGACGCTCTCGCTCGCTCCGCCTATAAGATGGTAAGCTCCGCGGTAGCGAACTCGACCCCTCATCTATGATCTGTGGAGTAGGATCTATCCGAACGTGAGGGTCGTCGTTCTTGTTCTTTAAGATGGGCTTTGGTTTTGTGGTTACAGCAGGGCTAGCGCCGGTGCCGCTGTCCTTTCCTTTGTCCTTTTCGTTAGATGGCGGAGGCACAATGAATGGGTAGACCTTGGTGCCCTTCTCGCGGCTACCTTTATGATCTTCATCTGCAGCATCGCTACCAAGTCTGTCTCTGGTTCGAGAGCGTGTCTTGTCGTGCTGCTTCGACGACGCTATGGGAGTGGTAGAGCTTCGACGAGGACCCTGCGATCGGGATTTATGATAATCTTCTAGGTAAGAGCTAGAACGAGGAAAAGACTGTGAGTAGGACGACGAGTGATGGTGTTCTCGATCCCTGTTATCGGAATCCGTTCCGCTATTCGACGTTTCGTGATCATCGCTGGAGTCATAGAGTGCGCCGACAGAGCTAGTTGCACTTCCCTTGCGGCGGCGGCGACTGCTATTGACTACGTACGTCACACCGTCATTATCATACTCTTCGCCATCCGTGTCATCACCCTTGCGCCGCTGCCGCCGTCGCTGTGCGTCATCAATCACGTCCCAGTTTCGGTACTTGTCTGGGTGATATCTATCCTCCGCTCTCCTGTCTTTCGGGCCCGTCCCAAATTCGGTTGATACGGCAGCAGTAGAGCGTCGCCGCCTCGCACCACGCACCTCGGCGGTCTTCCTAGCGAAATCGGCTACTTGGTCACGCGATAGTTCACCCAGCACGGCTACAAAGTCGGGCCTTGCCTCGTACCGCACCCCGGCGCCGGCAAGGACCTCGGGCGACACCAGCCGCCGTGGGATTCGTGTCCACTTCGCTTCGAGCGGGATCTCCCGACCATGGCTATCGGGACCTAGACGGGCACTTCTCTGCTGCGGTGCCGAAAGTGCCTGCTGCTGCTGCGGCTGCGGGCTGGAGCCGGATATAAGTAATGGAGGGAGATAACGTGGATGCGTTGGGGAATGTTCGGCAGCGGGGTGGCTTGTCTGTGATGAAGGAAGAGCGGGATGAGACGCCGATGGGGGTAGAGCCTGAGGCGTGGGGGAACTGGACATCTGGTAGTTCGATCCGGAAGGTGGCTGCAGATGCATGTTCCCCATGGCGACGGCAAGGTCAGCTGACCGCTTGTCGAGAGCCATGAGCTCCCGAGTCGAAATGAGGGCCATGGACTCATCTTCCTCGTCGCCGCTCGAGGAGTGACGGTCGTAAGAGAGGTATGTAGGTTGGTTTGGCATATTGGACGGTATTGTCTTGCGTTTGTCTGCGTCTTCTCCTTCGAGACGCTTCATTCTCATCGATGGGAAAAGCTTCTCCTCGTCGATGCCGGATTGCAGCTCCTCAGGGCTAAATTCATCCGAGCCAGGATACGTTGGGTACGTTGGGTACGGGGTGATCTGGAGCCCATCATGGCCTCGAGGACGGTAATGTTCCAGAAGCCCCCGCACCGAAGGCGTGCTGCCGCCGTTGGCGCTGAGTTGCTCATCTAACTGGCGGATATAGGCACGAATGACGTCCTAGTGCATAGACACATGTCAATATCATGATAATAGATTGAACTAGATTGGAGGACTGAGATATGGTTGGGTTGCAAGAAAACAAAGGGGCCGTGGAACAAACCTGATTCTTACGCAGTACGTCTCTAGAGAAGCCTTCCCGTTCCAGCTCGTCCCTAAATTTCTCCCAGAGCTCCTCTTCGTTACCATCTGTCAAATTGGAATTCTTCCGTTGACATATCCGCGACGCGATGGCATCCACCTTGTCTTTGATCGAGTCAAGGTTAGCACTGCTGGTGTCGACCATCTGGCGTGCCTTGGATGGGTTATGCAGCTGGATTGTGTCGAGGAACATGTCGATGCTTAGCTTTTGATTCGCGAGCTTCGCCCGTATTAGGTCGATCATATCGCGCTCGCGACTCTCTAGCATCATCCATCCCTTCTCGCCATCCATCCGTGTTCCTCCACCCGCTCCATCAAGGCCATCAGGGCCATCGCCGCCTACATGTTTCTTTTCTAATATAGTTTCTAGTTGTTCGAGCGCGAACTGGGAGTCCTCGAGGATGGGCGTTAGCTGCCGCGCGTATACAGCATTGCCGTCCGCGCAGAGCAATGACTCGGGGTCTTCGGCCTCGAACTTCAAATGCTTTAGCACCGTATGTAGGTTGCGCACCGTCGTTGCAATTTCCTCCAGCTCAGGGCCCGCAGCCCTTGCCCGTTTGTACAGTTTCCGTGCAAACGCATCGACTCGTTCGATGTCGGCGGGGTGCACACGCGCGGGAGTAATAGGAGCACCTGTCACTGGCGCTGCATTATTCAGATTGTTGGCGGTCATCGCGATGTTGGGGTGTATAGGACTGAGAGAGTTGGGAACAAAGTCCCCTGACTCGAAATTCGACCCGTTGCTTATTCTTTGATGCTATTCGTGAATTTAATTACAGCGGACTTAAATCTGCCTATATCTTTTGCGAGGCTGGATGATGTGCGTCGAATTACGTGGGGAAAGATTTGGAGAAAAATAACAAGGAACGGCAAAGTGAGGTGGGATGCCCAACTACCGATGATGGTTCGTTCGGCTAGGCCAAAAGTTGATATATAGGAAGACAGGGGTCTCTCACGGCCAGGCTTGGCTCTCTGAGCTGCGGACTAGTTCTAGTGCACGGTGCGGAGAGACTCGTATGTGTTCTTGTCGGTGTTACGAAGAACGAATAGACTCGATGGTGAGAAGATGCAGATATCATGTCCAACATCGGGTGTGGAGAGTGGCTAACACAAGGGCGTATGATAAAATAGGCGGAATGCCTATCGAGTTTGCTATCTCAGGTCCGAGGTGATTGCTACCATCGTTATTGACGGGGAACTAGGTCAGTCGATCATTGCCCCACAGACCCACCGACCATTACAAGGGTTTTTTGGTGAAGGCACTTAACCTTACCCGACCACTGTAAAAGGTTGCTAAAACCTGATACGGCGGACGGATCGTACAACTGTGCCAAAATCAAAAAAATCAACGCACTTCTGCCAAATTAGGTAGTAGCACCCAGCCACCTATTTTTGATTTTTTTTCTCCACAATAATGAGATACTTTCAAGCCTCGTACGGATAAATTAATACACATGCATCTAACGCAAGGCTCTTACCTCATTAAATTTTTTTTCTGGTAAAAACAGTTATAACTTTACCAATATTAAGATCTACGTTTTATAATTGATATCAATAAAAAGGTCTTTTAATTACGCACATTTTAGTTCAGGTTGCATCCTTATATGTTTATTATAGCGCGAGATATTTAAGATTAAAGTTTAAAGGTCCTAAAAAGCTCTTACGTGACATATCTTTTAGTAGCTCTCGAGCGCTGTAACTTTAAAGCGCTGTAGCTCTAGAGCGCTGTAGCTTTAGTAGCCTTAGGGGCTAAGCTCCCTGTAAGCTCCTTATCTTTCAGGGCCTTTGAAGGCCTGAAAGAGTGTCACGTGAGAGCTTTTCGGGACCTTCGAACTTTAATCTTAAATATCTCGGGCTATAATAGTCGTATTAACGTATAACTTAAATTAAAATGTGCGTAATTAAAAGACCTTTTTATTAATATTAATTATAAAACGTATATCTTAATATTAGTAAAGTTATAACTGTTTTTATAAGAAAAAAATTTAATAAAATAAAAGATTTATTTTTAAATTTTACTTAAATAATAATATATAAAATTTTTCCGAGGCTTTTTTTATTTTTAAAAAATTCCCCGTAACCGAGCCTAAGCGAGAAGTAAGGCCGTAATTTTTTAAAAATAAAAAAAGCCTCGGAAAAATTTTTCCTCGCGGAAGGTAAGTTTTTTTTTAATTATTAAAGATTAAATATTTAAAGGAATAAAAAGGAATAATAATAATAAAGAAAGTAAAAAAAGCAGAATCTTATCTAAAGTTATAACGTTAATTTTTAAGTATTTTTAAGTATTTTCTTTTAGTTTTTTAAATTTATTTATTAAAGAAAAGCTTTCTTTATATTAAATAACTTAATAGATAAAAATATTAATAATACTTATTAAATATTATTAAAACCTTTATAATAATAGCATTATAACGATATATTACTTTATTTTATATAACGTATATACGTAAAGCTATGATTATTTGAAATATTAAATATTAAAAGTCGAAAAAAATGCTAAGTTTCATACTACCTACCCTGTAGTAATCTAGAAACCTGTAATAAAAGTAACCTTTTATTTTCAAAATTCAATATCTTTACGACAAAAGATCATATCATCGTGCATCTTAAACCATTAAAACCGGAATTAAGTTAGCTTTATATTAGTGTTAATTATTTCCTGATTAGGCAATTATTCGTCGAGTTATTAATTTTTGAATGGAAAAGGATAAAATTTAAGATTTAGCGCGATTTGTCTGGCGCTAACGCCTGCTAGCGCCTCCCAGCCCCTGCTAGCGCTTCTTTTTCTACTAATCGTTAGTTAGAAAAGCTTATCAATTACTTATCAATTACTTATTAGTTTTATATAGTAATTTCTTCGAGACTTAACGTAATATATCCTCCGGATAGGATTTATATAATATTTTTATTAAATATATATCATTTAAATATATAAATAAAATTTTAAAGTATAAATTTAAAATAACGTTAAATATATAATTATAATTTTTTTTACTTTATTAAATTTAATGAATTTTAATTTTAAATTTTAATATAATTATTTATATAAATTATTATAAAAAGTTTTTATAAAATATTATATTAATATTTATAATAAATAAAATTTTCCTTACGGAAAGTACGTTTTTTAATTATTAAAAATTAAATAAATATTAAAAGAATAATAATAATAATAAAAGTAATAAAAGTAAAATCCCGTCCGAAGTAATTATATTAATTTTTTATTATTTTTAAGTATTTATTTATATTTATTTTATTTTATTTTAAATTCGTTTAATTCTTTTTATTTTTAATTTTAATTTTTTCTTAAAGAATCTTTTTTTTAATTAAATAATTAAATCAATAAATTTAATAAGAATTTTTAGTTAACCTTATTAAGAACTCCATTTAAATAAAATTATATTGATATATTTTATAACTTTATACGACGTATATTTGTAAAGTTATTATTATTTAAATTATTAAAAGGTTAAAATATAAAAAGTTGGAAAAAATACTAAGTTTCACCCTTCCTACCTTATAAAAGCTTGTAGTAAAAATCACCTTTTTCTTTCAATATTTAATATTTTTACGACAAGCGGTCGTATCACCGTGCATCTAAGACTATTAAAACTGGAATTAAGTTAGCTTTATAATAATATTAATTATTTCTTAATCAAGTAATTATTCGTTAAGTTATTAATTTTTAAATGGAAAAAAATAAAATCCGAAAATTAACGCGATTTTCTCGACGTTAACGCTTAATTATAATATTTAAATATCCGTACGAAGCTTTTAAGTATAAGCTTATCAGCGTTAAAAATAACGCTAGTCGTGTGGCAATGTTATTATTACCGCATTAAGTTTAATGGATTTAATTTTTTAATTTTAGCATAATTATACGATCCGTCCGTTATATTTAACTCGACCATTATAAAGGTTCGTTAAACCTTTTAAGCTAATAGTAAAAAGTATTTAATAAGTAATTGTTTATTATTAATAAGTGCTTGTTAAGTATTTATTAAACATTTATAAATATTTAATGAATGTTTATTAAATACTTATTTAATTATAATAAGAAAAAAAATAAGAAAAAATAATAATAATAATTTATTTTAATAATAATTAATTAAGTAATCTTTTTTAATTTTATTTTAATTTTATTTTAATTTATTATTAGTAAAAAAACCTTTATATTTTAATAAGTGGTTAATGAGTGGTTGGTGAGCATTTATTAAGTACTCGTAAGCACTTAGTGAGTGCTTAGTAAACACTCATTAGTAAGAGACAATTACTTACTAAATACTCACTGTCAATTTAGTGGTCAGCTTAACTGAACCCTAATGGTCTAAGGAGCTTTACAGTGGTCGGGTCGGGCTAAGTGCCCTCACCAAAAAACCCTTGTAATAGTCGGTGGGTCTGTGGGGCAATGGTCGACTAACCTATGCTCTCGTTATTGACGGCCAAAAGATGATAATAAAAGCCCCTAGCTATGCCAGGATTGTGATTGTACGACTGCTACAGCACACCATTACTATATGAGAAACAATATACGTGATTCAATTGGCAATCCAGGTCCCTACAATGGATTCTCGGGGTAACATTGGATAACCAAGAGAGTGCTGAGAGGAGCAGAGAAACGCCCTGCTTCTGCCGTATCGATCCGTAGTGGATGCGCATGGGTAAGATGGTCCAGCTACAAGACGGCGACGGACGTCTAAAGAAAACGTGTCCCATCTCGCCGTCGACCAACTTACACTACGCAGTGCCTACCTAGACCTTGTCTACGAAGTATTCATACACTGGCGTAAATGAGATGACGGGCGACAAATTGGACGGTGACGTATGGGTTGATTGAAATGGACAAAACGTGTCATCATAATTCGTAGTGCTGGATCAGATGGTGGCAGGGCTATCCAATCATCGTTCTTCTCTCATCCTTCACCCTGGCAGGGCGTTCCAATGGCTATTCACCCCTTGCCTCCCAGCCCCTAATACAGTAAAACTCGCCTTTGGCCGAGGATTACGACGTATGTACATAAACGAGGCTTTCGATCTTGTTCCCAAGAATTTCGAAACTCCACTACGTGAACGACGATGGTTGGGCGGCGAGGATAGCCACAGCACCGTACAGTAGACGAACCGCCTGGCCTGCTGACTTTTTGATTCTTTCGGTTTGATGGGGTTCACTGCACCACCCCAGCTATTGGCTTGATAGCTAGCATGCATACCCACAGGTACCTAGTCCTCCATAGAAGGGGAGCATGACTGCTTGGAATTTTTTGCTTCTCCACACTCTGTCAGCAAATGGTATAGTCCGTCTGCAGGGTCCTCATCTAGACCCCTCGTGGAGATGGGGGAAAGGTCGCCTTATTCGCGACAATGAGCGGATGTGCCCGGCGTGTCTCAGGGATAGGCAAGAGAGGATATACTATGTATACACGATGCAGTGATGCCATGACACAGAAATGGTTGAACCTGTCTAGGTACCTAACTGTTTTCGCCGCATTTGATCCCTCCACCGTACTGCAGATCGATTAAGGTGTTAGTCGTATGCGAAATTGTATAGAATTGCAGATTCTCCTGTGCGACACCGCAAAATCCTTCTCGGTCACTTTGCTGATGAGCATAAAATAGCGACCACGCAATCTATTCCGTAAAGTCGTCGCTAGCTCCCCGTTCCTCGCAGCCTTATCGGGCTACTCATGTACATCATGTCATCAATACAAGTGCGATCTAGAGGCCTTCACTGTCTATTTGATATATGCGGACGATACCCAAGACGGCGATTCGCCGTGTAAATGGTCTATGTGCTTGACATGTGATTGACATACCGCCTCGTAACATCAATTATAAGTGCCATTTCGCAGAATTCATTGACTCAAAAGCTTCGGTGGCTTGGGCAGGAGGCTTCCCTGGTCGACGCCGCAGTCACCGCCGGAATAGGGGTGCTTAGGAATATACATACCGAACGCTTACCACGCTAATTGAAATGGATTGACCGATGCTGTGTTGATCGTGCCTGTAGCTTCTCGGTTCAATATGACTGCTATGCAGACTAGAAGAGCGCAAAATCTCATCGTGGTCGATTGCTCATAATTAACTGGGCACCTCGCCACCGCTCTGAACTCGTAGAGGCTTAGCTTGTACCATATCCACAATCATTGAATATGAGAATCCTCTTTCAGGCAGAAGTAAAAAGACGAGTCGAGAAAGGCAATACAGGAAAGGGAGGATTTTGTTTCACAAGGCATTCAGCCGCACAAACTAATAAGCGTTGGGGGAGAGCAGCTCTCTGCTGCGGTATGGATCACTACATATTCGGTGCGACGGGATGCGGCTAGATGCGCTGGTGGCGCCGGACCACAGGGCAAATATCAGATCGCACGGCGACGTCGCAAGCAACTGGATGTGCGCAAACCATTCCCTATGAAGGCGAGCCGAAGGGTTACATCGGACGAGGTAGATGCGCCTGGGAAGACAGTTGTCGAGATCATACTCGACGGATTCTTGGACCGCGACTATCTAATTGCCACCCTATGCCTGAAACTCGAAGAGGCGAGTGCTATACTAGTGCCCAACGGTACTGCTTCGGCTTATTAGTTTGTATAACCGAGAGAGGCGCCTGAACACAGGGGGACGGCCTAAAATACGGCCAAAAATTATGTGCTACAACATGCACAAACTTAGGAAGACGTCCACTACGTAGCTGAGTAGTACGAGTAATCTTGAAGCATACCTTCAGTTTATCCTTCCTAGGACGGCGGTGAAGGAGTGCCATGTTCATGCATGTTATCGGCACTGCTTTGAGGCTGAGGCTCTGAGTGTTCACCTCTGCTGACCGAGGTATACCTGCCGAAAGTAATCACATTGAATAAGGGGCTATGGAAGGTGATTTTTGTGACTTCATACCAAAGTGTTGGTCCTAGGTCAAAAATACAAAGGGCATAGAGCATGTTGGACGACGTTTACACCAAGCTGCGTCTGTCTCATAGCACTGGAATACGACAATTGAACCTGAAAATTGATCTTGATTTGAGACACATGGCTTAAACGTGCATAGGTGAAAGGATGTTGTAGACCATCCCCTTTGGGAGATTGTCATATTGCGATCCTCTCCAACGAGTAATGTCCAACTTGCTGGCTCCTAAGGTAGCCGGTTTCTCTCTGGGATCTGTCCACGATCTCACCACCCGACACAATTTTCTGTGTCGGGATTCTGTCCTTAGCCTTGAGACCAAGCGGAAGTGCTTGAGCGCCAGGCTCCTTCACTTGTAGTGGGATTGGCTTCATCTTGTCTACGACGCCCTCAGCTCCAGCCTTTTTGGACGCCTCACAATACTTCACCGCCTCGCCAACAATGCCGCGGAGGTAGACAGCCTCTTCGAGTCCTTCCAAGGCTGCACTGACTTCAAGCTTGAGCGAAGAGACAAAGTCGCCTGCTTCGTCGCCTGGGAGCACAGCATCGTTGAGAAGCCAGCCACCAGGCCCGATGGAGTCTACGCAGCGGCCAAGAAGGTCTGCGAGGAGTTTGACGATGCTGTCAGGTGGAGCGTCTAGGCTTGAATCCTTTTCGAAATCGGTCGTATCCAGATACCGTGATGTCCATGCACCTCTAACCAGCTCAACGCGGAGAAGATAGATGAGAGACAAAATCTCTTCTGGCCTGAATGTGGCTCGTAGCGCCTTGATCATGGAAATACTAGGGCAGTTGCCAAGCTTTGCAAAAGACACGCTGAGTCCGTTGCCCCGAATACCCGTGTCTTCATTGAGATAGGACACTGTCTTCTGAATCTCGTCCTCGAGGTCGTCCAGTTCCATACCGATATTTTGTACCTCGGTCTCTCCCTTTCCATTCACCGCCGCCGCCTCCTCAGTCGAGCCATTGGTAAGTAGTTTTGGCGGCGATTTTTTCGGATCCTGAACTAGTTCAAGACTCCACATAATTGTCCGGATGGCAATAAGTAACTCCACCACTCCGAGATTAGTAGCAGAGATGTAGGCAACAAGAAGTTCTAGGGATGGATCGAAGCCGGCAAGGCGAAGTACGATCTGTTCAGCCAGTAACGAATCCGCCTTCTCGTCTTCCCTGAGTTGCTCCCGGAAGGCAGACCTGACATTTGACAAAGTCAGGTGCCCGGCGTCGACAAGATAATTGACTATGTCGCTCTGCGGTAGTTGACAGATAAGTCGAGGGATGGTCGGGTCATCTGGGAAAGCGGCATTCCACTGGAAGGCCCGACTAATAGCATATACAATCCATCTCCTATCTACAGGAGGATATCCGGCTCTACTCTTTGGCCACTTCCAAGACGAGATCTTAGCCGAGGTAGATTCCTCTTTGTCAACGCCATTAGGTACGTTAGCACTATCTTGGACTTGAATACCAAACTTCTGGGCCAGAAACATTTCGAGGCCGTGAATATCATTTGCGCTAAGGAGAGCATCGGCTTTGGTCACATCTTCAGTCCACGACTGCCAATAATCACCCCGGATAGAGCCTGGTAGGTAATTAGAAAATATGGATGACTCTAATTTTTTGTTATACGTATTGGGGGACGATCTCTTAGCAGGTTGAACGCCGCGTCCGATGGAGTCGATCAGTAAACCTTCGGCGCGTCGCTTTTTTGTTCGCAACATGGGGGCTTCCAGTTGGATGGCAACCAAATTAGAGTCGACAACCGCAACTGCAAGTTCCAAGCGGGAGAAGTAGGCAGCAAGAAAACAATTGGTCGGCTCTATACCAGCGTTAGGAATCGTCTGGCCATCAGGATCGACAGACACCGACTTTTGGAGAGACCGATAGAGCGGGTTATAAATGCTGAGATTGGTGCGCGTGGAGCAGAGAACCGATGTTTTGCTGAGGCGCAGGAAAGACGTCGTCCCACCCAACTCCATCGTGGACGTGATTTTTGGAATGCTGGCTGTAAGATCATAGACACTGAAGGTTTGGCCACGCAGTTCCAACAGGGTTCCTGACCGAAGATCAAGGCGGTACGATGCCGTGCTACAGTCCTGTGGTGATGACGGGATAGGCACAGCATGGAGCTGGACGACACCTTGACGTACCGAGCCATGAGACGATGGCAGCATCGATACGACATGGAGACGTCGGCCTTGCTGTTCTTTCTGGCCATGGCTAGAGATAAGTACCAATACCTCAGCATCCGGATTCACACCAAGTTTGATCTCGGGGAAGAGGCCAAAAGCATTGTCGCTACCCTTGAAGACGCCTTGGACAAGATCCGAGAGCAGCACAGGGTGGCAAAATTCGACTTTGAAATCGGCTGATGAAGCTTCAGGAAGGTCTTGACGCAGCCACGCGGGAGTCCTAACCCATTTCTTCTGTAGATTCTCTGGATCAAGGCAGATAATTTCTCCATCCTCCCGCACGATAAGAAGCTTTTCATCGGATGTGTGATGACCGCGCGAGTCTTGTCCAACTGGCGCAGCGATGAGAGCAACGCATGTAACAGGTTGACCAGGACCCAATGATACCGATTTGGTGGTTGACTGAGTGTTGCCAGACGCATCCACATGGTCTTTATATAGAGTGACCTTGTGCTCTTGGGATTCTCTCGTCGCGGCATATGTATGCCTGGATATTTCTTGTGTTTCCTCAACCTTGCGCCGGATCGATGCTACAGGGCACGAAAAGAAGGACTGGGGAGGGATCGGATACGATGTAACGAGCTTGGCAGACAAGACCTGTAGAGGAATGAGCAATCACTACTTTGGCTTGAGCGAAGACTTTGGTGGGATTTTACATTATAGATATTAACGGCTTCTCCATCAATTCCTACTGCCAGTTCATGGCGCTTCCTTTTCCTTGACCCGGGCGCAGATCCGTAGACCTCGCTCACAACATAGCGGCCAGTGGTCGGGTCAAGCGGCCCTGGTAACGTAGCTAGCACATACGGCTTCTGAATTTGAAAATGAGAAGCCATACCGAGTTGATACCTGGCAGCAGAATTATACTGGTCATGGACTATCGCATTTGCGCTGGTTGGCTGTAGGGGTGATGGATTGATGGTTCCCTCTAGAGGAAGGGAAAAAAAAAAAATAAAAGTTGTAGGGTCGGACTGTCAAAACACCGATCCGACAATTACCTAAGCAGACAACTCAGCATACAGGTACATAAGGTACCTAAGGCACATAGTGGATAGGTGGGGCACTATAGTGTGCCAAGAATCAATTGAGCTCTCTTAATGAAGCAGTCGCCAGTCGCGTTCAACGCGATCAAGTCAGACGCGACTTCCTGAATGTCCAGTAGGCGCATTCACATTCATATCGTCAACTCGGGAAATGTTGGAGAATTCAACCCTCAACAATTCATTCATTTTCAACCTAGCTCCCAATTTCCCATCACTATGTTCGATGACGCCGCAGAAATCGAAGCATGATTGAATCTTTGTATATTGATTCTTCCCTATATATCGTCAGGCCATAGACGGTATTTCACCGACGCCGTCATGGCCGGGACCGGTGACAGCGTTAACACGAATGGCAAAAAGCTTCACCCTTTCTTCACAAAGAACACCTCCAAAGACAACGTGTTGAACGCCGTAGCCCCTGCCACACCAGATTCCTCGTGTAGCCCAAACTCTGCCAACAACAGTGACTCCAGTCCTCCATGTGATACCCGCAAGAGGAAGCGTCTCCAGGCCGATGATGCACAAGATGTATCCGCGTTAGGTATGCGATGCCAAGTAATCATTCGGTAGCGACTGAGCACAATACTTACTGATGGGACAGCTCTGAATTCCAAGCCACAGAAGGTATTGAAACTCAACCACGCAACTGGCACAATTGGCTCTCCTCCAAGAACTCAATCCAACCCTAAGAAAACGACTACGAGACGTGGTCGCAAACCTAAGACACTTCTAGTTTCCATGCGCTACGCCCAAGACGACGATGCATCCCGACTTCGAATAGGCCATAGAATCAACGAGATTCTAGCTGGCAACCAGGAGTCAATATTGAAAGATGTCCCCAACGCTCTTCCTGACACGCCACCATCGAGTCGTGATACCGATGAATTCTCCAAGAAAGCCACTCACCCGTTTTTCCAAGGAAAAGCGAAAGCAAAAACCAGCGAAGAGAAGCAGAAGCCTGAGAGGCGGGTATTCTTTACGTCCACATCTAACTCATCAAGACATTCCAAACCGGCACCGTCCAAGTTCAACCTTCCTGCTCCTGGTATGAAGTCTAATATACTTAAGGTGCCCGGTGCACGATATCCAGCTTGGCCGTCGAAAGAGAACGCTCACGTACGGGGCGATGCGCCGGAATTCCTTAGCCAGTGCGAGAACACGCAATCTGAATACCTCCTAAGTAAGCGTAAGGCAAAAGGGCAGCAGGTACAGATCACTGAATCAGAATCCATTATTCATCAGACCGCGTCGAATCTGAAAATCGAGCACCTAAAGGAAGAGTTGGAAGCTTGCGATAACGACGAATTTCAACCGCCTCCGCCCGTCTTACGCATTCCCGACAGGCATTTTGAGAGCGGAAGAAAGCTACAGGCGCGCATTTCCGGCGAACTGAAAACCCTCCTTCGAAGTGGTGGCACCCAGAAGGCGCACCCGGCAATCACACATACGTACAGTTCTGTTGAGAACGGTCTATCTGCATTCGACAAGGCAACCTGTGAGACGAGTGCTTGGGTACAGAAATATGCTCCATCATCCGCGGAACAAGTGCTTCAGGGTGGCCGGGAGGCCGAATTATTACGTGATTGGCTGGAGAACCTCAAGATACATGTTGTAGATACTGGCACAGCAGATTCTGGAACCAAGCCCAAGGCTATCGCTCCGGCGAAAGGCAAGAGCAAGCGAAGAAAGAAAGTGGATGGTTTTGTCGTTTCCAGCGACGAGGAAGCAGATGAATTAGGCGAGATATCCGATACAGAGGATAATTGGTCGCAGAGTGGAGGCCAAGCTAACACGAAGAAGACGGTCGTACGATCTCGATCTTCTCGCCGAGGGTCCCGAGACGGTGGTCGCTTTGCCAACGCAGTTGTTCTCAGTGGCCCACATGGTTGTGGAAAGACTGCTGCTGTGTATGCCATTGCCAAAGAACTAGACTTCGAGATCTTTGAGATCAATTCGGGGTCTAGGAGGAATGGAAAAGATGTTTTAGAGAAGGTCGGGGACATGACCCGAAACCATCTCGTGCAACACCGTCACAAGGAAGATACTCTGCAAGGCGATGCCCTTGAAGATGAAGTGGATCAGGAGGTAAGGTCTGGTAAGCAAGGCATGATGACAGCTTTCTTCAGGCCAAAGCCAACTACGGGTCCAAAGCCGGCCAAGAAGCCAGCAGAGCCACTGTCGTCTAGTGGAAAGGAAGCAAAGAAGCCGGCCAAGTCCCAGAAACAGTCTTTAATTCTACTAGAGGAAGTTGATGTGCTTTACGAAGAGGACAAGCAATTCTGGGCGACTATCATCTCAATGATCTCTCAGTCTAAGCGCCCTTTCGTGATGACTTGTAATGACGAGGCCTTGGTTCCTCTAGACAGTCTAAACCTCCATGGCATTTTTCGGTTCTCTAGTCCGCCGAAGGACCTTGCCGTCGACTTAATGCTTTCGATTGCCGCAAACGAAGGACATGCCCTTCAAAGGCACGCGGTCGAAACGCTCTATGACTCGCGCCAATATGACCTCCGTGCCTCGATAACTGAGCTCAATTACTGGTGTCAAATCGGCGTCGGAGACGTACGGGGCGGGTTCAACTGGTTTTACCCGAGATGGCCCAAGGGCAATGATGTTGACAGTGAAGGCAATACCATCCGAGTGGTCAGCCAGGATACGTATCGAGCCGGTATGGGCTGGCTTAGTGGAGACTCGGCCGTCGATAGCTCTTCTCGCCCAGCCGAGGAGGAATTATATCAACAAGCTTGCCAGGAATGGTCTGTGGATACATACGAAACCCACCATGGCGATGACTTTTCTTCCTGGGCAACGAGAGCTAGCGAGCAGTGCTCATCCGCCAAGGACCGTCTGAAGCTTTTGGAATCGTTTGATTCGTATACCAGCTTCATGAGTGATGCGGATATCGGCTCGGCTGGTTTTTCGGCCAAGCCCAACCAAATACCACTCGACACTTCTACACCAAGCTTAACATCGAAGGCAAAGGAAGATTTTATTATCGGTCGACAACTGCTCGAGGTATCCCCTACCATCCAGTATAACACCACCCGCTTTGATCTGGCTACCAGTCTGAAATATCTTAGTAGAAGGCAGCTAGAAGATGGCCAGGCTGTTGATGGGGCTCCGGGGATCTTCAAACCATTAGATGAAGCTGAAGTCACTGCTCAACTTGAAAGCCGTCTCGGCCAACCAACGTGTGCAGAGTCAGCTGTTGCACGACTGGACTTTAGTCTTGCATTTGACCCCATCGCGGCCTCAGAGAAGACCATGGGTGCAGGCTATCTCGATCCCTCAGTATTCGATGGAACAATGAGGACGATCAGTCTCGATATAGCTCCTTACGTTCGCAGCATCGTGGCATACGATCAACGCCTTCAGCAGGAAAGGCTTTCTCGGAGCAGTCTCCTCAGTGAAGGTGGAAAGAAGCGTATGCGCACGACAAGAAGCGCATATTCGGCTCTTGAAGGTGGCTCGAGATCCATTACTCGGCGAGAGAAATACTTCTCAGCAGACATCAACCCGCACCTGGTGATGCGGACGGGTGGTAAAGGCTGGGAAACCATTGCGGCCTCCTTTACAGGCAAGCAAAAGGCCACAAGCAGCGACGGAGAGGGTGTCTATGTCTAGCCTAAGGAGCCAGAAAACCACACTGATATAACTCGAACTCGGACCGCAGATTTCAGTATTATCTAGAAATGTATATACTTCGAAACCATACCTATCTAGGTACCCATTTGCATGATGCGATGCATTGAATGGGGCGCTTAGGCATTGCATGGTGTTGTGATTTAAATCGGGTGGCTACAAGGGGATTTGCAGCAGTAAATATGATATTTCGCATACAGAGCTTATATGGAATAGAATAAAACACGATGACTTCTGCCTGATGTTGGAATCCTTTAGGGCCAAATACAATCTGTTACATAGATGAATGTGCTTGGTCTCCCTATACGTCCTTCAGGACTGCCTAATAAAAATCCCCTTCTAGTAGGTAACTCAGATATATCTATGCCGTATAAAAGTACATCGATAAACGAAATGTATGGTATCATCTTGAACTCGGTACTCGCTTTCTAGAATCATTGCTCATCAAAACCAGTGGAGGTCACCGTGCATACTTGTTCCGGTCAGTGATCCATTGTCTGCTCCAGTAGGCAGATAGGCAGGGATGACGCGGCCCTCCGCAAAATGTAACATGGACACACTGGGAAGCAAAACTATTAACAGGTTGTAACCCCCTTCATGCCTCTTCTTGACTTTCGACACGTTTCTGCCTCCTGCTTTTGGCGACAAAAGCAAGGCATACCGCTACACCTAACCCCGCAAGGCCGATACCCATATAGAACGCACCCCGATATCCCTTCAGGATATCTGCCGGGTTCCGCCCTCCATTGTTGACTTGCGTCTCGACCGTACCAGCGAACCCTAACCCCAGTGATATGCTGTAGTTGACTACCGTGTTGACTAAGCTAGCGGCGATCCCTTGGTGCTTTCGATGCACAGCATCGGAGAGAATGAGTGTCGCTGCAGGAAAGCTCATGTCCATACCCCAAGGCATAACGATGATGGAAACAAAAAGCTGACCCCAGTAGATCTGGTCGACGGGACAGGTCGCGAGGATGATAATACCTATTGTGAAGAAAATGAGAGCCATGGTCATGACCACGGGTGGCCTCAGGCGATGCAACGAGTAACCTGTAAAGAGGGCTGCGCACAACCCCGAGGCGGCGGCCGGTGCGAACTTAGCGGTAGCTAGGAGAGGAGCGTCTCCTCGAAGGTTCAGCTGGAACTGCCAAGTATAGAAGAACCAGATACCAAAGCAAGACCAACCGCACGCGATAGCACCCAAGACAAACGATACATCATAAGAGAGAGCGTGGAACGGGATCAAAGGATTCTGCGCGTAGTTCAATTCGAACAGGAAGAACGCTGCGAGGAGCAGCAGCCCGAGAATGAGCGTAACATAGACGTATGGCTCAGGCCAACCGACAATGGGAGCCTGGTTCCATGCGAAGTTGACAAGGACTAGACCGCCCACGCCGAGTATAGTCCCTACCATATCGAGCTCTCGCATTGTATTTATAAAACCCTTTGGTCTCTCGTGGTGAAGCTTATTCGAGGCTGCTGGAATGGCATAGTATCCAATAACCAAGGACACTGCAAGGATGATACCGAATGCCCAAAAGGCCCAGGGCCACCACCCAAGGGCGATGATGGCGGCAAATAACGAACCAAGGACGGATCCGATCGGGGCCATGGCACCGAAAAGCGCAAAGACCATTTCCTTGCGTCGCCCAGGGGCGTACGTAACGCCGAGGATGGCCAACCCGTTCGGAAGGACGATGGCAGGGCCGATGCCTTGGAAAACACGGGCGAAGATGAAGAGGACGTGGTTCGAGTATATGGCAAGTCCGCAGATGGTGCTCCAGATGGAATACCAACCCATACCGATGAGGAACATGGTCTTGTGGCCGTAGAGGTCGCCCAACCTCCCTGAGAATAATATGAATGTTCCTATGGTCAAGCTGTACCCCGCCATGAACCAACTCAACTCTCCAGGGTTTGTAATGCCGAAGCTACTTCCAATGGACTGGATGATACTAATGGCCTGTCCTAAACCAGCCTCTTTATATGCGAAAGTCAGTCAGAGGAGTGGCTAAGCGACGAGTTAATCGAGGATAGTAAGACGTACGGGTGAAGAGCTGTCCGAAGCAAATAACCATGACGAACAGAGCCTCTCGAGACAAGGAAAGCGTTTCGGCGATAGACTTGTTCGTCTCGGTCCTAGCCAAACCAGGTTGTCTCAAACCATCGTCCTTGTCTTCGTTTTCATTTCTCTCGCCCTCGTCCTTCTCGTCACTACTTGTCCACGTCTCATCGCGTATCGGCGTTTGCGTCCCAGCCTGGCTTATCATCAATGAGGCATCCCGACCAGAAGCACCACTGGAAAGTGGTGGTATCATGCCGTCTTTCGGTGATTCTGGTCCCCGATCCGTCCAGAAACTCCCTTGGCTCCTTAAAGGAACTTCTGTGACGCTGGAGGCTTTGGAGCCTATTATACCATCATTAAACAAAATCTGGTGTTGGTCGACACCCGCCATGTCTTAGGTTCTTTGCCTTCTCGATGATCAGTTGATGGGCTTCCAGGTGATCAGCAGTCTCTACCGGTCAGGGACCCCCGGGATGCAAGGGAAATGGACTAGAGATGAGGAAAGTTACGCAATGAAGTTCATATATTCGAATCATGACCCGAGAAGAGATTTCGAGCCTCAAGAAATTAAGGCGACGAGGCGACGAGGCGACCCTCTCTCGTCATATGCCAAGAAGGGCCTATCTGCGCGACCTTGTTCCATAGATAGGTACGTACACACATACATGCATGTGTAGCTGAGAAGATTGAATTTGTAAGGATTAATAAAGGAGACCAAGCAAAAAGATAAGCTTACCTGCCCTTCCCGTGCCGCTTCAAGGGGTCTCTTGCAAGGATCTTACGGTACCGATCTGACAGACCTGTCAAAATTAGAGGGACTATGGTAGACGAAGGAAAAGCAGTGGAGCAGTCTGATTCGACTGTTGCATTAGTTTTGTACTCAAGTTAGGAATCCACATCAGAACCATACACTTCCAAGATTATGAACGGATCTGGAATCGGAAACCGAATAAATGCGACTCATCTCGGAGTTTCTCGCGCCTTTGTTCGAACGGCTAGTGGGTATGTTAGGTACCTAACTGAAGGCGATAATTTAGAGTTCTTTGAGCCCCCAATATCCGAGCTGCCATTTATGATTGTAGTGGACCTTACTTAGATCCCGCGTCATCCATCAAGGTTGCCATGACACCATTTTCCATACCTTTCCTACCTTTACTAATTTGATGTTAATCATACCTTTATGTGAGTTATGATGCAGCTGCGAGATCAATCATCCACAATCCTCTTTCTGTATCCCTCAAAGTTTATATCCTACTGTGATGTAACGTCAAAGAACCGTTTTATCATCATTCGAGATGAGGTCGGAGTTAACCACTACATGTAGGTACCTAAGCTTCGGCCAGAGCCAACGGTCGATGATGCAAGGGAACCTGCACCTATAGGCTATTGCTATCAGCACCCATGAACCCTACGGCTTATCATGCTACCTCTCCGAAAGCAACCTCAACTCTTTCTAGAAGGTCTAGGCCGGTATTTGGAAAACATGAGCACTCACTACTACCCTACGTGCATACGTTGCTACCTACGTAGGGACAGTTGTATGGCATGTGAATCCCGTGGGATGCGTTTGATATTAATTATCACAAGCGGCAGAATCGAAAGCGGACCCGACCAGTGTTGTTGACAGCCCTGGAGCCAGCAACCTTCGAACTGGTACCATCGCCCCCATGATTGTCGCCGCTAGATATTGCCTAGGCCAGAGGAGATGACAGACCACAGAGACCCAGCGTAACCTTTTTTGGTATGCCGATTGAGCCCATTCTGCGGCAATGCAACTTGCCGAGCGGGACGGAACGATACAGAGATGAGATGGAAGATTTCACCGACGCATTTAATGAGAAGGCAGTTCGCCAACAGAAAAAGAAAGAAGAAAAATTAGTCGTACAAGACGGGAACCCTTCACCTGCGATCGATAGGTGCGCCGGATGGAATACCGATCTTGATACCTGGGTATCATGCAGGGTCTCTTTACGGAAAGCCCAACGCGTAGATGCATCAAGTATGGGACACGTGTCGATGTATCGCTTGGCCTTGACTTCAAATGTTCATGTTGGTTTACCTGTGAAATGCGTGTGAAACTTCCTTCAATGTCATTCTTAGGTACATGTATTTTAAAATAACATGAACGAGCGTCACGTTTCGTTCGCATTTTACTTGACCCTTAAGCTTCGGCTACGCCGTCTAGTGAGACGGGATGCGCGCATAGTTGCTTCGAGTAGTGGGTCTGGAAGTGTTTGCACTTCCTCTCAGATCAAAGTTCCCAAAGTTCCAAATGCTTCTGGAGGAGCAGCGACGTTGAGACGGGCCAAAGCAGATCTTCGTCCCTTCTTCGGGGTCTGTGAGGAAAGAGAAATCGTTCAATGTTGTGTTACATGTACATGAGGTAGGTAATATACCTAGGTACCTACCTAGGTAGTGCGCGGAAGGACCAGACGGATGTATTCAATTTTGACGTGGCTGTTTCTGGTTCTGGTTCTGGTTCTGGTTCTGGTTTCCATGGCCAGATGCTCGATGTGTATCCCGTCGGAATCGTGGAACCTCTCCAAGCCAACCGTACTACAGAGGTCTCGAAATAAAACACTTCCCTCTTCCAAAGGTGCTACGATTACGATTCCTGTCCTCATCACGCCTGGCACAGAGAGGCTCTACTCACTGACCATGACTTCCCCAAATGATCCTCAGGCCAACGTGTATTCTCACATTAACGGCAAACAGACCGATCTCATAACGCGTCTGGCAGTCTCCGAGCTGTGCAAGGGTTGGCCTGTCTACCGAGACGCATCGGAATGGAAGAATTTCCGCAGTCTGTTCTGCAACGACGCGTACGTCTGGACGAGTAAGTGTCTGCCTGCTCCTAAGAACCCCATTAAGGCGTGGCAGAGTTAATCAGGATTGCCTAGCTTGGAGTAAACGCCAGAGCATCGACGGCTTCATCCAAAAATCGAAGGAGGGGAAATCGAATGGTGACTTCATCATGCACCGCGAATGCGGCACTCTTGTAGAGCTCAATCCGTCGACGTCTCGAGCAGTTGGCAAGATGAAGGCCACAATTACCCAACGGTTTCGAATCGGAGGGGACCGTGCTATGGGTATCGAACCGATCGTGTTCGACGTGGACTGCGACTCTCGCTTTCATTTCTTCTGCTTTCACGACCCTGACGCCGGTGCCTGGAAGGTCAAGTATGTCAAGTTGATATACGAGAAGGACAAGATCGTGCCTGTCGATGGTAAGACTCCGCCGAGCTTCACGAAAGAAGCCCTCGACAGATACCCAGAAGGATACAAGTATCTTGGCGCGGCCCAAAGCATGCTTGGCCACGATGTCGATGTCTCACTTCCAACCGTCCAGGGCCCAGAACATGGACCAGCAAACGCAATGTGGCTAGATCTATACAACAAGATGGGACAGTGGCTCGACGGCGCGGAAGACATCGACCTATCGACCACTTCCGGTCATAAGAAGACTAACGGAATGGGGGCACGTAACGGGCATTAGATGGAGACTTGGCGTAGCATCGACTGGGGATCAAGGTACACCTCAGCAATGGGAGTAGCGTCAGATGAAATGAAGCATCAAAATTGGTGGTTACCTGGTACTTTATGCATTAGTAGAATTAGATGGCACTCGGGTTTACTAGAACTCTGATGGCGATTGGCCTCTCTAGACTTACTCGCTCGAATAGCTCCTTATAGCATTCATTGTATACAGACTCCGGTCGATGAATTAGCCCAAGTGCCTTCGAAAATACGCCAACTGAAGTCAACGATTACTTCTCCTGTGCTTCGAGAATCGCTTTATTGAGGCGATGAACAGTTAGATGATCTCTTAGCCCTTGATAATACTCCCCGCTTTCGAAGGGTCACTCCGTATATGAATTAGGTACATTCCCGGATATCGGCATGAGTTAGGTCTGGGCAGTCGTCAGAACAATTGAGGCCGTCGTCATAGGACATATGACGTGCGGCCAGAGCTGAGCTTCCTATTGCTCGTATAGTAGTTCTTGGCTTCGGCTTATAACACCTTGGCCCAGTTCATGTTTGCTAAAGATCACCGCCAAGGATGTGGCACAGTTATGCTAGATCAGCTACACTTACTAGACGACCAAGCCCTTTCTAAGGATACTGGGGACAGTTTCTGTATGAGAGTGGTTGTATCCACGAGCCGCAACTTTTCATTTCTTTCAACAAATGTAGTACTTCAAATATAATAAACAAGGTTTCAAGTCGCATCTAGAAGAATGAAGTACTGTCTAGCATCTCGGGTTATATTCTATAGAGCAAGCAGGATCAACTGGGGCTATCTGTCAGAGGTCTAAGACAGCATAGACAAAGCAGTCGTTTCCCATATATATCAGGGGCTAGGTAGCTGGTAGGTTAGGTTTAGAGTTCCTTGCGGAACAACAGAGCTCGTACCCCCCACCTATGGTTGGCATCGTGACACTATCCAGGTTCGATGGTGCTTCGACTTCTTGGCTTTATTTCACTCAAGTGTCACGGCCAATAATTGCCGAAGAACCTGGGGATCTGCTGTGGCGCATACAAAGGCGAAAGACGCTCTCGGTGAGACTGTCAAGAGTCATAATATGCAGACTATTGCGAAGAATGCGGCTTGTCCGCTTGGTTAAGGTAAGATAAATAGGCTATCTTCAGCAGTGTGAACAGATATCTTACCTAGTCTAGGTACTCACCGTTCATCGAAGCCAATCAAGCTCAGAATATCGCCTAGAGTCAGGAGTTAAATTGCCTCTTTCTAATCCACATTCTTGCGCCAAGGTTGTGAAGCCTCTCGTGATACGAGATGTAAAGACAAACACAGAGGTATATAACTTGGAGCCGAATCACTCAGATCAACATTTACTCTTCATTAACACATAAGACAGCAACACAACCTGTTAATCAGCTCTTTAACGTATCCCGATCCAATCTCCAATACTTCATCCTATCAAATAAGACAAGATGTTCGAGAAGAACGTGCCATCGATTTTCAATATCTTAGCATCGTCCGTCTTCGCAAGCACTGCTCTTGCAGGTGTTGTACCGAAGGGTTATGCTTCACCAACACCTACGACTGTGTCCGGGACGACTGGAACAACTTGCGACAACCCCAATCAGACAACTGGGTATCCAGACTACAACTCCTTTTGCCAATGCCCGCCCTATACAGCCGATTCCCCAGCGTTCGGAAATCCAAACCTCGGCCTCGTCAGGTGCGATGCCGAATGTACCCCGGCCAATCCTACACAGACTTTGATCCGTCCGGAGAATCATAGCCTGGCATCATGTATGAATGCTTGCACCGGATCCTTCGAGAAGGCTAAGCGGGGAGAGTTTGAGTTGGACATGAGACAGGACGGCGACTACTGGTTTTGCCATGGCGTGAACTTCATCCAGGGCGAGCTCTGCGAGTTTATCGGGGCAGTCGGCACTCGCAAGTTCGTAGAAGGAGGGTCGGACTGCTGGTACTTGGACGGGCTCGACACTCAGTAAGATCTATATGAAAAGGGGGGCTTCTATCGTTGTATTTGGGCGATATGGAAAAGCATCGTGACGAAAGGGGGTGATTCGAAGCTGCATTTCTGTTCGGGCCTAATAAATCAGAAATCTTCAAGACCGCCTCGCAGCTTGTCGCTCGTTAGTTCATGAATGTCAGTGTATTTGTACATATTGTCATTGTCTAATTTAATGTAGCGTTGGAAAGTATGGATTACTAGGTACTGATACTGTAAACTCCGTATTTGGACTCCGCTTGGTAGTGTCTACGTAAGTACCGACGAAGAAGGCTTCAGAGGTGTAACAAGTGAGCATGGCTCATGTCTGGTAAGCATCTACTTAATAGTGTTCAACTCCCTCCATACTCTAGCTCTTATTAAGAGCTATCCGATTCTTTCATCCTATGCGGTCGTTATCTATAGACTTAAGAAGTGAATGCCGGGCGTAGGAAGCCCTTACTAGCACTGGCCATAGCCTGCATAATAATTGTATGTATAGTGGTTCATACGTACCCGGTTACTACCTAACTCGAAATTCTGTATGTATTTGCTTCAGTCGTTTCCAGCAGCTGATCAACGCGGAGCAAGCTTCTCAGCTACCCAATGATATAGCTCTGTTTTCAATAGTCTCAAGCATCTCGTTTAAAGAACGACAAGCTATCACGTGTTTAATCCTAGTCGGGCATAAATAGGAGCTGCTGACATGGACTATGCTTATATAGGTAAGTCCAGGAAGTAGAATGTTTGACCTCCTCAATCGCGCAAGTATATGGACACTTAAAGGTCCTGTATGGCCTCATCGGGGGTATGCTAAAAGTGTGCGGTATACCGTAATCTCATACCTACATGTTATAACCTTAGACGACTTCAGACTTGGTTTAACTTGCCACTAACGCTACGTTGTTGAAGATCCGTTATTGCAGAAAACTAATTCTAGGAAATTGAGCTTGAACAAACATTAGATATTTAAGCTGATTGGCTACCTATAACTGTTACACGACCCGATCGACAATCGTGGAGAATGGAACACATAAAGATTGCCATTATTGGTTTAGGTGCTAACCCTTTCTCAACCACAAGGCGCATCTCAAACGGCAGCCGAACTAATTTCTACGTGAGGACAGGTCCGGCTGGGCTCACAGCATTGAAAACATTGCGAGAAGAGGGATTTGACGCCGTTGCCTTCGAAAGGCGAGATGAAGTTGGCGGGCTATGGTCATTCAGTAGTAACGCTACTTTCACATCCACTTTGAATGGGACGGTCTGTAACGTCAGCAAGTTCGTAGTAAGCAATGAAGCGTTCAGCGATTTCTACCTGGCATGACTTACAATATCTAGTCTGGCTTTAGCGACTACCCCGTTGCCAAAGGTTGGTAGCTCATTGCGGAGACTGTCAATAAGGAGGTTATGCTAATTACTACCCCTTTGCCTTGAATAGAATGCGCCCTGTATCCTACGGCTCCTCAAGTCGCGGAGTACTTCAACTCGTATGCCTCAAATTTCAACCTACAGGACCATATGCGCTTTAATACTACAGTCAGGAGGGTAACTCGCAACGCATCTGATAATGCTTGGGATATCCACATCACGAATATAGATGGCGACACGATTCTATCCTTTGACAAGGTCGTCTTTGGCCATGGCTGTGAGAGTGCCCCGGTGTTTCCTTCAATACCTAACAGAGACAAATTTAAGGGACTTATGATACACTCGCAAGCATACAAGAGGTGAGAACTCTTCCTAGGAGCCGCTCGCGTTGGAATAAATCTAGTTAACTATCGACGCAAGCCCGGAACCCTTTCGGAATAAGAAGATCCTCGTGGTGGGAATTGGCAACACGGCCTGCGAGGTGGCTTTATCGTTACGCAAGCATGCTGCCAGGCTGTATCAGAGTTATAGACGAGGCAAAATAATCGTATCACGGTATTATGATGACGGCACCCCCATGGACATGCACTTCTCCTGGCCTTTTATGCGACTGAAGTACTTCCTCGACGATAAGGCACCGTGGCTTATGGCGCCGGGAGCAGATAAAATGATGATTCGTAAAATGATAAGCGACGCAGCTCGTTTTGAGCCTGCAGCGCCCAAACTACCTCGTAGCGAGAGACTGAAGCGGGCTGAACGGAGAGTGCGGGAAGACTGGCATCTACTCCCTGGCCCCAGTATGGCCCATGTTCATCCCACAGTCCAGGAAGATTTCTTTCCTGCTTTGCATGAGGGAGATATTATCCCGGTTAGGGGTTTCAAAGATTTCGTCGGTGACCATCAAGTTCTGTTAGATGATGGCACTATAGTCGAAGTAGACGCGGTGATCTTCTGTACGGGATATGACCTCGACTTCAGCATAATGCCCGAATTGGAGATGGATGGTGCTGCCGGGTCGCCACTGAAAAAAGCAGGAGATGAAGTCAGCAACGAAACAACCAATCAAGACGAGATCATTAGGAAACGAGAACAGAAATCGAAGCCACGTCTTCCTCGTCTATTCCAGATGATCTTTCCGCCGCGCTGGGCTTCGTCTGTTGCCTTCCTGAGCTGGATGGCACCTCAAGAGAACGTATGGTGCGTGTGTGAACTTGCTTCAATGGCAGTCGCGCAGACTTGGGCAGCAGAAACCACAAAGTCTAAAGATCAACGACAAGGATCGGATGGCTACCGCCTGCCCGCCATTCTGCCACCTCTAGATGAGATGAATGCGCAGGTTGATGCGTATCACAATTGGTGGCGGGGGGAGTGGGAGAAAGACAACTCCATGCGTCCTGGTTACGTTCTTGGTTACCCGTTCTACCGGTTTCTCCACGATGCGGCGGGCACCGGTCTATATGATAATCTCGATCATATATTCACCGGTCGGGGCTGGGCACTTTGGTGGAACGACCGCGAATCGTGGACTTGGCTGGCCAAAGGCCCGATGAACAGCTACTCCTGGCGACTGTTCGAGACGAACCCGAGAGGCGTACCTGGCTGTGGTCGGAAAACCTGGCCTGGTGCTAGAGAAGCCTTGAAAGAAGCGGTGTGTTTGATTTCAAGTCCGTGATGCACTCGGAGTTGATCTGCTAACTTCCTCTCAGTATGACATTTTTGAAGAATTCAAGCGTGAGGCGCAGGCGAAACATCAGTAAGAGAATTTTCCGATCAGAAACATCGAGGTGGGTTTACGGAATACCCGAAATGAGATATCAAGGGTGTCAGGGCTCCATCTATAATATAGAGCCATGACCATAGCATTGAGAACTCTGCCCTTGTGTGCCAAGTTTTTGCTGGGGCTTCTAGAATGTTTGATCATGGAGGATATTCGCACTGCCTCAGCCGTCATGCTGCCTGTCCGCTAGCGACAATTACGGCTGGCAATTGTCAGAAATTGGGCATACACTGGAATAGGTACGATCGCTGTCTTGGCAGGCAACATTTCTGACAATGTCTCAATACCTTACCTACCTTGTCCGATAGCTAGCAATTTCAAGGGTCTTCCGAAGCAAGCAGTAGGACTTCTTTGTTCACTCTACTTACGTTTTCGACATTAAGGCTATGGGATTTCTAGAATTCGTAACCTTCTTGGACACGGCGGCTCCTTTTTTTTTTTTTTTTTTTTCTTCTCTGAAGGCAATGAAAGCACCTTTGACTTCCGAGGAGGTCGGTTGGCCACTCAGTACTAGGTAGTTTGAATGCTACGACCCGAGTTTTTCCATGTTGAGGCGTTCAACTGCATGTCAGCAGCCATTGTGCGACCGCCGATGACCGCTAAACGTACCAGGTGACGAAACACTGGCTGCGATGCCTCATGAGCTGCCGAATGTTCCGCATCACCAGTACCCAATTGAAAATGATATGCAGGCAGTGGATATGGACAAACGAGTCAGTTCGAAATAAGGTTGAACGGGGATGGAGCCCAAGGGCGAAACAGCTGTACACTGCACTACACTCATCGTAAGGCTAGACCCATTCTCCACATTAGGTAGTCTTTCTCGCCTTAGGTCGCTGCAATCTGGTGTGCAGGGCAGTCATTCCGGGAACTCGGGGAATACACGGCATTTCAATGTACCTAGCTAGCAACCTTATTAAGGGACCCTGGACTGGACTAGCCGGCACTGGAGATGTCTACACTAGCTTGGGCTGCTTGGTAGGTTACCCCTAGCAAGGCCCTAGGTGAATACAGGTGTAGGCCAAGTGCCGTAGCCGGAAGAGGACGGTCAGATGGATGTTGCTGTCTTTCGAACTAGCTTGTGAAGTTCAGCTAAAAATCAAGACGAGATAGCGGGTCCAGTTAGTTTCTATGTGGTGTGACTTGGCCTACCGGAACAGCACCGGAAATGCTTACGTTGAATATCTCTCCAAAGTTGTTAGACATGGATATCGAATTCTACTGTAAGGAATCCCAAGAAGCCGCCTGGCTGCGGCACTGGACCGGCAATGCATATTTATTGCAGGGATCTCTTCTCAACCGACATCATCGACTGGCTCGCAGCTCTCTCGCTAGTGACGTGGAGATCTACATTCTATCTTTGAAAGCTCACATGACTGAATTATTCTGAGGAGTGATTGTTGGCCCCCTGTCAATAGGTCCCTCTATGAATTCCTGATTTGGGATGGAGCCGGGTGGGACAGCTATGTATCCCATGTACATATTATAATTGGAGAGGCATTAACGCTTCCAATACTCTGTCAAGGATTCATGGTCGTTTAGGTAATGTTTGCGACTTCTTTGCATGATAGCTTACGAGCCTACCGCTTACTCACAAGATAATGGCTCAAATAGTCTGGTTCGTGTTACACGTCTTTACGAACTGACGAGTTTTTCTTGCAATTTGGGATGGTAGATAGAACCATCATAGACCCGGACGGTGCCGCTTCATACCTTGGGTAATGTACTACTAGGCTACTAGACAATGCCGGCTGTGCCGTGGAGTCACGGTCAACTAGCGGGGAGGCGCTTCTTCTTCTTCTACTAGTAGCTGTCATTGTTTCCAGGCTACGACCAAATGTCAACAGGGGTGTGCATTTGGAAGTTGGAAGCATTGAATACATCATACATCATAGGAAAATCATCTGCAGTTCCCGCCTGTCTTTGTCTTATTAGCTGCATACCGTCATCTGCGACTCAAAGCGACTCAACCCCGTCGACCAACCTCCATCAAACATCGCATCAAATTGTCCAAAAGGTAACGCAGACACTTTCCAAGCTCCAAGCAGTCATACGAGTCATCAGTCAGCGGTCTTTCCCCCCTTTTCACCGACTACATGAGAGTCCAACGAGTAATGTCACCATTATACCCCCAATAATCGCTCAAGACTCAAGACCCAAGACCCAGACGACCACATCATACTACCTCGGTATCCTTGACCGCATACACTAGAGGTCCACCTCAATTCATCCGCATAGTTACCTTTTTGTGTCTGCTGCAAACGTTTCCCACGTTTCCCCCATTGTTGCGTTCCAGCCTTATTACTTTTCTTACCTTACATATAATTACTCGGACGCTTATAGGCGGGGCGTAACCTTGTGTACAACGTTAACGCCCATCCCGTAACCCGCCAGCCCGCATCCCGCATCCCGGTCTTTCCCAGCCAGGTGTTTCCCTACCTACGGCTATTCTCTCTGCCCTGCTACTGCCTGTTCACATCAATAGAATTGGGCCTTCCCCATCAACCATGACTTGGTTATGATTCACCCTGAACTGTAGGTTCTTGCCCTGCTACCCTTCCTTTCCCCCCCTTCTTTCTTTTCACACTCATACACACATATCATCGTTTGGCCCGCCCTACCGCATTTATTTTTCATTCCCATGGTCTAATACTTTTCCACCCACTCTTCACCTATCATGTCTCTCCCAACATCCACCTCTACAACCGCACCCGCTCCTGTTTAGTATAGGGCGTCGCGCATGACTTGGAGTTATCTCGCTTGCTTGTCGGACTTCTCTATCCCGTGCAATTCTCGTCGGCCTAGGCATGTGCCTTTTCGGCATACCTTAAGAACCACGCACCTCTCCGATCCGGCAGGCAGAACGTCGAGAGCTTCCTCGATCTGCGCGTTCTTAGTAGCCGAATATTTCTTAGTTCTTTTATTCCTAACAGCATCATCATGACAGACGTAAGCGGCCAAGATCGCCCCGAACAGTACGCATATCCCGTAGCTGGGAACGTTTACTATAGGCCGAGTCGGTCTACAGAACGGAGGCACCGTCCTAGCCCGAGCCTGCCGACCCCACATATTCGACCTCGCCCCCGTCGACCTCAATCCATCCACATCGTATCCTATCCTGCCGGTTACACCCCGCCAGATTTGAGACCGCCTCCTTTCGCCAGGTCCAGGTCGTCCAAGTTTAAGAAGGAAAAGAGCAGTAGACTACAATCCAAGAGAGAAGACGGGGCTGTACATAAAAGCTCGCCACGACGAGTAATTGAGAGAGTGTTGGCGCCGTTGAAATTGCACTTTTCGCAATACGTAGCCGTAGACAGTCCTACGCCTCCATCCGCCCCCAGCGATTCGATCCCGATCCCGATACCGAGAGCGAACACGACAGGCGCCCTACGCCCCCGGCCTCATTCCATGCTTGCGATTCCCCCTTCAAGTGCATCCTCGGTGCTAGGTACTGCCACCATGACAGGTTCAACACACTCGCCAATGCTGGCCCCGGCTTCGCGTAACCCGCATAGGAATAGTATCATGTCGGTACGCTCGGCCAAGAGCATAATGAGCTCCGCCGTCACGGAAGTGCCAAAACCGGTGGCGAGCGGAAGCGGAGTTTCGTGTTCTATAATTCTAGCAGAGCCCAACGTTTTCCTTACGGGGTTCGAGCATGACGGTCACCCGCGGAACGACGCCGCCAATTCCACGGCACTCTTAAGAGGCAAACTGCAATTGAACGTGTCCAAGAATGTGAAGATCAAGTCAGTCACTCTCAAGCTCCACGGTAGAGCTCGGACGGAATGGCCGGAAGGCATACCACCACTGAAAGTAGAACAATATGAAGAGGAATCTCTGAGGAACCAGGTGTTGACCTTCTTTCATGCCAGCCATGAGACTTGGGAGACGGAGTTTGGGAGTCAGTGCGCATATTCGTTACGGAGTAGCCCCGAGAGTGCACCCGGCCGCCGGACCGCATCTCCTTCCCAATCCACGATATCTTTAGCGTTGAAGAACAGGCCCGCGCACCTAACAGCTCGCGACTATAAACGACTTTCACTGCAATCAGTTCAATCCCGTAGTTTCGGAAAGGGGGATACGCCTAATCCTAACGTTGTGCAGCAGAAAACGTACAAGGTGTTTTATCCTGGTACATATGAGTATTCATTCGAATTGCCAATCGACCACCACCAGCTCGAGACTACGAAACTCCAATTCGGATCGGTGAAGTGGGAGCTTGAGGCGATAGTCGAGCGAGCTGGTGCCTTCAAGCCCAACCTTCATGGGACGAAGGAGGTCTGTATTGTTCGGGTACCTGATCAGCTCTCCCTCGAAATGACGGAGCCCATCTCCATCAGTAGACAATGGGAAGACCAACTTCACTACGACATTATGATATCGGGAAAATCCTTCCCCATCGGCACGAAAATACCTATCGCATTCAAGCTAACGCCGCTGGCCAAGGTGCAAGTTCATAAACTGAAGGTGTTCGTGACCGAGTCCATCGAATATTGGACCAACGACCGACGAGTTACCCGGAAAGATCCGGGGCGAAAGATATTACTACTGGAGAAATCCGCGGGGAAGCCGCTTGATAAGCAGTTTGAGGCATCGGATATAAGAGTTCTTAGTGGTGGCGAACTGACCCCTGATGAGAGGCACGAGGCGCGGATTGCGGCGCAACGGCGACGAAGCATAGAAGCATCGAGGGCTCATAGAGTTCCCGAACCGTTACCCGATCCTGCGGATAATTTGCTTGGCGACTTGGATCTTGGTCTGGAGGCCTATTGGGGGTCGACGGAGATTGAAATGAATGTTCAGATTCCGACTTGCGAGCAGATGGCCAAGGACAAGAGTCTTCGATTACATCCGGATTGCAGTTGGAAAAACGTCAATGTGTATCACTGGATCAAGGTATATCGATTTTCCCCTTCAATTTTCGGAACCAGTGGTGGTAAGCATTGTGACTAACGCTCATATAGATCGTCATGCGCATCTCCCGTCTCGACCCCGAGGACCCAGCGGGCAAGCGGCGTCGGCATTTTGAGATCAGCATTGATTCTCCCTTCACTGTTCTCAATTGCCGCGCTACGCAGGCCAATACCGCTCTGCCAGAGTACTCGGGCGCCGAACAACCTATGTATCGTCAGCAAGCGAGCTGCGGCTGTCCCGATGCTGAGATCCTCGCTACCAGCCCTAGTCCGGCTTCGAGCACCGGCACGATACCTTCTGTCGATGCCGCCGTTTACATGGCTAATCCCGACTCTCCCGGCATCGCGCCACCGCCAGCTGCTCATCTACAGCAACACACAGTAGGCGGCTCGCAGGCCGTACAGAGACAGTCATACCAGCCGATCGCGCCACGGCCTATGCACTTATTGAGGCACCCCAGCTTTAATCCTCCGGCATTTGACGATGACGATCCGCCGCCACCCATGCCTACACCTCCGCCGCAGTACGAGGTCGTTGTCGGAACTCCCAGCGTGGACGGCTTAGCCGACTACTTTGCAAGGCTAGCTAACTACGACGAGGGCGACTCGGACAGCGCAGACGAAGACGTCACCACGCCTAATCGACTTACGGAGCGAAGTGGACGCGTCAACGTGCCTCATCCGAGAACACCAGGCGGCAGGATCCCGAGCAGGAGTTTAGAGATCCAGCGTCCCGCCATGCCCATGGCGTTAGGTATAACTGGTAACTTGTCAGAGCGTAGGAGTTAATGGAGCCCAGATTGAGTCCACCGTTTTTTAAGGACTGTGCAACGAAATGTTGCATAGTACTATTGAAAGAGCCGGAAATTTTGAACTAGGTTTACGATTATCATGATCGGCATTGGAGTATGGGAATGATACCCAAGCAAGGCATGTTGGCGAAAAGTTGCATTGGGATTCTCATTAGAGGCTGGCTTGGGTGGAAAACTTGATAGGACACGACATGACCACGTTAATAAATAAAAAATAAAAATTAGCTGGGGGATGAGGCTCAACGATGTACGGAAGGGGTTGCACAAGACGATGTTCGGGTTGCACCGTCGTACGAAAACACTGCTCTTCCAAGTCCATTAAGTCCGATTTGTCCTACGACTTGGCTTATAGCTTTAGGATTCAGGCGATATGGTGTTGCATAGTGGCAGGAAGCAGTACTTAGGAGAAGAAAAACAGCATCCATACCTTATTCCTTTACATGCTAACGTTTCGATTCACATTATGATTGATCCTGGACATCGATATGTCAACCTTGGCTCATTATTCCCGATTCTGCTCTCACTTAGGTCTAAATGTACCTACCTCCTAGGTACCTAGATATCTATTTCTGTCGTTGCAGTTGCTTCCAAAAGCTCTTTGTGCGGTCACCTACTCAACTCCTGTATCCCTCGTTCTGTCCCACAACTAGTCTCCGAATCGCCTGAATATACTCGCTGGTTACACGAAAATACTTGAAGTATTGCCATTTAACCCGAGAAACTCTGACTATAGCCACCTGAAACAGGGCGAGCATATGCGCAATCTTATAGACAGTTAAATAAGACCAATAGACGCAGTAGACAGCTGTGTTATTATTACTATCGCTTGACGATCCGGGAGTTTGCGGATGTTTAGGTCCGTTTCCTCTACAGTACTTGAAGCCGGTTGGTGGATAAAAACATCGCTTCAAGTAAACCGTTACACCTGTACGGATCCGGGGTCACCTAAGGCGTCTTCGATGTTACAATAGATTCCGCGAGTGGCTCGCCTACCTTACTCTGGTATGTGATGTCCTCCGCAGTTGTAATTTAGGTGAATATCCCGATTCAGGGGAATCAATTCTCCACCTCTGTCCTTCCTGCTGCTGAAAAGCGTCGCTCGTTAGATTCATGGCTAGACCTCGAAAACGCGTGGGCCCTTCCATTCTGCGTCTTCGATGACTGGCTGCCCCACTACCCACCGGGAAGCATTGCGACGCGATACGGTCGTCGCGGTATTTGCTGTCGGGGGCTCGATTGACATATATGCCGAAGCTCAGGATGGACACCACGAACATTGGCGTTCTACCTCGGGGTCCAGCATGTAGGATCGCTACTAGAATAATAATATTTATCTCATTCCTCTGAGACACGAAGATCATATACACGACGTCGGGATGCACCTCTCTACGCCAGCCGTTGGGCTCCTAGCAATCCCCGGTGCAGCAGCACAGCTGAACCAACTTGCCAAAGCGGCCGGGAAGCTCTATTTCGGCTCCGCAACCGACAATGGAGAACTTTCGGACACGACATACGTCAATATTCTCAAGGACTCCAACATGTTTGGCCAGATTACGCCTGGAAATGGCCAGAAGTGGCAGTACACGGAACCAAGTCAGGGCTCCTTTTCCTACGCCTCGGGTGACCAAATCGTAGACTTCGCTGAGTCGAATGGTCAGATGGTGAGATGCCACACGCTGGTCTGGTATTCCCAGCTGCCGGATTGGGGTACGTTTCTGTGTCAGGTCCTAGAAAGAACGAAACCGACTACTAACATAACTACCATGCAGTTAGCTCAGGCTCTTGGTCAACTTCACAGTTGACGTCTGTCATCAATACGCATATCGCCAACGAGGTAGGGCATTACAAGGGCCAGTGTTACTCCTGGGACGTCGTAAACGAGGCGCTCAATGAGGATGGTACCTACCGCGATTCGGTATTCTACAACGTCTTGGGAGATTCGTATATCCCGATCGCGTTCAAGGCCGCCGCCGCCGCCGACCCAAATGCGAAGCTGTACTATAACGACTATAACATCGAGGGTACTGGTTCTAAGCAAGAAGCTGCTGTCAAGATAGTCAAGCTGGTCAAGGATGCTGGGGCGAGGATAGACGGTGTCGGCATGCAGGCGCATCTAATCGTCGGCTCCGTGCCCAGCCAGAGCAGCCTCGAGAGCGCAATGCAGTCGTACCTCTCCGCCGGTGTTACTGAAGTGGCCTACACAGAGCTGGATATCCGCTTCACCAGCTTACCACCCAGTGACTCTGGCCTGCAACAACAGGCAAACGACTACAGCACTGTCACTAAGGCATGTTTAGCCGTGGACGCATGTGTTGGTATTACGATTTGGGACTATACAGACAAATACAGTTGGATACCATCCGTATTTGATGGAGCCGGCGCAGCGCTCCTCTGGGACGAGAACTTCTCCGAGAAACCGGCTTACAGCACGGTCAGCAGTGTTCTCCAAGCAGCTGCGACTAATGGTGCGAGAGTTCCGCGTATGACAAGGGCCACAAGACCTACAACTACGACGCTGTTGACAACCGTGAAGGCTACCGCAACGTCGGGCGCTTGAGTAATATCGAAATAGCGGCAGTGCGGTGACAAGGGGGTTTCTGGCTGTACTCTTATTCGCAGGACTACCACTGGCAGGGCCCAATCTATCGTGCATGTCTAAGCATGTATGAATAGTATGATACGGCCTGGTAGATGGAGAAAAGATGGCCAACGGAATCGCGCCTCTCCACGTAACTCTTTTTAGCAGGCTAAGGCCTCCATTTTATTGAAGTCTTGAATGGCGAGATCGAGTTTCCAGTCTTTTGTATTGATTTCTCCAAGACCAACGTGGCATTGATTTGGAGTAAAAGTATACCATTGGCCCTAACGCCTCAGATAATTCTTTTACCGAGTCCTGTCAGCTTCAAGGGCCACGTAGTGACAAGAACCTACATTAGGTACTTATTGTAGATTGTCTGGCCAAGCCATTCTTATCTCCGATATTCCTTGGTGAACCTATACTTTGCTCCGATCCAGGCTGCCCGCGTCAATGAGGTACTTTTATGAAATTCTTCATATTGCTTTGTTGGGATAAAAATCAGAGGCGGTTTAAGCCTACCTGTAGGAGACTTATAAGTACCTATACCTATGGTCAGCACGGATATGGAAGCGAATAATGGATATTTCAATTCCGGCGTCCCGGGGGAACCGGGGAACCGGGGAACACGTGTCACAGGGTCAACTCCGTAATTCCAGATACACAAACGTGGGGCCCCGTCGCCGAGCCAAGATTGATAGCAAGAAGGACGGAGATGTCGTCAGCATCGGTCTTCGTGATGGAGAGGATATCGGGTGGTGTAATACTACCTGCATATTACTACAGCATAAGGCGATTCCTAATCCTGAGTCACGACCCGCTTACAAATCTAACGAAATCCACCCTACGCACGATTTCTTCAATGTATGCTAGTCAATTCCACCCAGTGGAACTGATTGTGAGTAAGACTACCAATCGTTTGACACAGCAACTGCTTCAAGATCGGGACTATTTACAAATCCGCTCGGCCTAGAACGTTCGGCCTAATACAAGGACCGAGTGACTGGAGACGAATGTAAAACATAAAAGGTGAGCCATTCGCATGATTCTCGTAGCTGCATCAGATTCCATTACTACAGTACAGGTATTGTCCTATCCCCTCCACTATCACCGAAACGAAGATTCCGGAAATGGCCCAATCATCGCGTCTCTTTCAGCCACTAAAAGTAGGCAATTTGAACCTTCAACACCGCCTAGTAATGGCACCCCTGACTCGATTCCGCGCAGACTCAGATCATGTACCCCTCCCTTTCGTGAAGGACTACTACGCGCAACGCGGCTCGGTGCCGGGAACCCTCCTCATCACGGAAGCTACATTTATATCGAGGGATGCTGGTGGATACCCTAACGTCCCGGGAATCTGGTCTAAAGAACAAATAGCAGCGTGGAAAAATATCACCGACGCTGTTCACGCAAATGGCTCATATATATACCTACAACTGTGGGCATTAGGCCGCACGGCAGATCCAGAAAATTCCAAGGCCGAAGGCTTCGAGGTTAAGTCTGCGAGCCCTATACCATACGAAGCAGGCAAACCGGTTCCCAAAGAACTAAGCATCGACGAAATCCAGTCTTTTGTAGCCAATTACGCGCAAGCGGCTCGCAATGCGGTCGAGGCTGGCTTTGACGGTGTCGAGATCCACGGAGCTAACGGCTACCTCGTGGATCAATTTATCCAGGATGTCTCTAACCAGAGAACGGACCGATATGGCGGCAGCATCGAAAATCGCGCTCGATTCGCTCTCGAGATTGCAAACGCCATCGTAGCAGCCATCGGTGCGGAGAGGGTCGGAATCCGCCTATCCCCTTGGTCCACGTTCCAGGGCATGCGCATGGATGACCCTGTTCCGCAGTTTACTTATCTGATCAAGGAGCTGAAGCAGCTCAAGTTGGCGTATCTTCACGTCGTGCAGTCTTTCGTTGACGAGAATGACGCGGATATCGAAGCCAGCAAACAGATCGCATTTGCGGTTGACGCGTGGGAGAACACATCCCCTGTCTTAATAGCTGGTGGATTCCGGTCCGCGTCAGCGCAGAGGCTTGTTGATAATATATTCCCGGACAAGGACATAGCTGCGGTATTTGGACGATACTTCATTTCTACGCCAGACCTTCCCTTCCGAGTTCAGAAGGGCCTACCACTGAACACATATGATCGCAACACCTTTTACACCCCTGAAGCTACGAAGGGATATATTGACTATCCGTTCAGCGCCGAATTCATCAAGTCAAAGGCTTAGATGCTGGGTATGGTGTATTCTCAAAGGTACGAGGAATAGGGGAAGCGTTTCGTGCCGATAATTCATTGACGGTATTGGATAGGGTCTGTCTAGCTGCTAGAGGACCTTGTCCTGGCAAATGCCATGCTGGAGCTTCCATTATATGCCCTCTCAATGTTTAAATTATCGGCAGCATCCCGGCCAAGGAGATTTAATATGTCTGAGGGCTTAGGCTTCCATGTCTTATATGGGAGGCTGCGCTGGAAATAGAATAATTAGGTTGGTGTATGTTAGTATAGACGAGGTTGAAAGCTATAGAAAGGCCTTGAACATAGAGTACCTATTATGCCAAATGATAATTCGATAGTTAGGTAGTGAATGATGTGCTTAGATGGTACCTAGGTAGGTAGGTAGGTAAGTATGTTAAATAAATTCCCAGCCAAATTTATCTTAGTCATAAATGTGTGGACAAAGTATCCTTGAAGAATATCGAAGTTGTTTACATCATTACTAGCACTAGCTGAGCCGCCCCCCCGTGCTTAACGATACTACGCTTTAATTAAGAAATCGGGTAAGATTAAAGACTCGTTTCGAGTTATCTCAGTGCTGTCACGGTAGCCTTGTGGCTAGCCTTACGCAGGGCCTTAATTGCGAGGCTTTTCCAGTATTAGACCTTACGTAGTAATTGCAGTGGCAATTACACCTGCCTTATCTCAGTTATCTCAGGTGCTCTCAGACTAGAATTTGGACACTCGCAACACCAGTTGCGCCTTGACCATACTGTAGCCTGTACAAGCTTGCTTTCTAAATGTCCGAATTGTGGTTTTGAGGCACTGAGATAAAGTCCTAGATCTATTTATAATCAACCTGGTTTACACAAAGAAGACGACGACATAGACTCCAAACCGACGCCAAGTCAACCTTCCTTTTTTTTACTCCCAATCCCCAGAACCCATGTTGACCGTTCTGTTCTCAACATCTCTGTACATGTCGTCAATGTTCCAGGGCTCGTATTTGTAACCAGGAGGGTAGTTCGGCGGCACCGTATCAACCTTGTCAAAAGGAATACCCTTCCTGATAGTGTCAACCATCTTCTCGTAGTTGTCATAAGCGTACTGCTCAGGATCGTGCTTCCAGATCCACCTTGGTAGCTTGGGCTGCGCCAGCTTCGGGTCGACCTTCACCTTTTTCCAATCGGTGTGTTGGAGCAGTTCGGCGTTGGAGAATCCCATCTTTTGAGCGCAAGAACAGCGGATGAAGCGGAAACGAACGTGCGTCCGAACAGCCTCGGGAACGTGATTCTTCCCTCCGATCTGAAGGCAGGTGGCCAGCGACACGGCGTCCTCAATTGCCTGCGTCGCACCGTTCCCGGAGGCGGGCAGGAATGAATGGGCGGCGTCTCCGATAAGGACCACGCGGGCCCCCGGGGAAGTCCAAGACGGCTGCGGATTACGCCAGAACAGCTCGAAATTGATGATCGTGTCGGGTGGTATGAGCTTGATGAGTTCTTTAATCTTGGGGTCCCATGTATTACCAGGTTCCAGCCCCCTGTCCATAGTATTCAGGACTTCATCAGAGCTGACTGTATGATCCCAGCTCTCTTCGGCGGATTCGGTGATCTACCCCTGATCAGCACTCTTAGTAATTAGGAAAGAAGCAATCCCACGCTCACATCGTGGTTCATGATCCACACGCAAGTTTCCCGACGAATCAGGACCATCGCGTACGTCCCGGGGCTAGGGAGGCGGGATTGTTAGCTGCCAGTCGTTTGGAGATGGGGATTCGCACGCCTAAATGCAATAGATGCGCCACTTACCCGAGCCACGTCCTTACCATTGGCTCGTCCCCATTCGGGCCACCCATCTTCAAAAACTCTTTAAGTTCAGGGTTCTTGTCGAGATGGTGGATGGGAAAAGCTGCACGCCACATAGCTCTACCAGCGCTCATAGCCCTGACCTGGCCTCCTACTAGCTTTTGGCACTTAGACCCTACGCCGTCGGCTGCGATTACAACGTCGGCTTCGAAGCGTTCGCCACTCTCGGTCATGACGCCGGCTTTTTGGCGCGCCTCGTCCTCATAGTAGTCGACGACCCGCTGGCCAAACTGGACCTTAATTCCTTGTCTTTGGACTTCGTTCAGGTACATCCGATAGATGAGCGGCCGCATCTGAAAAGCGCCTGGCGGAGTATTCGGGTCCATACCAGCTTGTCGCAGACGGTCCGCGACCTTCAGCGGCGTTATCTGTCGTTCGCCATTATGCTTGAAGGTCTCGATCCAGGCGTTATTCATGGATATCAAGTCATACTCTCTCATAAGCTCGGGCCAGTGACGGAAGAACTTGGTAGCGCTATGGCCCATAAAGTACATGTCCCCTATACGGGGAGAAATCGAGTCACTTTCAGCGTCTGGCAATTAGGTGGCGCATATAAGTCAGCCACATACCTGCAGTATTTATGTCATCGTGGCGCTCTAGAATGCGCACGTTGTGACCCTTGCGCACACATTCAATAGACGCCGTTAGTCCTGCCAATCCGGTGCCAACAATAAGCACGTCGATGCCGGACGGCGGGTAGGAGCCGACTGGTCTGCAGTCGCTATCATTGATGGATCCCATCTCGCGGACCCTTGGACTTGGCAGTTAGTGAGTTGGGTTTTTGATTATGCTTAGAAGATGCGGTAAAATAGATGGACGAATGAGAGGACCGGTGCTCGCTAACCCTGGACTGTTTCCAACAACGATTCCACGATCCTAACACATTTAAAGAAACCCAAGGGCTTCTCTTCCCCGGACTGCCGGACGCAATGATGCGAAGGTCTAGCATGCTTTTAACCCCATTCGGTCTCTATGAGTCTCCCGTCATCGCAGCGGCTGAGGCTCCCTTCGAACCTTTCGATCCTCCTCGGGCCCGAAGTGTATTCCTGTCCACCTAAACGTAATCCCCCGGTACACGTCATTGGCCCAATCCAGTTGCAACTCTCTCACCGGTACCCCAAATCTTACATTGCCAGTATGCTACTCACGGTACTCACGGCAAGCGCATGCGTCGTGTACATACAAAAATCTTACCGGTTGTCAGACACATCTCAAAATCATACCGGGAATAGATATATTCAACAACATCCGACATCCTGCAGAGGACGACGCGAGCATATAACGGTCGGTATTAGCTCGCAAAGGCGAGCACCGACTTGGGGGTAGGGAGTAGTGTGGTGGATTGAGACGTGGAGAGCAACGAACTGGGAGAGGTCTTACTTTTTGGCACCCACCATTACCATTACAGAAACATAAAGCGTCTCTGCCTATTGGGCTGAGTCGTCTGAACTTTTAGGCTTGTGTCATAAACTCTTGATTCGAATGCTTACCTACCTAGGTGCCTACCTTAGGTACATAGTCCAGTATCGGTCTTCAACAACGCGGCTCGGCAGCCCCAAGACCGGTAGGCGAAGAGGCGCACTTAGCCGTTGTTAAGTCTACCGTACGGTTACCTACCTCTTATGCACCTCGTACCTCTCTCAGCCCTTATGTCTATATCGACGCCTCTAGGGACTTCCGCAGCAATCTTGCATGCCAAGATACTCAATACAAGCGGGAAGGTATGCAATATATCAATAGTTCGACCAATGTGTTCATAAGTACCCCAGCTTTCAGGAACATTAATGTCCACCACATTTCAAGGGGAAACTTCCATCACCCACAATTCCTGTGCTATTTTCGCTAATTACCTTTTAAAATTGCCAGATCCGGATGCTTAAGTGGCCAGTAGGAAACAATCAGCGCCTCATTTCCTGTAGTTATACGGTCTCGAGGCACTCAAATCACAATCGAGACTCGTGACACGAGATTGCGCCTTGATTGCATCTTTGCCTACATAGGAGGTAAACATCAATATCCGGACTTTTCAGCCCGGACTTGCCTAGTTGATGTATTCTACGGCATCTGCATGTGGCTTGCCAGCCTATCGAGTACCCCCCCCTTCGCAATTTCACTATGACTGCTATGAAGTTAAGCAATAGATCTTTGAAGATCTTTGAGCTATTCCGCGCGAGTTGTTTCGGACTTCAGGCACCTATGGGATATTTTTGGAAGTACCTTTCTTCTTTCTAGAAAGATATGAAGTTAAAAAAGCACAAATACGCAAGCATGACTGGCTACGATAAGGGCCCAATGCCCGGCGAGACTCTGATGTGAGACTATGAAGGGGACGCCCGATCAAGGCTGGATGCAGCCCACCACCCCCTTGAATGCCGAACGACCCTCATTTTTTTTAACACCATCGAGAGTAATTACTGCAAACAGATATATCATTAGACGACTTGGTCCTACGGTGGGTGGTTTAAATCGTGTGACAGCCCTGCGATACTTTAGGTGCGGGTATGTTCTTGACAGCCCGCTTCGTAACCATTTTCACTTTTGGTTTTCTTGTATCTTCATATACACACACATTCTTATTCTTATTCTTATTCTTATTCTTATTCTTACTTTCTACATAGCGGTTGATCATGCAACTGTTCTCGCCGGCGATTCTTGTCGCCGCTCTTGTCGGCTTCATTGCCTTGCATCTGTATAAGCAGTTCAAGGAGATAAACCACCCGGGTAAAGTGCCTGGCCCGACTTTACTGCCGTATATCGGCCGGATACATGATCTTCCCATCCAGTTCATGTGGCTCAAGTTCAAGGAGTGGTCAGACAAGTATGCCGGTACGAATGGCTTCTTCTGGACAGAGATGCTCGGGGCCCAGTTCCTCGTCGTCTCTGATGAGAAGGTGGCCGAGGAGCTCTTGGTGAAGCGCGCGAAATATAACTCAGATAGGCCGATGGTACGGTCCTTGTTCGACTCCAAGAGCACTTACGGATCTATGGAGTACCTTCCTTTGATGGGAAGAAACCGTGAGTATCTCACGAACCAACTTCCCTATCTCGTTACTGAGTGACGCGTGGATCAGAATACTGGGCCAGACAACGCAAATTCACTCACTCCTACCTGATGGATGCGGCGAATGCTCAATATCACGGTGTATTGTACCACGAAGCTAAGCGCTGGCTCGCCCGGCTTATTGAGAACCCCGACGACTTTGGACGCTCCTTAGAAGACATGTCAGCCAAGATCATGTGCCAGCTGACATGGGACAATCTCGACATCAGCGAGCAGACTACGGCCGACGCATGGGGGCTTTTGAGGCAAATGTCGCCGGCCGGGCCCATCACCAACGTTTTGACACCTCTTTGGCATCTACCTATGTTCATGAACCCCTGGAAAAGCGCCGAACGCAAGCGACATGATAAGCAGCAAGCAATGTGGATGGACCGCCTATTAACCACACGCGACAAGATGTCCCGCGGGGTGCAGCGAGAGTGCTTCACTAGCAAGTATCTTGAAAAGGGGGAAAAGCGTTCGAACATCTCTGGCGACTACGAGGCCTCCTCCGTTATTGGCATGATGGCCCTAGTCGGAATTTTCACGATAGCCGGCCCCTTATCATACTGGTTGGTAGCAATGATACATCACCCGAAGTGGCAAGCCGCCGTGCAGAAAGAAGTCGACGAGGCTTGCGAAGGACGATTACCGACCCTCGATGACGTGCCCAAGCTTCCGATTCTCCGAGCCTGCATCAAAGAAACGATGCGATGGAAACCAAACGTACCAACGGGTCAGTTGATACTAAGCACGTAACAATGTTTCAACTAACACACCGAATGCAGGAGTCGCACATGAGATGGAGGCCGACGATGAATTCCGGGGTTTCTTCCTTCCTAAGGGAACAAGGATCCTCCCACTCGATTGGTACGAAAACAGTGGTATTGAGCATATATGAGACACTAACATTCCACAGGGCATTCCTTCGTAACCCCGAAAAGTACCCAGACCCAGACAACTATCGGCCTGAGCGCTGGTTAGAGGCCGGATGGCCAACGTATCAAGAGCCACTAACCGCATATCCAACTATCAAAGGTCTGACCTCGTTTGGTTGGGGCCAGCGTCAATGTTTAGGACAAACTCTCACGCAAGATGAACTATTAGTGGCATGCGGCGCCCTCAGCTGGTGCTTCAACCTGAAAGCTAAGAAGGACCCGGTGACTGGGGACGAGCTGCCGGTTCCTCTCGACAAATCGAATTCTCTACTAATAATCAAGCCCGACCCCTTCGAAATGGCCTTCGAGCCTAGGAGTCAGGCCCGGAAGGAGGAAGCGCTACGGTTATGGGCCGAATCTAGTGAGAAGTACGAGAAAGAAAAGGAGGAGTTTCTTAGAAATGCAGAGAAGAGTAACCAGAGAAACGAGAGCAACGAGAACAACGAGGAGATAGAGACTGTGTAGATTGCATAATAGAATGTGTAACGCTTGACATGCAGCCAGGGCTTGGATTTCTACGGTTTGAGTTACGGTCGTTGCATAGGTACCTACTAGACTCGCGCGCGGACGTGGAGATGGCATTACTAAGTGGTAAATTGTAACCTATATTACTAAGATAAAGAAGATAGCCAATGATTACTCGATTGGATCACATATCTTACCAGGTACCCGAGGGACACGTCTTTGAAAAAGTGAAGCTATTCCAAACTGACAACCATCACATGTCAACCTTGGGTACCTAACCTAACTCAGGTCCGTATTCCAAGTCAGATCATATCAGGTCAGGTTATATCAATTTATTTGTAAGGTAACGTATATGCTTGGGCAAATATAGGGCATTACGTGGTTATCCGCAGGTCCGTTCGCTTATATCAAAAGGCGAGGGAAGCGGCAAAGAGAGCCGTTGGTAGGCCCCTTGAAATAGATGAGAACAAACGGAGCAACGGCCATTACGCTGACCGATCTGAGACTAAGAAGTACAAGGAACCACGGGCTGCAATTCGCGGCAATTCGTACATGTAATCAGGATGGCGGGCGGTCCAAGCTTCTTGACTGCCGTAAGAATTGACGTGTCGACCGACGCAAGCTTCGGCGCTTATATTGCTTGAAGGTCTCGGCACCGACAGAAGGGAAGCTTGTGCTACCATAAGCGCTGTAAGACTTTGTACACACACGCACACACAAAGAACTCGTCGAATGATTCCCAAACAAGACTCTGGGGTCTGTGGCCACGGCAGCGTTTCATTGTCATGCGATCGATGCGGGTTCCATGGCAGTGGAACGATAAGCGAGGACGTCCGAGTCGCGCGAGGCTTTGATTAGAAAGCAAACGGTGACGTCGTAACAGCCTTGACACGACGATATACCAGATTTACTACAAACCATATATACCTCGTAAGTTTGCGGGCAATTCTGCAGGGCGTCTGTGAGGAATATTCAGGGCACCAGAACAGTATAGCACGAAGTATAGCACGAAGACTTCTTCATCAAATACGACAATAAACGGACTTAAATAACACTCCCTAATTGTCATTATCAACCATGGCTATCGTTCCCACAGAAGCTGTCCTTGGGACTACTGTTGCTTTTTCTTTCATCCTATTCGGTAAGTGAAATGCAACAACGGCAACTATGGCGGAACTAGTGACTGAACGTCTCGATCATCACTATAGGCAATGCTATCACCCAATCATTCATGGGCGGGCCCGCTTTGCTAGTCGATTTCCCGTCACCATCGTCCCCCGATCATGCCGCTCGCGCCAAACTGCTTGGTAGGCAATGGCCCGTATTCTGGGTCATGGGCAATCAGTTCTTCAGGCCCATCAGCACTCTCGGCATCTTTGGCTACGCCTACACTTCGTGGGTAGCTTCAACCCAAGGGGCAGGCGGAAAACTAGGCGACTGGAAGCCCTACGCTATCTCGGCGCTCTGCCATCTCATCACCGTTGTCCATTCTGCAGCGAACATGCAGCCGATCAATGAAAAGATCGATGCTCTACGCGAGCCGAAGGGCAGAGTAGACCCCAAGCAAGCCGAGAGCTTCGTGCGGAAGTGGATCAAGTTCAACACCGTGCGGCTCATTACCCCAGTCGTTGCCGGGTCACTAGCGCTGTTCACGCTCTTGAAGAATCATTAGAGCGCTTACAAGGACGAAGGCTTTTCGACCCTAAGGCGGTCTAGAGCTACAAGTAGTTGTTGCCGAGACAGACACGCCAGGTGGCGGTATACATAACTCATTAGTCATCTCTCCGTATACCTTCTACCCTACATCTTCTCATCAACAATACACTCCTGTCTTTGTATTCCCGCCTAAGACAATGTATCGTATGGTAAATTAACACTCGTGCGGAGATATGAAACTCGAGGAGGCGGCGGCGTTAGATATTTTTAGATAGTCTTATTTACGATCCCAGAATCATGGAGTTTTAGCTGCCTATAGGTACCCAAAATAAAGTCATCAAAAACATTCCTTTCCACCAATCGAAACCCACGCGCTGTCGATGATTACATGTAGTTGTAGGTAGTCAGGACCTCACAGAATACCTTGTCAGGTACATGTAACCTTCAATGGAAATGAAATTTAGGTATCTGAACAAAGTTTATATGCGTTAGGTATGAAACCCTCGAACGATTCAGAAACGATTCGGCGTATGACAGTCAGCCAACCACTATGGTTTTGGGAAAGTTGGTCTCGGACTCGTCCCGGAACTCAAAAGAAAACACCTAGAGCCAAATACAACAAGAATATCACAACAATAACCTGAGCGAGTCCCACCAATAACGTTATCGACTTATAGTTGACAGGTTCGTTATACTCCCAGGCCCCCTTAGCCCTCCTCTCCTTACCGCCAGCTGCGTTGACGCCAAAGTCATCAGGTGCATGCTTCCGGGCCATCTCCAACGCTTTCGCGCTGTCCACAAACTCCGTGACACCGACGACCTGAGTTCCGTCGGGGGTCAACTGAATCATCATGACGCACTCATTTATCCATTCCCCGGCTCCGCCCTTAAGTACCCCTTGCATCCGTGCGTGAACCACGGCCACGTTCCCTGGGCCGTCGTCGACGATTGACTTCGGGATCATCCTGAATTCGTCGAATATGTTGAAGATTCCAGCTGCGTGTTGCGCAAACGACTCTTTGTTTCGGGGTAACATGCCGAGGCTTTCGGGGAGTACTTGATGGTGGAAGTCTGGCGATGTGGTGCTGAGGAGCGTTGGAACCGAGAGGCTCCCGTAGCCGTCTAGCAGCGCATTAACTGTGCTGAGGCGGCGAGCGCGGGCCTCATCCATTGCTGCGACCAAGAAGGTTTGTTCGAGCGGTATAGAGTGTAGGGCGTAGATTGCTGCCACCCATACGGGGATACGATCGTCGACAGGTTATATTGAATCAAGGCGAGATAGGGTAGGGTATGTGAGACATCGGACGGGAGGGACGTAATAAATCAACGAAGAAATTTCCGCAAGTGCCTCCAGATGGAACAGCGCTATTGCTGCGATGCGTTCCGCGTGCCTAAGGTTTAGTAGAGCAGACGTTGACAGCTTTCGGGCACCGAAAGGTTTGACGCGGCGTCTTATCCTGCACCTTATCCTGCATCTTATCACACATATCCCCCTTCCCTCCTCTCTCCTTGAGTTCACCGACGATTATGCGTGAAGGGGGTTAGCCAAGCAAACTTTGATGACGTCCACGTATGCAAACGCGACTCCTTTCAACAGACAGAGGTCTAAATAATCCCGTCTTATTACCCTGTACTCCTCGCACAACCGTTACACAGTCGATCTGACTCAATTATAGCTCAATAATAGCTCAATATGTCGTCCACAGTCCTACTCGTCACTGGTGCTACAGGGAATCAAGGAGGTGCAGTCATAAATGCACTTCTGAACCGGGATCCCAACAAGTTTATAATCCTTGCAGTAACCCGCGATGCCAAGAGTGCCAACGCCAATCGTCTCGTGCAGAAATCGTCGTCGATCAAGCTCGTCCAGGGCAACCTGGACAATGTCCCCGATCTCTTCCGCCAAGCCCGAAAAGTTCATGCGCAACCCATTTGGGGTGTTTACTCGGTCCAGATCTCGGTGGGGAAAGGGGTAACACTCGAAAGCGAAGTTGCTCAGGGCAAGGCTCTCATCGACGAATCCATCAAAGCCGGTGTCAGGCATTTCGTATACGGTAGCGTTGAACGCGGCGGCGACGATGCTTCGTGGGATACTCCGACCCCTATACCTCACTTCCAGAGCAAGTACCACATCGAGCGATACCTCCGAGATGCGACAGGCCGGGGAAGGCCGGGGGCGAGCATGGGTTGGACCATCCTCCGTCCGGTGGCGTTCATGGACAACTTGGCCCCCGGGCTGCCAACCAAGGTGTTCATGGCCGCTCTACATAATCACTTAGGGAATAAACGGATGCAGTGGATCGCGACCTCCGACATTGGTGTCTTCGCCGCTAAAGCATTTGCCGAGCCCGAGCGCTGGAATCTGAGGGCTGTTGGGCTCGCAGGCGAGGAATTAACGTGGGAACAACTGAACACCTCGTTCTCCAACACGACAGGGTCTCCGGTTCCGGTGACGTTCTGGTTTCTCGGAAGTGTGCTGACGTATATGGTCACTGAGGTATCCCTGATGATTGGCTGGTTCGCAAGTGACGGCTACAAGGCAAATATCGCAGCTCGACGCAAGGATCATCCCGAATTGTTGACAATGGAAAGATGGTTAGTAAAGGAGAGCCTATTTGAGACGAAAAGCCGGCCATGAGACAGTAAGTGCCTAAGCAGATTCCCTACGACGCGCCAGGGTAGCTAATACGCTCAGGATAAAAGTCGCGACTAGAATTGTGAACCCGTTAGGAACGATGTAAGCAATGGACGGATATACTCGGTTCAGTTTGCTCCCAACAATAATAATAATATGAATTCAATATTTCTGCGAAAAAGGATCGATCGACTCCCCAGAACGAGCCATGGTTCTGCCTCAGCATCGTACATAATAAGTACCATCTATGTGAGGATGGTGAAGACTTGCGAGTCATCATTTGCACACGGCGCAGAGTCGAGACGACCGTTTCCAGCAACGATGCAAGTCGCATTACGCTCACTCTCCGGCGCGAAGACCAGACTCGTTCCACCGGTAAATGGGACTAGCTGGCCGTTGTTCGTCTCCCCCTCTAGTTAAAGGTTAACATCAAATCATAGATTCGGGAGTACAAGATGGTTACATACCTCCCGCCGCTCGTCCTCCACAGGAGAAGAGCGTCACGGTATCATCGGCAGGGCGGCGTCCGTCAAAGCTGATGCAACCATTCGTCTAAAGCAATGTTAGGGCAAATTGACTGCTATAAGTCAATAATAGGGCTCAAGCCAGCAAACCTACCAGACTGCTCACAATCAGGGCTGAGTCCTGGGCGTTGTTGTGTTTACCTGCCGTGATGACATCGAACTTCTCGTTAGGCGTCCCGGCACAATCCACCAAGGAAACTGGAATCAGATTCTCGCGAAAGTCTCCAGCAGTTGGGTCGATAAATAGACACTGCCCATTCGGAGCCTTTATGCTAACAGAAGTGAAAGTGCGCGTCGCCGTGTCATCTCGCTGCTGCGCCTCCGCTACTGCAGTAGGTTGAAGCACACCGCCGGCACGAGATACAGACACAGCTTCGGTAGGATTAGGAATGCCCCCAGCGGCTGCATCTGTCGTTGCTACCGGTGGAGAAGTAGCATTTGAGCGAGTTGCTGTAGCAGTGGGTGTAGCCGTCACTTCGGCACCGGTTTGGCTTGTTAAGATGCTCGTTTCAGTTGGCGCGTTGTCACCGGCCACTGGAGTGCCATCAAACGTAAACTGTTGGTTAGAATTGGCAGCATCGCAAGGCGCAACATCAACGACGTTTCCCTTGACGGTAAAACACGACTGCGGGTCGTTCTCGGGTGAGAAAGCGAGCGGCGCGCTTGTACCGTTGAAAGGGAACAACTGGGAATTAGTGACCTCGCCACCGCCATCTGCGCGACCTCCACAACTAAACAGGAGGACTTGGTTACCACTGGCACGTCGTGGGTCGAAGTTGAAGCAAGCGTTCGTCTAGAGGCTTGTTAGGGTGAGGGACTTCCAGTGAGACCGTGAATACCAACTAGAGTGCTAACAACGAGCATGGAGCCCTCGACATTGTTGTGCTTGCCAGCGGTGATAACGTCCCATCCCTGTCCGTCTGTGCTGCCACAATCTGCCACTTGTATTGGTGTGAGATTGGCTCGGAAGTCTCCGGACAATTCGTCGACAAACAAGCATCGTCCATTAGACGTCTATAATGAACTTATTAATACCAGGTGTCTTCCTATCTTTCAAGATAATCATACCCGTATTTGCGTCCCCGAAAAAGCCTTCGTCGCTGTATCGTCTGGCTGTTGGGCCTCTTCAAAGGCTGCCTGGTCAAGTTCCGTCACGGACTTCCGAACCAAGTTCCGTGATGTAATCGGCGATGCGGCCACCAACGACTGGAGGATGAGAAGGGCGAGAATAGATGAATACATGATGACCAGCAACTCAAGGCTCAAGGAAGCTATTCAAATTTCTTCAAATATCTACAGAATGGCTTCAGATAGGTAGCGAAATCAAATGAATGAATTCAAACAATAAGAACGACGAAAGAATGGAAAGTCCTGCGCGGCAGGGTTGAAATTCAAACAATCAAGCAGAAGTGAAAAGAGACTATGTCAAGGACCCAACGACATTATCAAACAGTAAGCGCGACAACGTCGCGTATTCTCGCCGGGGTTTCATGATCATAAGTAGTCGGTGCAGCATCGTGAGCTCATAAGCGCATGTGGCTTTTCGGTATCGCGATGATGGTGTCAAGGAGCTTGCTAACTCCCTTCTCTAAATGAGGAGTTTCCGTCAAGTTTCAAGGCGATTCCTCCAAGGCCCTCAAAGTCTCCGCGTTTCCATTTGCGCCGCGAGCTAAAATGGAGGCTTAGGCTTGGTAGTAGCTCTACATATTATAGCGATGATGGCCTACATGGCAGGCAGCATGGGTCGTAGAAAAGAAGGTCTCTCAATTGTGGTAGCCCACGGAGCAAAATTAACAATTAATGAAACAGCACCTGCCGCAGAACCCAATGATTAGCGCCGGGATTGGAGATCGTTCTAGCTCTTTTCATATTGGCGCCTACTTGAGACGGTCGCCTACTGGATGGTCACCACTCAACCAGCCAGGGAGCTACTATTTAAGGAGCTCCAGCTGCAGAGCTAAAAATCCCCCCTGTAGAACATCATTTAATCGCTACCAGGGGTGTCCGACAGCAACTCAGCTTAACCACAACTTTAACCCCTAAAAGTAAACGTCTCACAACAATACTTCAGTTCAAGTATAGCGACGTATTCGCTTTTATGATGATATCTACGGTTTGACTCATGTATCAGTGATATCTTTTAAGGATCCGCATTAATAGACTGATCATATTCAACAACCATTTGGAAACTCGATGCCTCTTATTGTATAACATTGAATCCATGCCACCTAGTGGATCAGTTTGTATTGTCTTGACCTCAATGAAGCTGCGCTCGACTGCTCTAATTCTTAGTATCTATTTTTTTTCGGACTTCAGGAACAATGTAACTCTCACGATGTCGCATTATATCGGTTTGAAAGGTGAAAAACGAAGGTGCCTTACAGTGCTCACAGAGAAAATACGGCGTCGATGCCTATATCAGGCAAGCCAATGTAAAGCACTATAATTACGTGATGTCGGCATCTTATGACATAGCGAACGGCCTCCTCACATTAAGCTTGTTGCCATTCTTGGCATCTGCTGTAGGAAGCTCGATGGACAAGGTAGCATTGCCGAACAGGGGGTAGTTGGTCGTGACCACATATTATGCGGGGATTGGGAGCGCTTGCAAGATGTTCGGATGAGGAAGCTCGAATATGCTGCGCAGCTACCTATACTTGTCATGTAGTATATGCAATGATTAATCAGGAAAGCCCACATGTCTGGCTCGGCACGTCGAACCTAATAAACAAGTCCAATGGCTCCTAACCAATGATCTGGACAGGAGAAGGAGATGACGGTCCAACTCAACCTTCCCATGCTACAGCTTCGGTAGGCTAAATTGGCTTTGTGTAGTGAAGAGGCTTCCCCCCCCCCCTGGTTGAGATGCTCTTTCTTTGCCATACTGCCTCCGCAGCTTTTTCTTGGGACCTTCTGCAAGTGACTGCCAGCTCGCACATCCATTACTGACATGGACACGAGCTCGGCTAAAGCTTATCGTTCTATATCTACACGATGGCGACCTACCCAATTGGGGAGATGTAGAGCTCATCCGTCTCGACCCAATCATCAAGAGACCTGACGGTGTTATTGCAACGGACCGGTGTCACCACAGCTTCGAATATAAACTACACTTTCGCGCTTCACCAAATTCTTCATTGAAGGCCATCTAAACCCGAAACCGCCATCATGAAGTTCCTTCAGCACCTTTTGCTAATCGCGCCTTTAACGGTCGCCCTACGGCTTGACAGGCGGGGTAAGGTCGTATACGATGGCTACAAGATCTTCCGTGTAGTGCCGGGAATTAATACTACCGCATTCGAAACGCATCTGGAATCTCTTGAGGCCATTGACCTCACTCATAATCATGGACATATCGGAGAGGAGCACTTCGATATCGCGGTTCCACCAGAGAATCTCCCTGCATTCGAAGCGCTGAACTTCGCCTCGGAGGTACTAAGTGAGGACCTTGGAGCTGATATTGCTCTCGAGGGAGAGCCCGCTGGATATCCAGGTAGGCTAGATTAAGTCCCAAGTCCAAATGTGTACGTGTAGATCCTAATAACGATTAGAGCGGGAAGTGAGCGCGTCTGCTCTTCCGAGCTTATCTTGGTTCAGTGCATACCACGCCTACGCAGACCACTTGACGTTTTTGAAAGACATACAATCGTCATTCGCGAGCAACTCTGAACTCATCACGGCCGGGAGGTCCTTCGAAGGCCGCGACATCCAGGGCATTCACCTCTGGGGAAGCGGCGGTAAGGACTCGAAGCCCGCTATTGTTTGGCACGGCAACGTCCACGCTCGCGAATGGATTTCGTCAAAGGTATACTAGACTATTACGAATTAAAATATATATCACTAGACTAACATAGAGCTTCAGACTGTCGAGTACCTCACATACCAATTGGTTGCTAACTACAATAATGATACAACTGTGAAGGGCTTTCTTGACAACTACGACTTCTACATCCTGCCTATCGTCAACCCCGACGGTAAGGTGAGCCAAAAACACGCTTTCGAATACTAACTAACCACAACAGGTTTTCTCTACACACAAACTAGCAATCGTTTGTGGCGCAAGAACCGTCAGACGCGATCCGGTATCTCTGCCGTGGGTACGGATATCAACCGGAACTGGCCATACAAGTGGGATGGGGAGGGATCATCCACGAGCCCTGGATCAGGTCAGTCAATCTTGCCTAGACTAGAGTTATCTATGTTATGAGTGCTTGCTAACTGACCATTGGATTTTAGAAACGTGAGTACAGCTACTTTTTGTTATTCGACGAATGAAGTAGACGGGATCAAAAAGGGCAGATGCCAACTGATTTTCGTATAGGTATCGTGGTGCCGCTGCTGGTGATACCCCTGAGAACACTGGAATCCGAAGTAAGATTCAACCGTTCGAATTGACTCGGCAAGACAATGTTTGGCTAACTGGTATGTAGCATTGGGTGATCAGCTAGCCGACAAGAAGGGTATTAAGCTGTACGTTGACTGGCACAGCTACGGACAATACATCTTGACGTGAGTCTAAGTCCCAATGCCCTTCTGTGACTACAAAACGAGTGATTCATTACGCGCACTACAAGCCCCCTTGTCAAGTTATGAGACACCATATCGCTGAAGTAAATCTGACTATTGATATGAATTCTAGACCTTACGGCTACTCTTGTTCGGCGGTAGCAGCCAACCAAGCTAAGCAAGACTCACTAGCTAAGAGTCTTGCTACTGCTATTGCGAAGCCATACGGTACCCGATTCACCGCCGGTCCAACTTGTGCTACCCTTTACGCTACTGCCGGAGGTAGCAACGACTATGTGACTGACATTAACAAGGCCGAGTACGGGTAAGTGACGTGTCTGGCCACTTTGAAGTCCAAGTATTTTCCTGAACAGGCGCTGATCCGAACGAAAGATGGGCCATCGAGCTCCGAGATACTGGTCGGAATGGATTCACGCTTCCCGCTGACCAGATTCTGCCTACTGGTATCGAGATATGGGAAGGAATCAAATATCTTTTGGCAAATTTCTGAGCTCCTTATCTTGATGTAAAGCTCATCGCAAGTAAAATTATCATCTAGGGGATAGTCAGTTCGAGAGATGGACTCCAAATTAGTAGCGTTACTCGGCAGCATCCCCGTAAGCTAAGAACCGTCGTCAACAGGAATTAGTCCCCCGTCTTAGAATTCCTTGATTTCTTTCGTAAGTCGCCTTAGCTGCGTCGGCTGTCGGTATTATTCACTAGTCTGATTCGTCAGTAAGTCTCCAGGCGTATTCTCTAAGCAAGGCCTGGTGATAGAAGCAGTAGTAATTAATCGACACAATCTTTCGTTAGAAGTTTATTCCGATTGAACGTCTGGCTTTGGCTACCCGAGTGTGCTACTCTATATGGCTGTTTTCTCTATGCGTTGCTGAAGTTATTGGTCTTGGTTCTTCCTCTACAGTCCACTCGTGCTTTATTGAGATCGATCCCATTTCCAGCTTAACGTCCATGCCACCGAACCCCTTAAACGGCTCCGGCAATTTCGCAATCGATGCCCGATATCCAACCTCCTCTGGGCGAAGTCGCGTTTCGGACGAGCTGTCGTTTAGTTGTCTGAACCGTCGGCCACTGTTATTTCTCGCTAATGCGTCGGCCGATGACCTGTTGAATGTCGCCGTTCCGTCTGGTGAATACTGGCCGCCGAACAGGGGACGTAGGACAATGATGCAAGCTAGCGTTACGGCAATACATGGTTCGAGCGCGCTGAATAAGACTGTGTGCGGTATTGTCCCCGTTACATCGTTAAAATTGATCGTGGTCATCGTTTCGATACGTACGATGCTAACGACACAAGTCCTATTAATCCCATCGTTAGGCAGAGAGTCCACTAGAATGAAGCATATCAAGCCAGAACCACTACACTTACAATATTCCTATACCGAAGCTTCCTGCTAATAACAATCGCTTCGGCCAGGCCAGTTCCAATCCTAGCAGGTAAGGCATCGGCATTATCAGGATTATCAGGTCAGAGATCAGGTTTAGGACACCCGTCACAATCCATGATACCATCGCACTCCCACAGGTTCCTCCATCGATCAGCTTATCCCAGTTGAATGCGAAAGGTTGGCATATGAGGAAGGCGCTTAAAATAGCGGCTAGAGCCCTTTGTGTTCCAGTCTGTCAGCGCTCACTCGATAGAAGCCATGAGAACTTTGGCGGTTAAAGATAAAATCCCTGTTTTCAGAAGAGACTTACCATAGGACGATCAACGCATAGGTAAGTCTGGCCGTTATGATGAAGCTTTGGACCACAAAGATTTTGGTAAATAGGTGAATGATGGAAATCCTGCAGAGACTAAGGCTGACGGCCCATAATACTTGGATGGCTATTAGATGCTGAGTGTTGTTCCTAAGTATTAGCAAGCTGTGTCGGTTACAACCCGCTAAGGTGTTACCAGGAGATTATACCTTGAGAAATATTGTCGTACCAGAGTCGACACCGAATCTATTCTTGATGTCGTCGACATGGAAGCCTACTCCACCAACGAGGACCGCTACCAAGTACCACCAGTTAGCTACCAATCGCGGATACTTCCCAGTACAACCAAACAAATACGAACATGAGATGGCCACCCCTTGGTAGACGACGATAAAGAACTAGGAAATGATGTCAGCGATTATCGGACCTCTTGCTCTGAATTCATTTGCGCCATCGCTCAACATACACACGATGCAGTGATCAAATAATCACTCGTATCAAGCAGTCTATTTGCCTTGCGCCTAGCCAAGATACGCAGACCAACAATTATCGCCGACAGGAGGCCAAACACAATTCCACAGGCTACGATGGCCCTCTGATCTCGAGTTTCGATGGGGTAGATGAATGTCATAATAACGCCTCGAGCACATTCGGATGGACTGAGCAGAGGAATGAAACTGCTTCAGACGGGACGCAAACTCGACAGGACGACGGAATCATCGACATTGGGAGGAGACGCAGAACGGAGGTTAGAGAAGTCGTACTCTACAGTACGTACAGATAAGCTTGTAGCTATCTTCACTTGAAAGGCCCGTCATGAAAGCCTATAAAATTGGTAGTATGATATAAAATGTCATACCAGGAGCCCGACAGGCATGCACAGGGGACTCTTAGGCTCAGCCAAGACTTCGGAGCGAGTTTAACAAACGAGGCAGCGGGGTTCGTCGAGCAACTCCCAGGCTACGACTATCTACCTAGGTAGGTAGCCTGGCTTCTAAGACGATTGGACCTTGACATCCTGTAGGTGCTAGACAATAGCTTCAACACAGAAACAAACCCAACTCCTCATTCCATCATTCTCGACTTTTTGAATGATCTCAAACTATCGAAAGCAAGCAGCGGTGACGGAGTGGCCCCCGCAAAGGTCAATCATAGCATCGGTAGAGCTATCCACAACGCAACGGAAAATTCGGTACGCTTTGACCTATGTTCTAACCAGGGTCGTCTACACGCGTGAGAGAATGCATTGATAAGCTGGGGTACTAGTTCCCCTTTAGCGGGCCATCAGGGGTATAAGTGGCAGTCCCGCAACTGTCACGACATGGTCCAAGGCGGCTTCCTCCGCTCAAAGGGATAAAACATACAGAGTTGATAGTCTCAGTCGTGACCAAAGTCTCGGTAATGAACCGACAAGCTCGCCTCCAACATCGTAACCCCGACAGCCCCTGGTTCGGCTTGACCAGTACTACGGTTACAGGCCTTGAAATTAAGACACTGACAAGTAGCTTACAGGCCTGGCACGGACGCCATCATATATGTCAGGTAGCTTATAGGCTTAATATAAACTAGTAACAACGTAAATAAGGCGTACGAGTATATTTTTCTGCCCCTGCTCCACCTATGCTTCTACTACATAGTAAACCAGATATATCGATACCTGACAGTGTCTTAAGATTTACCCCTAACACCATAGTACATACATGGTCTCGTAGCCGTACTAAGTGCTGCCATGCTTGACTGAAATTGGTGATCCAAAGTGATGTCTCGTCATTTATGCGAAGTCGGCAGGTCTCTACCTTTTCTTCTATAAGAATTCCAGACCATAAGAAATATCAAGCATATCAGTCCCTTTGAGTGGTAATACATTAGGGCGCTGGGGCTCTGCTGTAGACGATGTAACTCACGGAATCTCCAAGGTATGGTTCGATACTACCGACATAGCTTATTAACGGAAATTATGCTACCAACACACGTAGGACCCTGCATTCCGTTACTGTACCTAACTCGAGTTCCCTATCGATTTTCGCGTGGAGATGCCGGTACGCACTCCACTTCTAGTGTATGGGTAGCTACGTACACTAGGCAATAATCTCTCAACGCGATCAGCCTCTATTAAATAATCCTCGGTTGAAGATGTAAATCCTACATGTAGCTAGGGCACGTGTGACAAGAACGCGGCTTCAACTACTTGCCTACCAGGTAGCTAACTGGGTAGTCTAAAAAAGCACATCAACTGCAGAAATAACCTTATTTCCCATGACAGGTACCCTAGGTATCTATAAAGACTGATTACTATGTGAAAATGACTTCGTAACTTTCGCATAGCCACCAGGCTATATTATACAGACAACGACAAAGGGAGTCAAAAAGGAATTCTCCGTCGTCTCATCATGGCATAGAAGAACATAAAAGGGAAGTGGATATTGGCTGCTCTTCTTTCTTGACACCACAGCTTTGTGAAGTGGCGTACGCTGATTGGTCTCCTTGACAACAACGCCGGAGTAGCCAGGACAAATCATGGGATATTTCCTGCGTTTCGTTTCAGTCATAGAATCATTGTCCATATCAGCCGTTCCTGAGAGCAACAGAGGCAAAAGGAGATATTATGATTTCTATTGTAGAAAAAGGGACGTTTACTGAGCGAGAATAGCTGAGGAATTGGAAATAAGGACGCAATCACACACGTGGGGAAATCTACATAGTAAGGAATAAATAATTCATATTCATCTTGTCAGAACTGCTAGAAGCAAGGATAGAACTTTATCGTGACCGCAACCGCAATTGCTATATACCTAAGAATGCGGTTGAGCTGAAGACTCTGTGGGAACTGCTGTGGGCTGTGAGGGTTACACCCTTTGACTTCTGGTGTTTTGAATTGTGTAACTACACCCTAGTACTGGGTTGCCAATGTCTAAGATGACGGGTAGCAACAGTTAAAAGAATCCTACCTCAGCTACCAGGTACCTATGTAACGTATCCCACATAGATACTATCTACTAGGTAGACAGCAACGCAACCCCAAGACGCAATATTAAACTTGGATGATGATCACAGAATACCTACGGGCTCTATGGAACGGCATCTCTATTACCATCATAAAAAGAACTTGACAAGAGTAGATGCAAATAGGATTTCTAGCCTAGCCCGTGCCTCTTCGAGGAGTACCTAAGGCATGACATCTTTCCCTTTCAGGAATCATATTTATGTTCTAGCCAATCAGACGAAACACCTGTGGTTTCGAGATTTTAGCCATCCTTCATTGGAGTGAAGAGCGGGTAGCAGCATTCGAGCACCTTAACTCCTTAAAAGTACCTAGAGACATGATATTACTGCTATCTACCTCTGTACCTCATCTATGCCATTCTTCATCATACGGCTAGCATGGCGATGGTGGCAGGCGCCTAGGAGCAAAGCCTAATACTATCATCAAAAGCTGATACTTATACTTCTCTTCTTTTCGGGCCCCCATCAATTTGGCAGATGGACACGACCACGGATACTTACATGCGGAGGGTCAATATACGTCCCTATTGCAATTCAGCTTTGGATCAGAAAACTGTTGCCATTTGATTAGAACATATACATTGCGTGGTGGTTTCTATAGAAGAGCTATACGTGGGATCTAGCATCACAACCTCCGCAAGCCGGTTAGGTTACTGAACCACCACATCTGATATTATTGACGTCCCTTCCATCGTCGGGTGTGAAAAAGGCAGCCTCTGAAGGCGATCGAATCTGAATGTGAACCTGATATGGCGCAAGTGTCGGAGATAGCCGCGACCAAACGTCCGTAGCGCTGGAACAGTGATGAAAGCCCCCTGCCTTATTCCGCATTTACCGAACCGCCGTAAAGGAATTAGTAAGAGTGCACACTTGCCGTACGCCTTTGTAAGCCATGATATAGAAACCGAGACCGCTTTTCCCTTGCTGTCGTGTCAGAGTGCCACCTGAATGCGTCGCATCGCAGTGCAAACATACGCAAATTAAGCCCTTCCCTGTAAACGCCAATATAACCAGTCGACTTGATTTCTTTCTTGTTCCAACCTTTCCGCCTTGAACCCCTTGCGTTTTATGTCTCCTGTGGGCATGATAGGAAAATAGTCAGAAAGCCACATCAACTTACAACCTCATACGGGTACAGTAAGGTATGGTATTGAGACGACATCTCCCTGTAATCCACTGTTGGATGCTGCCGAGAGATTGGTGGACTGCCGCTGCTTATCGGAGATAACTCCCTCCAGAATAAGGCACCCGCCAATCTTCATCGAGACTAGTGGCCAAGCCGCGAGATTGCTACATGACGGGGCCATCCAACATAGGTCCTCCCATTTCCATATTGTCCATGGGGACCTCCATGCCGGTTCCACGATTTTCCATGTTGGACATGCGCGCCTCTACAGTACCCATGCGCGTATCCATAGCCTCAAGTCGCTTCTCGATGCTGTCCAACCTTTGCTCGATGCGATCGAACGCTTGCGCCATGTCGTGGCTCATGCGGTCCATCTTATTGGTCAGGCTTCGAATGCTCTGAACGGTGGGCGTGTTCTCTTGGCCAGGGTTGCCGCTTTGGACTCGGGGTTCGTGGTTGTGCTGGTCGTTCTGGACCTGGAATCGCCACTGGTTCCCAAGCGAAACCTCACAAACAGCCTTCGCCCTCCAAGGACAATCGACCTTCCTCGTACTCGGGTTGCGCTTCTTCGCCGTGCTATTGTACTTGACGCCGCCGCGATCGCAGACCAGATCGTACCGTGTAGGCTTGTGATCTCGGTAGTTGCTGGCTCGAAGTTTAACGATCCCAAACCCTTGATCCTTAGCGACTCGTTGGATAGAACCAATGAGGTCTTCGAAGCTGGGGTAAATGCCTTCGGGGGGCGAGCGAAGAGAACCGGACGGAGCAGGATCGCTGCTCGGCATCGTCACCGGGGTCGCTGGGGTTGTCGTCGGGCCCGGGCGCGGGGTGCTCAAGGCGCTCGAGTTACCGTTGACGACGACGCCCGCGGCGACCGCACGGTGGTGGGACGTCTGTTGGAAAGAAATGTTGGCGGTTTGGTAGGAACTGTGGGAAGAAGTCGGAGAAAGAGAAGGGTGAGAAATGATGCCGGGAGGAAAAGTGAAGCTATCTCCAAGCTCGAGCTGTGTGTCGGGATGGTCGGTGGGGTAGGTTGCCGGACGCGCGCGCTGTTCACCGTGTGAGTTCGTTGGCGTTGACGCAGATAATTGCTGCGGTAGGACAGTGGGAAGAGTTGAATTGGGGACGAAGATCGGGTGACGGCAGGAGAATTGGTTGGTGGGTGGTAGGTGGTGGCTGGGTGCAAGGGAAAATCAATGGAAAATCAATGCTTACTTGAGGCTGGAAATTGTGGGCACCCGCCACAAGAGCACAGGCCACTTGACCTTCCGTGAACTGCAGTTGCGACTGTGGCAGTTGTGGCTGCTGCCACTGCAAGGGAAGATGATGCGGAGGCTGATGATGAGGCTGAGGCTGAGGCTGAGGTCGTAGTAGTAGTAGTGGCTGGTACTCACGCTCTTCAAACTCCAGAGGCTGAACCATCGAGTAAGGCGTGTTGTTGTCAGCCATTCCCCAAGTACCAGTGTTTCCCTGCAACGTCTCGTCGGATGAAGACTCGTTGGGCGACATCTTCAACGAATCTTTTCCCGCTCTTATTCGAGTTTCGGAAGTCTTCGACAAAGGTTAAAGAGAGATGAAATGGCTGCTCAATTAGGTCAAAACAAGTTCACCTCTCTTGCCGGCGCGGGTCAAGGAGAAGGGGGAAGTTTGGAAGAAGAACAATTAGAATCAAATATGAAGCAGTTGAACCTCCTGCACATTAAGGTACGCCGAGTTGAGACTTGTTCTTCAACCTTACGGAAGAACTTGATCGCGTTACCTGGGTTACTCACATCTGTCTACAATTGGCAATCGCACCTCGCACTAACACTGACCTGTTGCCGGTGCACAGTGCAGAGAGTTGCGGACGACCATTCAGCGCGCGCTTGAGTCTATTCCAAACAATGCTACGCGTATGGATTACCCCGTGCCTCGTACTTACTCCTCAGACAGATATCCACTAACAATTTATAGCTGAAGAGGTCTATGAGGCCTTAATGAAGTCCGTAGCCGCTGCAAACGCTCAGATCAAGGACTTCGGCACACTCTACAACAGCGAAGAGAGCAAGAAGGTCTTAGAACAGGCCAAGAAGAGCCGTGATGCTAACCCTAAGGGAATTAGACCTTGGCGTGCTAAAGACCATCCTGACTGGTTAGACCTAGATCATTAGATCTATTTCAAGTTCTAACTCATGGAAGCACTCTGGGGGTCTGGGGAGCTTCTGCCGTCTAAGCTGTTTACGGTGCTTCTTTCTATTGGCATTATGATGGAATCGGTTAATGTTGTAATGGAGTTCATATGAGTTAAATATTAAATATGGTTGTATGGAATTCGGAGGATTAACACGATATTACGGGAAGCGTTAGTAAGGGAAAATCATTCAATAAATGTACAACTATGCCTGTGAATCCAAAAGAGCCTGGGCACGGTTTATACCGAGCTGCGAGTTTCCATTTTTCCTTATGGATATTTTCAACATTAATAGTCTTGATTTCGGGAGGACAAAGTCCTAGGTTGGTAAGTCATACTTATATACAAGGTCATTTATCGTATGTTCCTTTTTGAAAACCTTATTCCCATATCTCCATCAATTTAACAGGCAGAGAAGGTACATGTAATATATAATCCATGTTCCATAGAACTTGAGGTAGAGTCATTGCGAGTCGACTCAATGTCCAGTGCTTAGGTAAGCTGACATTGCACATAAATTATGTACGTTGGACCTGAGATGTGCAGGTGCAATCGTGGATGTAGCAACACTTCCTGAATCACACTAAGTCTGCAGGAATCAAAGTACCAGTACTAGCACTAGTACATCAGCAGGTGCAACTGGAGATTCAATTTGTTCAGGATAAAGCTGAGTCATTGGTGCACCTACCGGATCGGTTCACCCCTCGACCCCACATCACCAAAAATTCGTGTGATTTTCGAAAAAAGTGTGTGCACCTTTTATTTCAATTTTGCCTCTCCAAGTTCAACTTCGCCTTTAATCAGGCTTGCGCGCATCTTCTTCAACTTCATTGCATTCAGTGCAACACCACTCTTTCATTGTGCCTGTCAACTATCCAACTGCTTCGGACACTAAAGGGAACCGCCAGCAACATGTCTCGATTCTTCCGCAGCGGCGACGACAGCGAGAGCGAGAGCAGCTCTGAAGAGGAGGAGCTCTACTCCGAGGAGGAAGAAGAGGAGGAGCAGGAAGATGAGTCTGAAGAAGAAGAGGATGAGGATGAGGAAGAATCCGAAGAAGAGTCTAGCAGCGATGAAGAAGGTGGTAAAAAATCAGGCGCTGCTCGTTTCTTACGTGGTGATGATTCCGAGAGTGAAGAGAGCGACGATGACGCTCCCAAGACCTTGAAGAGCGCCAAGGACAAGCAGATCGCGGAACTCGAATCTATCATCGATACGATTGAGAAGCGCCAGAAGATCAGCGACTGGGGTGCCATCTCTGTCGGTAAGTTGTGCCGGTTGATTATAGAGTGTTGAATGCATCATGGCTGACCAGGTTGACGTAGAATTCGACAAGCTCAACAGACAGGCCGCCAAGATTTCCGAGCGCGGACGAACGCCGAAGCTCTACGTCAAGGCCCTTGTGGAGATAGAGGATGCGATGAACGAGACCATCTCGAAGCAGAAGGTCACCCCCAAGAAGATGAACGCCACGAGCGCCCGTGGTCTTAATGCAGTCAAACAAAAGCTCAAGAAGCTCAAGCAAGATTATCAGTCGCAAATCGATTCATATAGACAAGATCCTCTGGATTTCCTCGCTTCGGATGAGGAGGAAGAGGCACCCGTTCCAAAGCCCAAGAAAGTCAGAGCGGAGGACCTCGTCGGCCAAATCGAAGATGACCAAGAAGGCTTCTCGACTGTCGGTCCAGGTGGCAAGACGCTTCAATTCACCCCAGAGAGCATTTTCAAACACCTACGGGGAATCCTGGAGTCTCGTGGCAAGAAGAATACGGATCGCCTCGAGCAGATCAAGATCATGGAGAAGCTCTACGAGGTTGCCATTACTCCTTATCAACAAATCAAGGTCCTTCTAACCATCGTTTCTGCAAGATTCGACCTTAGTTCCGGCGGATCTGCATCCATGCCTCTGGAGCACTGGAAGGCTGCCGAGAAAGAGATCTCAACTTTGTTCGAGGTGCTCGAAGCGAACCGGGAGTACGTTGTGATTGAGAATGCCGAGGAATGGGACGATGATGAAAAGCCGCCCACACTGCAGCCTGGCGAGAAGTACATCAAGATCCCTGGAAGCATCGTTTCGTACGTTGAGCGGCTGGATGACGAGCTTACACGATCGCTACAGAACATTGACCCTCACACTTCGGAATACATTGAACGACTCACTGACGAGGGTTCTTTATACAACGTCATCTTCCGTGGTCTCCTCTACTACGAAACCCTGGCCAAGGATCCGTCTCTGCAGACACCCCAAGACAGCCTGAACCGCATCGTAATGCGCAGATTGGAACATATTTACTTCAAGCCTTCCCAGGTCGTCAAGATCCTCGAGGAGAACGCCTGGAAGTCAGTACCTTCGGGTGTTGAATCTACCATCACACCCAGAGGAAGCATCACGGACGCCACTAACCTACTCAATGTCCTCTGCAACTATCTATTCGTCAATAGCGAAGGCATTATTCGTGCCCGCGCAATGCTGTGCCAGATTTACTTCCTCGCTCTGCATGACGAGTACTACAAGGCCCGAGACATGATGCTCATGTCACACTTGCAAGAAACGATTGGCAGTTTCGACGTGCAGACACAGATCCTATACAACAGAACGCTAGTCCAAGTTGGACTGTGCGCCTTCCGGAAGGGCCTGGTGTATGAGGCACAGAACACACTACAAGAGATCTGCGGTAGCGGTCGACAAAAGGAATTGTTAGCTCAGGGTGTCATGATCCAGCGATATGCCCAGGTCTCTCCCGAGCAAGAGAGGTTAGAGAAGCAAAGACAACTACCCTTCCACATGCACATCAATCTCGAGCTTCTCGAGTGTGTCTACCTGACTTGCAGCATGCTACTCGAGATCCCGCTGCTCGCTCAAACCGGCTCATCGCCAGATATCAAGAAGCGAGTTATTAGCAAGACCTACCGCCGTATGCTAGAGTACCACGAGAGACAGATCTTCACTGGACCTCCCGAGAACACTCGTGACCATGTGATGCAAGCCTCTCGCGCTCTAGCCGCCGGCGAGTGGAAGAAGGCTACCAATTTCATCCACAGCATCAAGATCTGGGATCTAATGCCCAACACAGATGAGATCAAGGCCATGCTATCAAAGCAGATTCAAGAAGAGGGCCTGCGGACGTATCTGTTCACCTACGCTCCATTCTATGACACGCTCGCCATCTCTACCCTCTCGTCCATGTTCGAGCTCGAGGACCGCAAGGTTTCTGCTATTGTTAGCAAGATGATTAGCCACGAGGAGCTAGCAGCTGCTCTCGATCAGGTTACGTCAACAGTCATCTTCCGCAAGGGCGTGGAACTTTCTCGCCTTCAGAGCTTGGCACTCACACTGTCGGATAAGGCAGCGCAACTCATCGAGACCAATGAGCGTACCCTCGAGCAACGAACGCAGGGTACAGCTAACGCCTTTGACAGGAGAGGTGGACAGAACCAACGGGGCGGCCGAGGCGCAGGACAGCGGACTGGCCGGGGTGGACCGAGAACTGGGGGCACTGGTCAAAGACAAGCTGGTGGCACGCAGTTTACTGGTGGTGTGCTAAGTGGTGCAGTCCGGGGATAAATAGCTGCTGGGACACACTATTTACATCATCCTCGTTCTTTCGTTTGTGTTTCACTGCATACGGCTGGGTTTGACTTTTAATGAAAGTGCCTCGGGATGGGACTAGCAAAGTCGCTGGTGATGAGGTTTAGTTATGTCGGTCACGTAGCTATGACCATAGAGAATTGACTTTGTTACAACATGGAAACTTTGCTCTACATGATAACTCGCCCAAAATTAATCATTACCTAGGCTACCAGGTCTAATGAAGTAACTAGGTAGCTTGTCTGATGACATCCCTCTAGGAGATAATGTCGTTGAGTCATGTGGGCCTTTGAAAGGTCAAGTAAGTACATGCAATCAACAGCCAGAATATACCGAGATTTACTTAAAATCTGAGGAGAATCGTTAATACCATAACGCAATACCACAACATCCACAGGTGAGCTCTGTCCTCCGTACAAGCCATGAGCACCAGCCCTGCGAGCGAGACAGTCAACTAGCCGCAGCAGGCCATTTGCATCACTTGTCACCCAGTCTATTGGTCTAACTCCAGGCATCTAGAGACTTCAAATAGAGATAACCACCTAGTCGCTGTCGGTGAGCATCTTGTCAACCCGACTATAACCAACGATTATGGGCATAATCTTAGTGATAGCGGCGGGCAACTAATACACTTCCACGATCCAAACGAATGAGGAGACAGGACCGGGGTGTGAACTCGTTAGGTTGAAGCCTAAGACAGTCAGAGAATGCAGCGAAGCGGCAATACCTATATGCATGTATATCGTGGGCTCTACCGTGGGCTCTACTAGCAGATAGATTTATAGCTTCTTCCGCGACAATGTCATTTTAAACATCCAATTAACCTTGACAGGCCTACAGTCGTGACATTGCTGACATCCAATTCGCCAGACTAACAAGAACAGAAACCCAAGCCTTTAATATAGTAACGACCAATCCTTCATCAGAACATAGCTAGTAATAGCTTCGTGGTTGATCGGTTGGTGAAAAAGAGTGAATGCACCAATCAGCGAATGCCTTGAGTTTTCTTAAGGGTTTATTATTTCGTTACTCCATATCGATAACGATAATACATGGTAATAACAGCCAATAGCAGCCAATAGCAGCCAATAACAGCCAATTAGAATACAGATAATCACAGCTTACACAAGGTAACAACGTCAGTGGTGGTCTCCAGCATCGCTAACAGCGAAGGAATGCTGCTTTCTAATCGCTGACTAGACCGCCGCTAGTTGGTATAGGATACTCACCTATATAAGGCTCCCGACAACAATGCCTCCAATATATAATGGTGGGGAGGAGCTCATCTCCCTTCCCCTCTCATGATTATACGTCACATAACCACAGGTGCTGGATTTCACCTTGTCGCAAACCGTCTACCTCTACGATCTACCACCATCGCTCTGCGGCTGACCCCAATTACCCGCCGTGATCGTACCTTTACGGCCTCTCTTATATCGCTTCCAAGGCCTCCCCTAGAGCGCGGTATCCGTTCAAACACTGCCAACATGTCGTCCACCAGCGACGTATCTTCGACGACCCTTCCCACAGACTCAACTTCCGAAGCGAGCAGCTCCATAACATCATCTAGCACCGCGCAGGAACCGACTACAGTCCTGAAGGAAGAACAAAGCAGCGACGCGCAACAGACGAAGGAAGAGAAAAAGCTCCCACCACTCAAGGGCGCCGAGTTCCACGGATACAACCGGTTAGCGGAGCACATGGACGTTTTCCACGCGCATTTTCGGACGTCATGGAATGCGCTGTGGGCTGCAGCTTGCGTGGGGAACAGCAAGAGCAAAGCATCGTCGCGGGGCGGGCGGTCCATCATCAACGACGGGCTAGCGTTCATTTCACAACTCGAGATGCACCACAGCATCGAGGAGACGTACATCTTCCCCATCCTAGCGCGGCGCATGCCTGAATTCCGGACAGATGGCAAGGGTGGCAAGGGTGCGGCGGAGTTGCTGCAGCAGCATCGCGACATCCATGATGGGATGGAGGGGATGAGGAAATATTTGCGGGCTTGTCGGGACGGCGAGAAAGAGTTGGATATGTCGACGCTAAAGGCACAGATGGAAAGCTGGGGAAGTGTGTTATGGAAGCATCTTGATCAGGAGGTTGAGACGTTGGGAGCGGAGAATATGAGGAAATATTGGACCGTTGAGGAGATTAGGAGGATACCCATGTAGAAGATATATGGAGTTATCTGGGAAGGTGATGGGCTATGATACCACGGCGTAACGATAGAGGCTAGGAGATTTGGATACTGTGGCAGAGGAAGGCATGATACCAAGATAATGGAAACTGACCAGCCATAGTCGCTGGCGCAAAGTCTTAATGGTTGAACGAATAGAGCATGCTGTCCAAGTTACCACCCACACTAGATCGATACGTAGTAACCTTTAGGTACCTAGGTATTCACGAGAAATAATAAGGTATTGATATATAAGGGCCTGGAACTACTGAGCACGCGAGGTCTGAAAATATCGTCATTTTAGCCGCAATTCTGTCGTGTCTAGCAATTTTGGCGTCGCATCGACAATGCATAGGATTTCGAAGGAGAGGTTATCAACGAGTCTACTCATTGCCTGAGCTTCCGTTTCTACATAGCTTCAGAAACCCCATCGTAGACTGAATTCTAAGGCCCTTTGGGATATATCAAAGACATCCATGGAGTAAAGCAGCGTAGTACCTAGGTGGTAGGTATGGCTACCTCGAGATAGTAATTGCATGTGCCTTGGGGTAAATAAACGGATCATTGTGAAAAGCACCGTGTACAGCATTTACATAACATGGTACCTACCTAGGTACCTAAGGTATATTCCGTATGTAGGTACCTCCAGTGTATTATACAGCAGCCCCCCCTCTTTCCTGCCCAAACAGCCCCGCCTAAATTCTGCCTAGCTGCCGCAAAGAGCTCTAGCTAAAGGAGGAGCTTCGGCTCCGGCTGAATCCCTCGAGGTCTTCCCAACTTCGTTTATGATTGTTCCTGGAGCTGCACTTTAGCGAAAGCGTCAATGAGTTGGTAATAGACTGATTTGAAGCGCTATTTGCGCTCGAGCTATATATTATTCTGTTTTATTTACAGCCTGCCACCATGGAGAAACCGTCACCCCCCCTCGACCTTTCTCTAGAGGCACAACCACGGCCTAGACGGTCATGGTCAAAAGCGTTGGCTGTCGTAGGCCTGGTCGGGCTGGCTGCTCTGTCTACCCACCTTCCGAGCCTGTCCTACGAAGGATTTCGCGAACGATACTACGATGTCCTCACGAGCAGCGCGATACGACATTGTAATAGACGATCCGGATCTCCTTACGGTCAATTCCCACTTCCAGACGATCCGTTTCGCTTTATTCCTTGCACGAACCGGACTGTCCCACCCGGGCTCGGCGATTCCGATCCAGAAAAAACCTGGGTCAACCTGTTCGACCCGAATCCTAAGCATTGGAGCTGGGGCAATGCGACAAGAGAAAAAAACGCGCCAGATGATGATCCATATGCTGGACGGGGGATTTATTTGTGTGGCTACCTCGACGTCCCACTAGACTACACCAACAATACCGATTCTCGCATTGTTCGGCTCGCCGTGACGAAATATCAGGTTTCGGGCCTCGCACGGGTCCGTACCGCACTCAGTCCCCATGCCAACCCATATGCAGGAAGCAAAAGTGAGCGCACCATCGTCATCGAACCAGGTGGGCCAGGCGGAAGTGGTACATCGTATGCCTGGAGAGCCGCGCAAGACATTACCAAGCGGCTTAGCGACGGCAAGTTTGATGTCTTGGGTTGGGACCCGCGCGGTGTCAACACAACCTCGCCTGCTATAGCTTGCTTTCCCTACGATGCAGACAGGGATCGCTGGGCCATGCTCACAAACCAATACCGCGAAGTGTCTGGATCGCCCGAGGCCCAGCTCGAAGTCGCGGATGCTATGAATGATGCCACATTCCGTGCGTGTTGGGAGAGACATGGCGACCTCGCGCGGTTCATTGGCACGGCCTTCGTCGCTCGCGATATGGAGGAGATACGAAAGACTCTCGGCGAGGATGAACTGACAGGCTATCTCGTTAGTTATGGTACTGGGATAGGCCAGACATGGGCCAATATGTTTCCAGATAGTGTTGGCCGTGTTATTCTTGACGGAACCGAGTACGTCCGAGATCACCGTCTCCTTGGTGGCTTTGGGTGGACCGCGCTGGACAATGCTACTGATGCCTGGCGGGATGGCTTCCTCGGCGAGTGTCTCAACGCCGGTCCGGAGCACTGCGCCCTGGCACAACCAAGATGTTCCGAGGCTGTATCTCTACAGGACTTGGAGATTCGAATGCAGAAGTTGGTGGTTTCAATCAGCCAACGACCAGTCGCGGGTTATGTCGAGTCAAGCGGTCCATCTCTCGTCACATACTCGGGCTTGGTATCTGCTATTTATAGTGCCCTCTATAATGCCAATACCTGGCCAGCTGTCGCGCAGATGCTGTACGAGCTGGAAGCTGGAAACTCGACTCTGGCGGCAGCCATGCTCGACCGTTCCGAATGGGAGTACGACCCTACGCTACCATCTCCGCCTTCCCCTAAACCTGCAACCGACGAGCTTGGCTCCCTGGTCATCTGCGCAGATTCATACGATGCTCCCTTGCCACCGGACGGTCTTATCTGGTGGAACTCGCTATGGGCTAATATGACGACTCAAGCTTGGATTTCGGGTAATTCGCGATTCTTTAATGTTTTCCCCTGCCAGCATTTCACAACATACTGGCCCCAGCCTGCCGAAGTCTACCGGGGAGACTTGAATCACACGCTGAAGAACCCGATTCTGCTTATTGCGGAGACGTACGATCCCGCGACTCCCCTGCGCAATGGAAGAAGGCTTCTAAACGAAATGGGGAAGAACGCGAGACTGATTGTACATCACGGCTATGGGCATTCGTCTAGAGACAAGTCTAGCTGCACGGACTCTATCGCGAAGACGTACATCTTAAACGGCACTCTTCCCGAAGAGCAGGAGACTCCTTGCTATGCAGATGAGAAGCCTTACCTCTACGGCGTCAACACGACGAGTGTCCGTATCCAGACTGCCGCCGCGAAGGACCCAATCCAGGTATGGCGCGAACATATTCGGGAACTAGCACTATGGAATCCAACATTGCTTCCCAGAAGGTAATTCAGCTCTAAAGAATGCGTTCACGAGGTATTGTTCTTGCGACGAGTTAAAAGCGTGGTTTATTTATCTCAACATCTAAAGAGTACGTGATTTCAAGACCCAGAGCGATCTAGGCGATGCCCGTCGTGACCCTCAAGCTTGAAGATTAACAGTAACATCTATAGCCTCTCAGCTATACTCCCCTTTAGATGCTTATAAGTGGTTATTTTCAAGCGAAGTATACAAAAAGCCAAAGAATAGCTAACCAGTATGCCGGTATATCGAACAAATATTTACAATTTCAGATAGTATATAGGTACCTTGAGATTTAGACGGAGCCACGATCGAGGGGAGATTTTGTTGTACAGCTTCAGACCCGTTCACCACCTGCCGACGACCTCAACAGTCTTATCTGCACAACTTTCTTGGCTACGCCCTAACCCAACCCGTTCTAACTAAGCCCAATGCTTCGCTCCGGAAGCCGTATGCTCCATGCTACGGCTTCACAACCTTCGTCTCATCGCCGAGCACATACCGCGCACTGGCAACCATGAATTCTTTCCAGAGTTCCAGCTCTTCATCATCCCGCGGGGCATAAATCAGAACAAATCCCCATGGCGCCATGGGTCCAACGCCGCTCATGCGATGGCGCTCGGCCCAGCCTTTTTCGATAGCCGCGGCGGCGTCGACCAGGCTCAATACCATGTGCGTGCTGCCTTCGCCGTGTGGGTGCGCGAACTCTCCATTCATGTGCTTGATCTCGTCGCGCAGCGGGATACCATCGGCTAGCCACACGCCGTTGAATAAGGGGCCCTCTAGGTTCGACGGTTTGACTTGGATGAGACTAGGGTTGGCCGCCGCGAGGGCATGCATGAAGGCATCTTGCTTGTCGCGGATAGCTGGCGTGGCTCCCTGTGTGGTTTGCCGCTGCGGAGCGACGTAGAGGGGGACTTCGGGTCTTTCACCCTTGCGCGGCTTTAGAGATGTGGTGAGAAAGGAGCGCAGGCTTAGCGAGCCGTAGCGCTTTGAGAGCTTGTCTTGGTCGTAGGGCGCGGGCTCGCGGACGTCGAGGCGCGCGAAGGGGCGCGCTGCTGATTGGACGAGGTAGCCGAAGAAGTTGAGGGGCAGACCGTTGGGTCCTAGGGCGTACCATTCGTTGTAGTCGGCGATTATTCGGGAGAGCAGCTTGATGCTGGTGCCGGCGGCGAGGACGGCAGCTGTGGTTGTTATGATGGTGCGGTGTTGTTGGAAGAGTTGGAGGGTGGAAGTGGTGAGTTGTGAGGTGAACTTGTTAAGATCCATCATTGTTGTATCTGTTGGTTATGATTTCTATTTCACTCTTTGGAGATTGCGATATTTGTGGTGACCCGTAGATAGGAAGGTAAGTCCGATAGGTACTACAGATTAGATGATGACCCAGCCGAGAGGGTGAGGGTTGAAGGATCATTTAACTCAATGTAGAGAGCGAAGATCAGTTACACACGAAGCATTCTATACGTCTACCCTTCCACCTTATATCTACGCCGTCCCAGACTGTCGTGGGTCATGCAACGTAGACGCGCGTTGGTGTGCCGAATCGCCGGCAGTTGCCAGTATGGAAAGAAAACGTCACTATGTCGTGATCCGAAGATATCATCTGGGACCATGTCGTGGAGATTAATTACAATACTTTGGGAATTACATGGAAATGTAAGAAGTCCTGCCATAGGCAGGCATATCGTGGATCAGAGCAAAGCGTTGGAACGTCTCGGCTCGGAGACATCGGAAACCTCGGACACTACGCGGAGCTTTCTACCAGTTTGGTGAAACCTCAGCCCGATAGGTAATGTATCTGCATCTAATCTTATCAATCTAATTCGGTTCTTTAAGGGGTCCAATGAGATTGAGACGTAAGAGGTTTAACAGGGACTAATTGCTATGCAGGTAGTGCATCAAGGACCCAGCCAGACCGCGAAGGGCTGTGTTAACGAGCTAGGCGTTTAATGTGTGATACAAAGGAAGAAGGAAAAGAGGACGACGAGGGAAAAGGGGGAAGTGGGGAAAAGTAAGAAGAATACATATGTACCTAAGTAGAGAGGTACCTAACGAAAGAAAAGAAAAAAAAAGAGCTGGGAGTAAGTGAACTTCTATTTTAGAACGTAACACATGACAATATTTGTAACAATCTTATATACATGGGGGTATCATTCCCGAAGGAATGCTTGCTAAAACAATTATATACAGTAAATGTAACGAACGGGATGATATTGGCAATGGCAATATCCATATATACAACCCCCAAACTCGCTACGGGTAGTAGCTGTGCAGTTAGATCATTTCAACCACGGGTGTAACAACGGATTGAGCCGGTGCTGGGTATCGATAGCCTTCTTCGTCACTAATCCTGTCCAGTCCGGGGAAAACGACAATGTAATTGGGTCTCACTCCGCCTTCGAAGCGGTATCGGTACTCGTATGGCTGAGAGAACAGGAGATAGCCAAAAGTAGCACACTCGACTACCACTTCTCTTAGATTATTCTCCTGCTCGTACCTATCTTGGCGGTCGCCTGCTACGAAAGGCTCGAGGAAAGTGTTCAAAGCCACAGCAAGCTGCTCCGCTTGATGAGTGCTAACGTCTTCCGAGGGTGCCAATGGTGTTCTATCACTTCTGACGGGGTGAAGCAAAAAGGCAGACAGCTGCCGCCACCGAGTAAGTGCAACATCGACGGCTAAAACCATATCCGCATTAGTTCTCGTGGTACTGAGATAGTAGATAGATGGTCTAACTCACCTTCCACGCCTTCTCTATGGTTATCCGTAGCCGGTATTAGAGATAAAAAGGACGAGATCGGCTCCGGGAGTAGAGAAATGGGAGAAGCACCATCGAGGGTGACACTGGCGAACGTAACTCTAGCGATAACATGCCGAATGGCATTGAAGCGAGTATCTGGATCTACCGCTAAAGATGCGAGTCTGGAGGCTGACATTGTACTGTTCTGGTCTAGTCCGAGGTGAACCAGCGCCGTCGATAGCGCATCTACGCTTTGGGATACTGGTAGCATATGATAGTAGTTCTCGACATGCCGTTGCAACAATCGGCTCAATAAATCCATTTCCGAGCTGATTTCGGCATCCGATGAGGAATCAAGGAGAAATTGGTCTAGCTGCAGTCTTTCTGTCGGGAACGGACTCGAAAAGCCGCTTCGTAACGGCTTCTCTAGGCTGTTATACGAGGTCACTTGAGACCTAACTTTTGACACCCGAGGTGTTTGCCGCCGGAATAAGAAGAAGCCCGCAATTGCACCTATGATTAGTCCGGCTACAGTGCCACCTATAGCAATCCCAGCGATGGCCCCTGCTGAAAGACCTGGATTGCTATCTGACTGAGCAGCATTTGTAGACGACGGTAACGATTGGCTCAAGGTTATGCTTGCCGGTGCCTCTATAGTCGAACTACCCGCAGTGGACGTAGGGGACGTAGTTAGAGAAGAGGAACTGGTGAAAGCATTCCAGTACTGTGTCGAAAAGACATATGGGGCTTGCTCTGATAGTCTTGTGAATACGTCGACAGCTTCGTAAGAAGTCCCCTCCGCGAACGCTGTTGATACCGTGGTCGAAGAGAGTGTTGCTTCCGCCGCCATCTCATCAACCGGAAAGATTTGAAGAGTCTGAAGCCCATTGGGATTGTAGAAGGGGTAAAGAGAGAGAAATTCGCTGTGTTGGTCGAACGAGGCTGTCTTTAGTGTAAGTAATCCCAGTCCGATGGCACAGGAAGATCTCTGCGGGTTGGCAGCTCAGCCCCGACTACAATAGTGGATAGAGTGAAAGTGACATTTGTGTAGTGCGTGGGTGTAACCACAATATGGACGTGCGAGGACCTCCATAATGTACTCGCTTCTAACGTTCATTAGCACGAGCGAGGAGAACATTAGGATGCGCACCCTAGTACGAATGATCGATTTCTGGCGATGACATTAGATCTAGGCTTGGCATAGTTCGTTCAGAGAATCCTGTACGATGCTTCATTTCCTTGAATTTTCATTGAAAATACCTTAACGGTACGTATTCAACCTTCCAAACGGGGAATCTCACGTCACGGGCCTTCCTGTTACCCCTTTAAGTAGTGGTTGCCTTTCTGAGTATTGATTACCTCTTTAGGCGTATTCCCTTGATGCTGATTGGCTGATGAAAATATGTGGTGTGGAGGAATAAAGCGAAAATGGAGATCAGGGATCATACGCTTCTGTCTCCAGCGGTGTAGGTACCTATGTAACCTCCAGCTAAATTTCAACTCTGGGGGCCGCGTCTGTAAAGGCTGAAAGGTAAAGGGCTCCAGCTCGATCTGACCACTCATAGTGGTGCACGATTAGCAAACAACCTGCCGAAGTCACCCCCACCCGAAGTCACCCCCACCCTCCAGCAAATTAGGTATCGGTTGCTTGCTGGGGCGCCACAGAAGCAGTGCCAACTAACTGCGCTTCGGGCACACTGGCAGAACCAGGCAGGTCGACGGACGAGAATAGAAATGGCTGAGACAGCCATAAGCTGACTCTCGTGAGCTAACAACCAATTCTAACTCCTCCTCTAGCCCATAGGATCAGATCCTGAGAGATCCATCTAAATAACAAGTTAAGAGATAACAACCAGCTCATGGGCTGATGGGCAGCATCCAGCAAACCGGGTACACCATCTAGACTGCCCTACGCCAATCCCCACTAGATGCGATCCTAGAGGTAGGGTATTTTTTGAAAGAGCAGGGTAGTATTCTATTTCCGTCCTGTATGTAACATAACTATGAGGCTCTCAGATGGGATCATCATTTAATTTAGGTATCTAGCTTTGAAACAAACTCGTAAATAGTCTAGGTTGAGATCCTGTCGTCGTCTTTACCTTGTTAGATTAGGGACATACGGCGGCGTCACCAATCTAATTGCTAAGTGATTCATCAATCAAGTAGACGGCATCGGGATTAGCTCCGCATTAATTGGTCAGCCCTTCATATCGATGGTGAACAGCAGCAGCTCGCCCCCGACTAAAGGTGCAAAGCGACTTTGCGTCGTCAAGAGCGACCTCACAGAGTTCAGCCACGGCGAAATGGCCATGAAAGATGTTGGAATCGTTGGAGCACTTTGTACCAGAACTTGAAGACGGGAACTCGCTGATTAGCCATCTCAAACGGGTCTCATGTAGAGCGACGTGAAATTGCAAAAACATTGTTCCGTAGCCTCCTTCGACCGTTCCATTGATGCATAATACTTCAAGGACACTGGGAATAGTATCAAGAGGTGACTGTCATGAAAATAGGGAGTCAAGGCTGTCGGCTCTCGATGGTATATTTTCTGGGTAAAACTTCAGGTGCCTAGCTGATGCATCTTTTATAATAACCACAGATTTAATAAGGGAAACAGCTTTTACAGCGTTCGCCATCTTGGTGCTAAGATGGGAGAGAGCGAGAGCAGTCAGTGAAACGGGTTGAGGTGAGCGGCGGGTGAGCCAAGGTTTCATAGCTGTAAAGCCGCTGGATCATACCTAAGGTACCTACACCTCCAGCTATTACTGCGTTCAAATTGGAAGCCCCCAGTGGGCGCATCGGACCCCATTAATGTCGCTTGGGCGCTACTGCGATAGCTCCAGCTGCTTTACATAACGTCATACGTCAGGTCAATCAAACACCTACATGTATCCACTGTCTAATTCGGTCGTCTTAACAATATACCAGGTACATACATGGGTTTTGATTTGGCTTTAGGTACATGTACCTACGGGAAGTTGAAAACGACTGGAAGCCGCGCCTTTTGGACAGCATATAGAGGTTAACACGCCAACTCTGAAGTTGAGAAAGCGCAGTTGGAGCCACTAAAGTTGGCCGGCGCATGTGGATGTTTCCAGTTTAAACGACAAACTCTAGCTTGTTAGATTAGAACGGTACTTTGCGTACCTCCACTGATATTTTATATGGATAGGTACACATGACCCTTCGTCTTTCTAACAGGCTAACGATTACTAGACACATGGATGCATTCCATTCTGGAAGAACCTTGAGATAATATTGAAGTAACTGCCATATACCTGGTAAATATAAGCATCGCAATTTTATCATTTGAACAACCTCAAGTGCTTGGGTGACGGTAAGAGTATAACAACTCCTTATATCCACATGTAGGTACATACCATACATTTAATGAACATTTCCGACACTGGTCATAGCGTTGGGCACTGCAAAGCCACATTAGTATTGCGCCTTATACCCCTGAAACTTTTCTCAACTTTTCACGCCCTTACAAAACATACGATTATCGAATAGACTACCTACCTACCTTCCAATGTAAAGGTTGCAACCATCTTACCCAAGACGTGTCGTGATTATTAAGTGCTTTGTCCCACTTAATCATAATGACATCCCAAGAACCAATCTGTCAGGTTAGTTAAATGCTGCTGGCCTTGTCTGTACACTCAATCTGATATAACAATAGGCGGTGAACTTGTCTGATGGGCAGCCATGCACCGCTATTGCAACAACATGGGAAAACCTGTTCTGCAGATTCCACGGCAAGCAGTGCCATGGCTTATATATCGGTTACAAGAGACGAAATGCTAAACTAGATGCTCTGTCTAACAATCTACCACCCTACTTGCGAGCATCTAAGGTCCCACTGGCTAATGAGACCTTCAACAATGTCAAGGATGAAAAGGCCTTAAGAGATATACACGCTCATCTCTATCAAGAATATGTCTTGCTGGGAAAAGTCATCGATGCCAGAAGGCTTCATCACAAGCACTTCTATCCGCTTCAGATGGATTATGGCCACCAAGCCTATCTGGATACTCTTTCCAGTCGGCGTCATATAGTCCTACGCGCCCTCGAGAAGCTCGAGACGCGAACCGCCCAATTTCTCTACGAGAAGGAGAAATGGTACAATTGGGTACGCGAAGCCCAACAGGAGGAGGAAGCAACCCGTGAGAAGGAGTCTAAAAAAGTTAAGCTTGAGGCGGCCTTGTTCAAACGGCATTGGAAGAGGATGCAGGCCCGCTTGAAGGCTCAGCGCGAGAAAGAAGAGAAGCGACGACAAGATGCATATCTCGAAACAGTCTACCAGGAACGCATCTCTGCATTTGATAGTGAGGACGACGCGGAAATGTGGGACCCCATTGAAGATGTCGCTGAAGACGAACGCAGTCGGTACGTTGATCTAATCAAGCACTTCTTGTGGATGGACGTTCTGTCCGATCTCGACGAGAATGAAAACTCCACCGAGAAAACCGTTGCTTCGTCAGATCCATCCGGTGACATGGAGAAGCTTGCAATATCGGAAGAAAAACAACCTAAAAAGACCAAGAAGAAGTCCAAGTCAAAGGCCACGAAGGGCGCAGTTGCATCAAGCAGCACCAGGTCACAAAAGGCTACCTCGTCCCAGAACCGGCAGATAAAATCGAGCCGCATGACGGGTCAAAACCGAATCATGGAAATGATAGAAGACGAAGCGAAGCTAGAAGGGGAACTTTCCGACCCCGATAAGACTAATATCGAGACCGAGTCAGAGATGCGTAAGCGTCTTAAGGAGGGTGTCGAAAAGAATTACGACGACATCGAGGGTCCAATTCTAGTTGGGACCATAGAGGTTCCACATGGCACCCATTTAAAAACGGCACCCTTGGCGGATGAAGAGATCGACTCTCTTATGAGAGACATAAAGGAGATCAAATTGCTCTTATTCTGCAGACTTCTGTTGTCACACGCCTCGTTGCTCCCAGCGGCTGTACGAGCCTCTAGCGTTGAAGAATTCTTGAGCGACCCGCAAATAGCTGCATCCGACTTACGAGATCTTTGTCTCAAGGTGGAACAACCTAGTCTCCAGGATATTCGAGATTCTTGTGCGGATCTTATTAGGGGAGATGAGCCCGAAGTCGAAGACGAGGACGAAGATACACTCGAGGAAGAATCGTTTGAAGACGTCATATTACAAGAGCATCGATATGGTTACCTTCAAGACCGCGAATGGTTTGTAACAAACATGCTAGCGCAGCGGCATAAGCTCCTCGATAGCAAAAAGGGGCTTGCCAAGTTCAAGAAGAACTTCGGCAAGAAACCTCGCAAGCAAGGTAGGATGAAAATTCAAATCTGTGGCAAAAGTATTTGGAACTATTCAAGCGAGAAGTCTATGTCGCGAGATGGCTGGCTTCAATTCTCCGTGATGGCGAAGGGCTGCGACTTGAATCACGCTATCCAGCTCTGCCGAAACTGGGACGAATTCTCCCATCTAAACTTTCTCACCGTCTGGCAATATTTCCCTGCGTCGAATTGGGTCTCTTGGGGTAGTGATAGGTTAACGCAACAGCTTCACGAACTTGTATGTTTCATTTTCTCCTTTTCCGTCATATAGTCGTAACCTGCGGTGTTGCCAGATCCCGTTTTCTCATCAAACGTCGAAAGGTCCTAATTGTGTACTAGGGCTTCTTCCCCTATTTTAAGGATTTCGAAGCCCGAAAACTCAGCCGTTACGTTCAAGTTGGTGCCCGAAGCCAGCTCCGGCGGCAGCACAACATCGTCGAAGCTAAGAACATCATTGTTGGCCACATGAGACGTAATGACTCGGTAACACGCCGATTTCTGCAGTATTGTACCATGCGTACCGGCGAATTGCTGCTTCTCGTACGAGATGGTAAGACAGGAAAGATCATTACCGCACCGGAGGAAGAGCATTTATGGACCATACGCCATAAAGAGGGGCTTGGTCGTGCCTCTAAGAACGACTGGGAGGTAGTGCTCGAGGTCGGTCCTGATTATTTTGAGATGGTCGACATTGTGCGAAAGTGGCGCTTAGGTTTCGATGACTACTATGAGGTCTGGTTATGGGATTTTGTTCCTTGCAACGATGCTATTCCTCTTTACAATGTGATCGTTTCGGTATGAGAAACCTGAACAAACACACGAAATGCAGGGGCTAACTTTTGTCTAGGAACTTCGTAAGGCTTGGAGGGTCACTAAGCCTCTCGATCTGTATACACATAAGGAGCCATTCCTACGTGGTTTAACCAGAGATAAGGAAACGATGCGCGTCCGCTCCATTCGACCCGGAGAACAGGCTACCAGCTTATGGGAGGACGTTACCAACCCGGACAACACATTCTTCACCGCAGACGTGGTAAATAATAAGGTCCTCGAGACAAATGGCGAAGCCCGTAAGGAGTCGGCGCCGTATATGTTTTACAACGAAGCGGATGCCGCAGAGGACTTGGTCCTTTTCTCCGATGAGCTGATCTCGCCCAATCGAAACGTTCCCTTCAAGGCGATTAGCAACCCGATTACCCGCTTAGAAACGACACCTGCTACGATGATCAACGTCCTAGCCGAGGAAGCTAGGGTGCTTAGTAAACGGAGTAGAGACAAATCAAAACTCCTTGAGACTAACGATGATGAAGATTACAGTACAGATTCTGGAATCGACAGTGATAACGAGAGGCGAATTGTAAACCCTTGGAGTCTGCCCCAGATATGGGAAGATGCCATTGCAATGGTTAATCAGAACCATATCACTAGCGAGAGGAAACAACTGTTACATCGAGTCGGGCTTCTGAGCGAGTCATCTGAGGTGATCCGAGGTGGAATTAACAGCCTGTATGACGTAGAATCCAAGTTGAAACAAGCGGACAAAAGGATGATCATGGAAAGGGATCGCGGTGCTGGTAAGTCAAGCACATAGCAGCAGTCATGACCATGCTAATGATCACGTAGCCTTCATAGAGGGGTTCCACGCCGGAGACTTGGAGCCCGGTGCTCAGGAAAAGTACGCAGAAACTTGTAAGATCCTCGGTGGCATTCTGGGGTCCCACCAAACTACCGAATCGACCGACTGGGTCTGGTCAATTGTCAACATACTTGACTGGCTTGGGCTTAGGACCGATTACGAGACGTACAGCCATGAGGGACGAGCAGGATGGCCGCACCCGTTCATCACCCAGGATATCGTTAAGGCCTTTGCTCAAATGGCTATATTCTTCCCTAATCTAGAGCAATGTAAACCTATGGTTGACTTCTTCAAGTCGAAAGAGGGCAGCAAGTATAAGGACACCTTACTCTTCAAGCCCCACGAGCGTGCAAAGACACTCCCGGATTGCCGTAAGAGAACGAGCTTTAAGTACAGGCCTAAGGAGTTCTGGGAAGAGTGGGAGAAGGTGATCAAAGAAACTAAGGCAAGTCGCAAATACTACGCAGACGCTTACCCTATGAAATGGAACGTGGCCGTCCGGCCCATTCTTGCGAAACGTGAGTCTTATGCTCTCGGCAATATTTCTTTCTAACTCGCCACTGACCGTTGCAATTAGTGTACCTCGCAGGAATCATTGCTCCAGCATACCTGCAGAACAATTCCCATGTGGTTCCCGGCTTTGCCGTCGCCAACGAGGAGCCACACCGTCCAGGAAAACTCGACTTGTTCATGGACTACGCTGACCGACAGAAAGCGATCCAATATCCCCAAAACATCCCAGGCTTCGTCACTCCTGACCAATGGCCCGTACTGCTACCGCTTGCGAGGGCCTTCGCGTCCAAACACAGTAATGGTAACAACCGTCCAAGATTCGCTATCCTCCGCGTCTGGTCCGCACCGCACTTCTATCCAGCCATGATCGGCGACTGGAACCGCCAGGCTACGGCATTCCTAGACGGCGCCGCGCGCTCCTGGGTTTGGAAGTTCATTCCGAAGGATATGCACATCAGCGAATGGAGCATGTACAATACGCTCAAGCTGCGGCTAGAGCTTCTAAAGGGCCAACTTGCAGTCGGCGAGCGCGTGATTCACCGCAACGAGGTTATTCTGGTGATGGGGCTTGACAAAACTGATTTGCTCAAGTATGTTACGGCTGTAACCTTCGCGATCCAGACCAAGCCGTGGCACCGCGAGATTGATCTCTGGAAGAGCTTCGTTAATGTCGATTTGGAGTTCTTGGAAGGCTTGGATCCGTACTGGCTTGATTAGATGGATATAATTGCGGTTATGGACGTGTATGCCGTATAGAGCGTCGTTTGGATAGCTACCTGATAAAACCTAACCCATAGGATGACATAGAAAGCTCTGGCGTCATAAAACAGGAGGTAGTGAAGTAGCCGTGGTTAATATGATTGCTCTCTCAACTTCTCATACTTCTCCCTTTCCTTCTACTTTCCCTTCCTTCTACTTTCCCCTTTCCTTCTACTTTCCCCTTTCCTTCTACTTTCCCCTTTCCTTCTACTTTCCCCTTTCCTTCTACTTTCCCCTTTCCTTCACTTCGTCCTTTTCCCCCTTTTCCCCTTTTTTAATTGCGATATTCAATAGGCTGGTATGTCTAAAACTTATAACATCCGTAACATTAGTAGATCTGTAAGAAACGTGAACAAAGAGTAGGCTAAACAAAATAAGAGTGCATCCGAAAGCCGGAACGGAACACCAGTTGGTAGCATCATCGGGGGAACTGTCGGTGGCGTAGCAGCCTTGATTTTGGTAGCCCCCTTTCTATTCCTTTACCTTAGACGGCGCGCTGCTGCTCGACAAAAAGAGCTCTCGGCCACCGAGAACCAGATGGAAGCCTCGGAGCCGCCGTGGGATCTGCGCAAAGGTTAGTCGGTACTGATACTTCCCCTTTTCCACTCTCATGATATTATTGCAGAATAATCGATCTCACCAGACTCAGGCAATCTAGCGACCGTACGAGAATTGCCCTCAGTGGAGCGCCCGTCAGAACTCCCCAATACGGTCGACAGGAGGGCATCGACAACATCCCAGTTTACCGGCAACACCTCTGAGCTGGATAGTCGCCACGTAGCATACTCAACGATGGGCAGTCCCCCTCCGAGCGATCACCCCCTGAAACAGAATCAGGCTTTGAACCCTATCCCGGAGCTGGAAGGGTCTAATTACGCCTGCGATGAGGACGAGCGGCAGTTTTATGAGGTAGACGCAAGAACCTCAGTCGCTGACACTAGGTCCCATGAATAGGTGGTCAGGCTTAGCGCCTCTTACGGGGACGCTACCCAGCTACCGACCACCCATTTGCGCACTATACGATTATTGACTCCGACTCTTCAATTGAGTTGATGGTAGATATGATCACTAACTCTTGGGCTTGCGCTTTTCTCTCATAGATTCGTCCGAGCTATAGCTCATGGCGGGGGCATACTCCGTTCATAGAAGGGGACAGAGGGCAGAGACGGGAAAAATTACCTACCGTAACGGCACCTTGGATACCTAAGTACCCGAAGTACGCACCAGAGTATACATGACGATGAAAGAGTGGCTTCGAGACGGTCGCCGAAGCCTTACATATTGCATGGCTTAGACAAGCACTGCTAACGGGACGACCAGGACTGAGGAAAAACGGAATTCATTCATATCTGCGTCAACTTGGTAGACATAATTCATGATACCCTCAATAGACGTATCAACTGAACCTCTTGCAGCTAAATGCGCATGGCCTAATAAGCCGGACGATTCATCAGATCCCTGATCTTGTCCCTCATGCTTGTGCTGCTTCGGCGGCGCTGCTCGGGATGGTGTACCATGTTGGTAGCATGGCAGTCGCCCTTTGATGGGAGACGAGTGGCACCGATGCGGTTGGTGCGGCCTGACCAGCAAGATCAGTATGTATGGGTTAGCTTCTACCCGGGGCATCCCGTAAATGCTCACACACGAAGTCACCCCTTCCCGCGTCGTCAATTACAGCCTGGTATTTCTCCTTAGCTAAGAGAAAGGCTTTTGACATGTTGGGCTTTTCCTCGTAGATTGTTTATGGGTGGTGTCTTATTCAGGCGAATTATGGCTTTCGAACCTGATATTTATCTAGAAGAGATGTCAGCTTCTCACGACTCTGATATACTTGATGGGCCCCCGCCTATATAAGAGAGCTCGCCATGTGGTCTTGTGATTGACCCCTCAACCCCCTCACGATGATATCAGAGTGTGGGAGACGGGGAACCTCCTAACGAATGACCGACGTTGGGCGATTTCATCCTAAAAGGCAATTGGTTGCTGATTAGAAATGAGCATCTGATGACGGAAAACGACCCCATTGCTCATGCGGTGGATGCATATGCGAGCGAAGAACTATGGACGGCAATTAGATTGAACTAAGCTCCTGTGGAGGCTAGGATGAAGCCGTTTCATATAAAGCGAGATACGCTCGCATCAAACTCGATAATCAATTTTGCCTAATAATTCAATTTGATGACTCAAGCAAGACGCGTCGAAGCTTTTCTCATGCTGCTTCATGCCATGCTAGGGGCAATCGTTAGACTTTCGAGTAATTTGAGCTTTTCCAAGGATATCGTTCATGCCAGACCGATGAAAACTAATACCGCATTCGTCAACGATAATGACACCGCATTCTGGACCTGGAATCCATTCAAATTGTCGGCAGGGGCGGAGATGTGAAGGAAGCGCACCTAGGTCAAAAGCTGCACAAGCTCTCGCAACACACTTATGGGCATGAAGTGGGTAATATGGATATAAGTCCCTCTTACCTGAGAAGCCTAAAACCCGCGGCCTGCATGGAGAGATCCAGTCGTCGGAGATTGGGACGCCATAAGCCTGAAGCGACGCCGTAAGTATCTCTCCGCTCTACCTAAGAGCCCATTTTCTTGCTTCCACCTCAGCGTTATAATGTTAGGATGTGGTGAAGAAACTGTAAGAGCAATGCTTGTTTTAGACATCTTTTGGGCGTATACATATTCCTTCTAGGAGTGCGCTACCGTGATAGTGACGAGAATTTCAAGCTATAGGTAGTTGTACGAGCATAGTGTCCGCTTCGGTAGATGAACAGACAAGAACATGAGAAATACTTATCAAGATGGCAAGCTGAGCATCTCGGAGCTTGATAGGGATAGAGGAGACTCTTATTACTTGCGCTGGGGCTGCCATTCGGATGGAGATAGTCATTTTCTCCCCCTTTAACAAACGGTCTCTTCATGGCGAATATCCTGGTATGAGTTTGCAGTGCTCCCCCTCAACCGAATGAGATGCTGGCTTCACATGTCGCCAATCCAATCCAGCAAACTCTGGCAGGTCTAGAGCTCGAGCTAATAGGCCAGTCAAATCGACACGAGCCTAGTCAGGGTCCCGCCGAGCAAGCCAGGCACCTCTGACCTTAAAGACTCTAGTTGAGAGAAAAGAGGGCGACATGTGGATATCAGTGCCACAAGAGCGTACGCGAAAGGAGCATCATCGATGATCCAGTTCTCGGTACGATTTTTCGGCACTGCCACAGCCTCAGCAAGATGGACGGGTCTCAAATTGACCAGGTAGAGGGCATGCAAAGAGGAGCACATTGTTTCGAATCAAGGTCGTTGGACCGGGATTCGTACAAGGCGTTGGAGAGTTGGACAGCTTCGCCATAATAACTGGGCCGAACGTAACATAAAGACGGCGCTGTAAGTGTCAGGTATCATAGAATAAGGTCTAGAATCTCAACAGGGAGAGACGTTAGCCAGATAGGCTGAGAGTGCTTTGCACTGCTTATCCCGGCCTCCATAGTGTAATGGGTCGGATATTCGTGAGTTGACAAGGTCTAGAGGCGTCCACGGTTATATTGCTGACAGAATTTGTATTCAGCCTTCGTAGACTCAAGCACCAAATAAGGTGATAAAACTCGCTATCCTTTTCTTTTTATAGAATGACTCGGCAAGGGAGATACATATGAAATGCATGGTCGATACCGATACCGATAGAATGGTAAAGATGAACGGCGCCACGATACGGCTGAGGTCCCGCACACTCAGCTTCTGAACTTTTGTGTCGGTGGGAACACAAGTGTTAGATACCTAAGGTATGCTCTATATTTACTGTGCTGCACAGGAGGCACATATGAAGCGTCTTAAGCAATCGTGAGCAGCGTGGGATTGTTTAGCCTCATCTATGATGTACATGTATGAGGTAGAGAACACTCGTTCACCCGCGTTTTGGAATGCGAACATTAAGGTTTGGCTACATGTGGAACCTACCTTAGGTACCTAGGTACATCAAATAGGTATACAAGGATACATGTACCGTGCCCTAATGAACCTTGAAAATGGGATAAGTTTATACTAAAATAGGCTAGACGGGCTGAACTAATTCAATTAAATGCGCAGATGCGGTAAGGCGTAACCTAAGAGTGGAACCAGCCAAGCCCAATGACCCCCAACCCTGCCAACATTGAACCACCAGCGAATACGAGCACGGTCCACCTCCATTCTCTACGTGCAACTTTGGCTGGCCGGCTGGTCCCCGGTCCGTGTCTCACCCTTTTTCCACGGCAACGAAGCGCCAAAACTCCATCACCAGCCAACTTCCAACCTTCTCCATCTCACCCAGCCCAGTCGTTTGGCCGAGCAACCCAGCCAAACGCAAGGACAGGTCCATCCAACCCCCGCAATGTCATAGTACGGTACAATACAATACAATACCCGCAAAGAATAGTCATTCGTTCTACATTACTTACTACCGTTAATAATAACTAATTCCACTCGTACCACGCCTTACTTTCGTTTCCTCTTTGAGGCCCGATCGTCTAAGCTCGGTCAGCTTTTACCGTCACCACGTATCCCCGTCGAATCATTTAGCACTATCGTACGTCTCGACGGCATCTTTCGCTATAACCTACCGTTCCCCGTCCCTATCCATCTCATAGTCTTGCCACGACGACCTAAGTCTGAATAGTCGCCCGTCGTCGCTGACAAGATGGGCGGCTTCGGAGACTTCACGGACATCTGCCACACGGCACCCTTACCGTTGTGTCCTTCCGTCGGTCCCATTACCTCTATCTCAAGCGGCGTTGGCGTCGAGACCGATTGCTTCGCCCGAAATATCGAGTTGGCGAACACGATTATATTCCAAGGCGCATCTAGCTTTATGCACATTATTGCTCTGGGCATGACGGTGGTTATGATTTTACATATCCGAGGGAAATTTACTGCCGTCGGTGAGTAGCCTAGGTTCTTAGACGCGGATGGGGATCATATCAGTCTTCTAACTCGCATATGTTTTTAGGTCGCAAGGAAATCCTAGCGTTCTTCTATTTTTATATGCTCCTCTCGTTTATATCCCTCTGCGTCGACGCGGGTGTTGTCCCTCCCGGTTCCGATCCGTACCCTTATTTTGTTGCGATTCAATCCGGCCTCACATCTGCGCTGATTACCTGCCTATTGATCAACGGGTTCGTCGGCTTCCAACTCTACGAAGATGGAACCCCGTTATCCGTGTGGATGCTCCGGCTTAGTTCATTCGCGGCGTTCGTTGTATCGTTTCTAGTATCGCTGGCTACGTTTAAGTCATGGGCTGGCATGGGTCCGGCGAACACCGTAGGCCTATTCACGGTGCTATATCTCCTCAACGGCGTACAGCTTGTCATCTACGTGGCCTTGCAGATTTTACTCGTTGTTCGAACCCTGGAAGATCGCTGGCCGTTGGGAGACATTGCGTTTGGTCTGTTCTTTTTCATCATAGGCCAAGTCATTCTATACGCGCTTAGCTCTACGATCTGCGAGGCGACAAGTCACTACGTAGACGGTCTGTTTTTCGCAACGACGTGCAATCTTCTTGCTGTTATGATGGTGTACAAGGTAGGGTTTGCTCACATCCATATAGAGTCCTTGAACTATTCTAATTATAAATTTGTAGTACTGGGATTCGATCACTAAGGAAGACCTCGAGTTCTCTGTCGGCACACGAATGAACAACTGGGAGGTGAAAGAACTTCTCCCCGAGGAGGAGCGCCGCACAACTGTCTACATGGACGACCCCTACGGCCATTCTGGCCCCTACGATCACTCTTCTTCCCCTTCAGGAAACCGAATGTCCCGCTACTAGTTGCCCAACATTGTGGATTCTTCACAAGACGAGAAAAAAGACAGTGAGAAGGGGGAGATCATCTACACAAGATCATCTGAAAGACCAGCGGACGGTTTGCATTTACGAGGCGTCTTGGCTTGGCGGGAGAACTCATGTGGGTTCTATCGGAGAAATTAGATTAAGGTATTCAATATCAGGGTATCGGCACTGACAGCGATTGCATTATTAGGTTTTGAATGCTCGAAGGGGGTGTGATCAGGTTCGAAGAGCAGCAGCGACGGAAGTCGGTTAATATCTATACTGTATATACTACATACATAGTCAGCACGAATATGAAGACGGATCTTGATGAAAGTTGTACGCGATCGGAATACTTGTGACGTATTTACGGAGCGTTGACTGTCTTTCAGTAGCAAATTTGTTTCACACCGAGACACCCATATAATATGTCTGAGTATTTGTCCCGCCACATTACGATGCACGAATAGATTGGCTATCGTAATTTTGTGGATCCTCGTCCGCTTGTGCCCCGAGACTAGGTTTACCTACCAGAGAACATATATAGTCTTTACGAGGCTTGCAGATGGCTGCCAATGCTATATCGATGGTATGGAAGGACTACAGTTCCATCTTTGTTGTCTGGGGTTACCAGGTGCTCCGTATGATAATACCCGCATCGCCTCCAATCGGCCCTCCCTAGGAATGCATCGTTCTCCTTTCCAGACGGGTCAGCCTCCGACTCCAGCCGTGGCTTTTCTTCCCGCCTCGATAGATGATATCGCACCAGCTTGAACGTGGACGAGGTCAGTTGAACGTGTGTTAACCAGAGGGAAATACAGTACGCATCGGTTTTGAGCCTGAATAGACGGAGGCCTTGCTAGGTACCATAGGCGGTACAATGTCGCCTAGCCTAGCTCGCGAACACTTACGCCTATCGTTTTGGTAGGAATCATTCGTAATAATTCGCCCTCTCAGAATCTTGGAATTCTCAATCACCGTCGTCGCCAAAACTCAGCTTGATCTTCTTGGCCTTTTTCTTTCCCTGCTTCGTGGTAGAATTGGTATCTTTCGGATTCGACTTGGCGCCATGCTTGTTTTCCTTCGGTCGACTTGTAGCTTTAGTAGCATTCTCTTCCTCCTCGTCCTCACCACCCCCAACAACCCGTCCAACCTTGCGCTTCTTGCTCGCCCCGATACCAGCTATTTTCTCCTTCTCCCTGTCTTTTTGGGAATCGTCTTTACTGTCTACATCCCCATGCTTCGTTTCAACGGGGACGTCTTCATCTGCGCCAGACAGAAAAGTAACAGTATTTCCGTTCTCATCAACAACTAGCGGCGCGTCCTCGGCTTCCTCGCTGGCGGACCGTGGGCGCGCTGCCCGCCGTCGAGCCGCTAGGATCGGGTCCGGGGAGTCGGAGTCCCGTTGCTGCTGGTGCTGGCCGCGGAGTCTGGCTAGAAATGGCGGTAGGTCGCTCGAGTAGGAGAGGTTTTTAGGGGTGATTTTCGGTTGGTTTTGGGAGGACATGGTTGGTCTCTGTGATGTTCCCGATCTGAAGTTCAAGTTCGCAGGTTCGTAGGGGAAATTGGTTGGTGAGTTTATTAAGGTACAAATGGACATATTTAGTGGGACCGCGAACGGCAAGCTTCCAAGCTTCCAAGGTGCGGCATGTTGTGGGGCGCCGTGGTCCCCCCCCCCCCCACTAATAGCGCTGTCAGGCCACAGGGCCAACAATTATTCGGCCGACAACCTTGGAACTCGTTCCATTGCCTCTAAGTGATCCCTCTTTCGTCTTCATATTCCGAAAGCACTGTATTTTCCAATTCTATTACCAACTGACGCCTACTCATTCCCCTCATATAATATAAAAAGGTGTTACCTAGGTAGGTAGTCCAATACACATTAACAGGCCAACGAACGACAATATCCACTCCTTCTCTATCATCTCGTAGCCAGGCCACCACTCTTGAACGTTCATGGGCCAGATCTATATGTGATTATAGATTGATACCAAGCAGAGTCCGTCCATGCCTGAGAGCTTTCGTGCAACGGCTTGATGACGTTCTCGCAATACTGTCTAAGGAACTCGCCATCATGCCAGAATCGCCTTCTACCGCCACATATCCCAAGGCAATAGTCAATCGCTGTAAGATGGTGAGGCGGGAGATAGCTTTCGGTCTCTTCCTCCCAGAGTACAGCCGCTCTTCGTCTCGCCTCCTCCGACCCGGCACTTGTCATTCCTAATTTAGCTATCCACAGTTCCAGTGGTTCATCGTGCCATGTCTCTAGTAGGAGAATGGCTAATTCTAGCAGAGCCGCTTTCGGGTCAGGACCTCCGTTGACACTCGACCACGTCGACGGGTCACCTCCCATGACTTGTCCAACAAACGGCTCGAGCACAGCCGTCTTCGAATTGCCCGTCTTCTGCAAGGGGAATTTTATAATCTTGCTGGCAAATGGAAGATCAAACCAAGAGGTCTGCCGCAGTTGCAGGATCGACGCCGCAATATCTAGAGCTAGAAGGGTCTTCTGCTTTGGGTTCATACGCGCATTTCTATCCTGAACTCCATCCTGCAGCAGTTCCTCCAGGGACATAGAAGCAGAAAAGTCCCGTCGTGACTGAGATGACCCTTCCAATAGGTGCAAGTCGTTTTGTGTGAGCTGAAGCTGGAGAACGTGCCCTGACAACCGTGCCTTGGACGCGTGGCGACAGATGTCTGTCACTTTCGTTGATCTCCTGGTGTCGCTTTCATTTTTCTCCCGTGCTGGGTTGGCCGTCACTGGAGTAAACGTGACAGCCGGGAACTCTGTTGCAGCATCTCGGTTCAGGACTTTGCCGTCTTCTACCCAAGCCTCTTCAACTTCAAAGGCCTTGACTAAGGCTTCCTGCAAGTAGTCCTCGAATTCGAATACGAGATTAAACGTCGTCTGATCTTTCATTCTACGTCTCAGCCTTGATCTTTCTTTCTGCAAGTGCATGCGGTTGTCGAGTCTCATTAGGACTTTATGCCTGGTCGAACACTCGCAAGTGCATACTTTACACATCGTCGCGAATAAAGGCGTCGCCTTGGTCTGGACCTGCCCAAATATCGCGGCCAGCCTCTCTGCATCGTGGGATGGCTGCCTCGCTGTGTGCTCCCGCTGAGTTTTCATGCCTCTGATAATAGTTTTGAGAGAGAGCCCGTCTTCGCGTAGTTCCTTAATCAACTCCTTCAAGCTGCCCTTCTCGATTGTGAATTTCACGCGCTGTTTGAATGCAAAGGACCCTTTCCCAGGTTGATTTGCAGCTAAGATAGCAGCCAAATCATCTTTCGCTACCTATATTAGACAATTAGCTCTACCACCGGAGACTCGCCTTCTTGTTATAGGGAGAAATACACTCGGTGGACGACAGATATGCGTCAACTTCGAAAGAATGATTTTGAGGCAATTTTCATATCTTCCCAATATTTTCAGGAACCTGTCATGCATTGCCCCGAAGTATTCCTTTATCTCAATCTCATTCTTCATGTTTCGTAAGATGGAGACACATATTTCTTCCGGCACATAGTCACTACCCATAACATCATCCACCCCAGCGCCCTGTAGTAACTCGAGGATATCAAAATAAAATGAAAGCCTCTGGTCCTCCAGCCTTTCGATGAGCGTGTCGAGTTGGCCATCCCACTTGACGAACGAGGCTAGGACACCCTTGTTTGCCTTGTAATGTTCTAAGGCTGAAATCACAAGAGGAATGACCCCTAGAATCACCCCAGCGGTCTCAAAGCCGGACATCGTCATGAGGCGGACGCTGTGGTGCTTCTCGTATTGGCAGTTATAATGATGACAGCTACACGACACTGCTTTAAATGCACGATGTCCTTCACCGCATAGCTGACCGTGCGGAGAGGTTTCGGCCAGTGTAACTTATCAAGTCGAGCGGGCAACGCTTTGATAGGTTGAGCTATAGACGATTGACAGTCAGCTCTGCTTCTCAGCCTCGCCTTCATACGTTATTCTGTCTGCAAAAGAGACCTTTCTCTCGCGCGGAAGCCTACCACTGAAGCTGCACGGTACAGAGCCAACCGCGTCTGGAAACTAGCTCAGTTTGTGTGAAAAAGTTAGGAACATATTCCCGAATGGAGTCAGTCCAACTTCATGATATTGGAACCAAGGTATTTAGGGCATTTGAAGAATTACTTACTCCCGATATTTCCAATAAGTTCACTTGGCATCGCCACTTAACCGATGAAGAGCAGAGATTCAGACTATGGGCGCATAGCCTAGGCCTAAATCAAAAGGGGCATGCATCACTCGATTATCGGGTACGAGATGCCCTCATTGTAAAGAACCGCCTAGCCCAAGTCCTATCAAAACTCCAAGAACACCTCGAAAATATATTAGCTGTTGCTAACGGTGCGCGGCGTCCGTTCGAGCAGGACGCCGACATCGATGACGACTCTGATGATCAGGACCCTACGGAGAGCGATAATGAATCTCATGCTAGTGAGCGAAGTCATTCCGGAAGCCAGGAATCTTTTCATGAGGTTGACTTTCGCCTCCACAGCCTGACAGAAAGCCTGGATTCATTGTATGGCTTAGCAACGAGAATTCGAAATCCACGTAATAGACCCCAACGCCCGAATGACCAGCTTTATAAGCATATACCAACTGAAATTCGGGCTTCTTATATAAATGAGCGCGAAGAAGCCGAGACTGCAATAATAGCATACGCTCAGCGTCAGCAGCTAATCGAAATAATGCCGCGCGAAGGTAGAAGCCTCGCGCCTAGTTCAGAAGAACTTGTCAACCAATATGCTACAACTGTTCACTGGCTCATTTGTAGGACAGGCATCGCCAATGCACGCCGTAGACAGCAATTCACCTACTGGAAAGGCCATGCTCTACGACTAAGTCAAGACTCTGATCAGAACACACCAACTGCACTGGCAACTGGGCAGCCCAGTAGACAACCCTACGAGAACCAACCCATCCATGCGGCGGAGACAGCAACAGCCGCAGCGCCGTCACTAGCAACTTCAGCAACTGAGCTCTCACTTGACCCAATGAGGCCGGGTGACGTGAAATCCGTCATTTCACACCAAAGTCGCCTGTCAACAGTCATGGATTTAAAGGGTGAAAAGCTTGAGTGGCCTGCTCCGCCATTCCAGACCATAAGCGGTCCGTACTTCACCTGCCCTTATTGTAAGATATTATGTCCTCAACGGTATCGAACAAAAGATGCTTGGCGGTAAGTACCTACCTACCTTATACGTACACACGATCGAAGAGTTTACTCAGTGTACGATAGCGTACACGTCATTCACGACCTACAACCATATCATTGCACGTACAAAGATTGCCGAGATCCATACCGGCTATATGGGACGAGGCAAGACTGGATCGACCACGAAAGCCAGCACTCTCGGGTATGGCATTGTCAAACACATGGCGAAGAATTTGAGACACAACCAGAATACGTAGAGCATCTCAAGACTTCGCATCCCGAGGCTACTCCCGAACACTTTTCTCCCGAACTCATCTCAAGTGTAGTAGGGCCCTCTCTCAAGCCACATCGTGATTGCCCATTCTGTCCAACAGCCTTTTCTGAGGTCACGGAGATGGAAAGACACATTACGTTTCACCTTGAGCGGTGCGCGTTGCTCGCCTTACCCTTGGCAGGAGATGGCTCGGATGGAGGAGATAGTCCTGGCCGCCCTTCAGATAGCCACGAGGTTCAACACCAGGGCCGCCAGGGTTCAATTGCTTTAGATTTCGACGTTGATGAGGAAGAGTCGTTTCTAGCGTTTTGCTTTCGCCAAAGTTCACGTGCGTCTGAGCCTCAGTCACAGAACTCAGAATCAGTCAGATCTGACTCAGACTTGGCTGGTGACTCCCCTGACGCCGTATTATCGAGAGCTGGGTACTCGAGAAAGGCACCCCCTAAAATCACAGAAACCAACCTGAAGCATCTGGACACCGACCCAGGCATATATCGCCTAAAAGCATGGATACAGGGCCTGTATGACGCAGTCGGATTAATACGGCACGAGATGGTTTTGGAGCAGGCATATAACGACCCATGGAAACTTGCGAAACATCTTTGCTGTTTATTCGGTCAAGAGAACTATAAAGTGGAGGTAAGGATTCAGGCCCCTATTCCAGGTCATGAGAATCAAGTATTGATCTTTCTTCTATATAGGCGGAAGCTAACCGATATGTTATACAAATACCTCGGCCATTATCAGAGGTAAAATAGCCTCTCATCTTCAATGTGGCTCGTACTGACCTTTTCATCGGCTAGGATGAAATAGCTGAACTAGAAAAGATCATCCACGTCGACGCCGAAATCTAGTCTCCCGAAAACTGGATTTAAAACCCGAGAAGCCCTTACAGAGACCAATTTTCCTAGCCGAAGAATCACCACAGCCGCCATGTTCGAATATTACTATGCGGTTTTATATCGAGCGTGCACAACCACAGAAATGATACGGACTGAGTGTCGCTAAACTATTTATTAATCGCTTAGTCAGATTGCTTGAACTTTTCCGTACAAACGAGGTAGGTAGAATGTCTAACGAGAACCCGCTAGGTCACTTCCAACGTATCCTTGTCTCCTCCGGAGTGGGATCCCCATCCAATCTACTATGTACCTGGTCCTCATTCCCAGAATATTTATTTTTTCTTCAGCACGAAGATCTCGCCCTGGGCCTGGTTGTCGGAGCTGATGAAGAGACGCTCGCCGGCCTGGTCCCAGCTGAGACCCGCGAGACGCCAGCAGGAGCTCATAGTCAGCGACGGCGAGTTGCAGCTACCGGGGTTCTGGGCGCCGATGATGTTCTTGTAGCCAGTCTTGCTGTCGGCCGCGGCTACGGGCTCGTAGTTGCCGTCGGCGTTCTTCTGGAAGGGCACCTCAGCGACGAAGTAGCCCTGCGCGGGCTGACGGTCCCAGCTGCCGTGGAACGTGACGTACAGGTTGGTGCCGGCAGGGTCGAAGGCGTTGGTGATGGGCGCCATGTGGGCTGGGAATGACAGGCGCGGCGGCACGGCTTTGCCGTTGCAAGAGGCGTCGTTGAAGGTCGAGTTGGGCGACACGACGAACTGCGAGCCCGTCTTCAAAGCCGTGTTGTCACGGAAGTTGGAGGGTTCCCACACAGTGAAGCAAGTCGGGTAACCGAACCAGTTGTTCGCAAGGGGCTGTTCGGGGTCACCGACTAGATGACAACGTCAGTTTCTGAACTGGACAATTCTATTTCGATGATCTTAAATCTCTCGAGATTTCTTAGTACACTCACGGTAGTTTAGCTCCTCAGCGGGGTTGTCAATGTGAATATCCGTCGACTGCCCGTTGACTGTTCTCCTGAAGTCATCTCCGCTGTTCTCAGAACCCCACACATGACCATTAGGGTCAAATGCCAGGGCGACTTCGTTACGCAGACCATAGCCCAGAACGGTGCCCTGGCTGTTGAACGAGTAGCCGTTGGAAGGCGCCTTGCTCGCGTCGAAGATCTTAACGATGGCTCGGCCAACTTTAGGATCAATGGTCGGGTTATCCCAATTCGAGGCAGCGCCGACGGAGACAAGGATCAGATTCGGGTTCTTGGGGGAAACGACTGTGGTCCGGGTCGAGTGAATACCCTGGCCAATGCCGCTAACCACGGTCTTCTGGCCTGTTAGCGTCAACGCGGCTTGGTCGTAGGTCCAAGACCAGACAGTCGTCTGAGAGCTAGCATAGAGGGTCTTTCCGTCGGGAGTGAGGCTGAGACCGTGGTTAAGACCCGAGTTTTGCACAAGGGTCTTCGTGCTGTTGATGCATCCATCCGGGCCAAAAGTGTGGACCGAAATACCGGAGGTGGCTTGCAACACTAGCATGTGGCCAGCGTTGTCAAAGATGATAGTCCGTGGTTGACGAAGACCACTGGCGATCTTGGTTACTTGCCAACCAGAATCAATCGTATAGGCAAAGCGGGGAGCAGCCACGCCGGAACAGGAGGTTGGGAATGGGAATGTCGGAGGATCCTGCGACAGAACTGAGGCAGTCGCTGTCAGTCTTGACTCCAGCACTACGAGCAACGAGTTTACTCACCCTGACCCACTAGGGCAGCTACCGCCGAAGCCTTCGCTAACCAACGCATGTTGATGTGTGATCTATGGCAAATATAGAACCAAGTAGTCGAAATCAGTCACCTGACGGGGCGCGAAGTCCTTTGAAAGAGCTAGGACAGGGCGGGCTACAGAGATACCATCATGTTATATAGCAGCAGATCTCTAGCTCGCCTCCCCGAGCCGACTCCTAATGATGCAAGCTTGCTCCGTACAGACCATCTTGAATGCGGAGAGTCCACGAACCGGGATTCTTGGCGCCTGGAAGTAATTAACAGAGCATGGTATCTCGAGATGGCCGTCTAAGGGAGATGAGGGTTGATTGGATAGACCACCGACAGGGCGATCTCTTTTGGGCAATAGCGATCAAGATTTCCTTCTATAGCACCCATGACACCATATCGGCTTAAGCTATAGGTCGGTGTCATAACGTATATGACAAAATAAGGTGTTGTTGTTTTCGGTCTGCGGAGGTAGATGGTTTATTGATGTAATTAGGCGGAAAGACAAAATGTGACTCCAAGACCAAGTCTCGCCTGGGGTCCCCGCAGGCATTCGCCTCTTACCGGCAGATGTGATGCAGAGAACAATCTTCAGGAGTATAACGAATGGCCGGGACAAGAAAAAAAAAGAAACAAGACGTCATTGGCAAATAGGAGAAGTGATTGTGTATTATAAAGTACCAAGACGGCGTCGTCAGCCTATATGGTATATTCTTAAAGGCTCACTACCTGTGTAACTATTTTAAATATCAATGTAGTGACCTTACTACACTCCTTTGAAGGCAGTCGGTTAGACATTCATCTTAAATAGACGAGAGAGTGGCAGTTAATATGGGGAAGCGGCCAGCAAACACTTCGGATCTAACGGCACTATATGTAGGGAGGCGTATTATGGTATAGCAGTCCTTAAAGGCTGTCCGTGGACAAGCGTGTTCAGGAGTTGGTCATCGTAGGACGCGCCATTCCCGATGGTGCTTCGAATTCATCAAACCATGATTAAATGCGTTGCATTTGTTGTTAGGTTGAGGGTATCCAGAAGTCTACCTATATTACCGTAGTTCGTTCTAGACGAGAGGCGTTCAACACGAAGTGCTTGAACACGACCGTTGACATACCAACATAGCAGGTGCTTCTCCTAACGCCATCATATAGATTCAAGTCTAGTCGAAAAGCAGTAGAAGTGGCCTAGAAGTATATTCGGTCGATATCTCTCTGTTCTGGAACATTGAATTCTGGGGAAGCTCATCCAAAGTTCCAAGATTTGGTCTGGCCTTACCTAAAATCTATTTTTACCGTAAGGGCGTCGCACGGAAAAATATCATTGCCGTAAGTGGGTCTTCAGCCTCTGTTGGACGCCGGGCAGGCTGGCAGGCAGGCTGGCAGGGCAGGTCAGACAGGTGCAAATGTGCCTTGCACCTGGTAGGTCCTTTCCCAGGTTGTTAGTTCGTATTTTAGTGGCTTTTTAGACCCATCCCCTTTTTTTTTATCTCCTTATCTGTCAACCTGATTGGTGGCGAGCCCCTTGTCCAAGCATAAGTCCAAATAAGTCCAAGCATAATTTGGCCATCTCCTGTCAAAAAGCGTAATTTGTTAAGGTGACCAAATTCGTCCTAGGCATTCCCTAAGCAACTTACCTAGAAGCAACCTAAGCACTTTTCCTGTTACTGTACCCCCTTCGTCTCATCTCAATTTTTGATCTCGTATCCATATCTATCTCTCAATTCATCTTTCGCCTCGCCCCTTTTTATTTGCCCCTTGGCAACTTCTTCCGCACATCACTACGTGATTGTCGGCCGCTCCAATGCAGTCGTTTTCCATCTTCTAGATTGATACGATAGACTTTGACTCGTTGACGGGTTGAGCGACGCTCCGAGATAGCGTGTGTCCGACGCGTATGCGTATTGACCATCTATCCATCATCTACTCCCATCGCACTGCCTTTCTTACTTCTAGAAGCCACGTCCGCAATTACTATTGCCGCCGCCCATCTTTCTAAGGGAGCTTCTCCCTTGTATCGCTCGCTATTCTGCGCAGTTCACCCGAGACGAATATACGGATAGACAGCGGGAACACCCGACTCTTCTACATGATTAACTAGGGTTATCCGCGATTGCGACGACAACGAACTAATCACCGCCTATTTTAATTCCCCAAGAATACGAGCTATCATCTTGCTGTTACTTCTGGCCTCTAACTTTACCGACTGTGGCTTGGAAGGGCGTCGCTAAGTTCCATTATGGATCTGCTTCGGCGCGCTTACAGGCGTGTGCCTGCAGCCATGAATACTCCTCAGCTTCCCACCTCTGGCGAGAAGAGACCTCAGCTTAACAGGCTGACGTCGCGACTCGCATTTTTCAGGAGACCTCTCAGATTAAAAGGCAATTCTAGTATATCTGTTCCTCTGGGTGTCGTCGTCCTATTCCCATGTATTGTGGTTGTCCTTATCCTTGTCTTGTTTGTGAGACACCCCAGTTCTCCTGGGAGGATATTGATGCCCGCCGGGGCACCTCCAGCTATCCGGTATGTTTTTCTCGGCCTTGAGTCTATTATCCTTGACTTCCACTAACCACTGTATGTTACAACAGGAAAATCAGCGAGGAGCACGATAAAGTCTTCGTCACCGGTTGCCTTGAACCCGATACTACACAAGAGCGAGTGAATGGCGCGTTCGTCGTTCTCGCCCGAAACAAGGAGTTGGACGGTGTTATCCAGTCTATCAAGTCCATTGAGCGGCACTTCAATCGATGGTACCATTATCCTTACGTCTTTTTGAACGATGGAGATTTCAACCAGACCTTCAAGGACACCGTTCGTAATTACACCTCTGCTCCAGTCGAATTTGGCAAGGTTGGCCCGGATATGTGGGGATACCCAGACTGGATCGACCCGAAAGTCGCAAAGGAAGGTATTGCTAAGCAGGGAGATGCTGCCGTCATGTACGGTGGTCTAGAGAGCTACCATGCCATGTGTCGCTTCTACTCTGGGTAAGCACGCACAAGACGCAACTGATACTGGACATTGCTAATGCCACACAGATTCTTCTACGACCACCCCCTTCTCGCCAAATACGAGTGGTACTGGCGCTTGGAACCCGAGATCAAGTACTTTTGCGACATCACTTAGTATGTCCAACCCCCCTCGTTAGGTTTCGTCCACGTTTGCTAATGCCAATATTTAGCGACCCGTTCCGCAAGATGATCGAGTACAACAAGACTTACGGTTTCACCATCGCCGTCAAGGAGCTTCGAGAGACTGTTCCGAACATTTTCCGATACGCTTCTGCCTACAAGCGCTTGAATAACATCACGTCTCAAGGTCTTTGGGAGATGTTCGTTGAGCCCAAGCCAGAGAAGCCGGCGCCTGAGAATGACCCCAACTATAAGCCTCCTCTACCTGAAGAAATTCTGCGCAGCGATCCTGGCCACATGAACTTGCCCGAGATTGACCCCGAGGCCATGGAAGGCGAAAGCTATAATATGTGTCATTTCTGGTCCAACTTCGAAATTGCGAAACTCAGCTGGTTCCGAAGCAAGGAGTACAAGGCTTTCTTCGAGATGATGGACCGTAGCGGTGGTTTCTGGATGGAACGAGTGAGTTTTCTCCGACCAGTAGACTAGTAGGTCGTCTGCTAACTGTTGCACCAGTGGGGTGATGCTCCTATTCATTCGCTTGCTGCTGGTATCCTTCTGGCTCCTCGCGACATTCACTACTTCCGAGACTTCGGATACCGACATACTACCATCCAGCACTGTCCAGCAAATGCTCCCGCCCGCCAGCTTCCGCGTGAGCCATATCTCGAGAAGACGACAACGGACGAGAGAAAGCGAATCGAAGAAGACGAATATTGGGATCAATGGGATCCCGAGAAAGAGAACGGCGTCGGCTGCCGCTGCCGCTGTGATACCGACATCGTGGATGTTGAGGGCAAAGAAGGCTCGTGTCTGGCTGAATGGGTTGACGTTGCTGGCGGATGGGCTAGCCCGTAGTGAGGGCTCGCCGATTTCAGAGGCAAGATTCTTTTGGCGATCCCCAGCAGCAGTAACTGCGGTTGGATACCCAATATCCACTAGCGACCTTTTCCCAGGGCGTTGGTCGGCACCACAAAATACTAACGATGAAATGACATTTGTATTTGGTCTAAATCTGCACTTCGTCGCTAGGGATGACAGGGAAGTTGGGTTTCGGTGAAGGGGCGCAGCTAAGGCTGATGGGAGCGCAGCATTTTTGTGTCATAAGGGGTATATCGTCCCCAACTTGTACGGCTTTGTGTTTTTGCCATAGAAGCAGGGCGTCGCGAACTTAGAGACACGGCTTGATAGGGTAACTTGGCAATCACCGCTTTAGTCATGGGCGGTGAGCACAATAATGGAGCATGTAGAGGAGCTGGACCTTGTGATTCGGCCGGGTTGGCATACTATATTGGGTTTGAGATCAATGGTATATAATATTCTTGCATTGACAGGCGAATCTCTATTCTTGAACCTTTTTTCTCGGTGTTGTGACAAGTACCTAGAAGGTACCTATAGGTAGGTAGATTCTTGTGGATGTGATACATTATTCCCTGGACGCTTTTAAGATTTCATATCACTATATTGACTCTTAGGATATGATTGCATTTCTGGCTTAGTCGTAGAAGAGAATGATTGCTGGAGCGCAAGGAGTCAGACAGCTGAGCTCGTAAAAGTTGATTCCGACGGCACTTCCGTAATTACCTATGTCTAGGTAGCTAACTTCAACTACCCCTTTTTGCCCCTATTTTCACTATATACCACAATCTAATTGGGAAAGATTGCTCTTCCATTCTATACATAGTCGGGTAGGTAATTAGGTCACAAACCATATAACGAACAATAGAGGGGGAGGGGGTGGCCTACAGGGTAACTTCTGTATTCATACGTTGATTTCCTGCATATTTACAAGAGCCGGGGCGAGATAGTCAAGTGCGCTGCCATTGCTGATAAAATTGTCGGCCAATTTACGTATGGGGCAAGGGTGATAACTATTCTTCAACGTAACTTTTCAGTATCTTAAAAAGGGGACCTAATGTTATTACTCGCAATAAATGTAGGTGGTAGGTACCTGTTGTAATGACTACATGGCCATTTTACCAGCCAGCTAGAAGATTTTTAGTTTCAACCCGTATACAGTAGGGCTGGTGAGCACAGATTCATCATCGTTTCTCTTGCTGTAAGGCAAAAAACATGTAATGAAGACCCAATCCGGCGTCTTAAGATTGATACTTGATAACAGGTGCCTACTAAACGCCGCATTCAGCCGGTTTTTTATTATTCATTAATGAAATGCTTATATAGTGAGCAGCAAGTCAGACACATGCATATCTACGAGCTTAGCAAACGAGTGTCACGGTCTAGGGAGAATATATGAGGTTCAAAAGCATTTGGGTTTGTTATGTTTGGAAAGGATGGCACATTTCAAGCACCTTAGTCGGGCAATGCTACCACGAAATTCGGTGCCATGATGGAGTTGTCGATGAAGTTCTATTCATACTCCAAGAACGCGCTCAACTTATTCAATACTTTCATATATACCAAGTATGGTGGTTTATCAAGACTGGAAATAGTCCATGCCAGGTACCTCTTCACCTAACTTGCCGTAGATGCCGCGTAGAGGTGGTGCGAAGGCATCATTCTACTTAAGAGTGTCATCTGCTCCTACGAGATCACATATCGAAGAGATACTGTTAGAGCAGCTTATATAGCTCATAGACATAGACGCCTCTTCTGTCAGATCCAGCCTAAGATTATTTGCTCGGCGCCAGATCTGGGGACTTGAATTGTCGTCAGATACCTAGGTAGCTACACGTGGCCGAATCGAGTTCTATCTAGATCCTGGGTTAGGACATATAGATGAAAGTGTAAAGGAGCTGATATATTTTGACTTCGATGGTTATTGGACTCATTGGAATAGAATGGCTTTGGTAGATGTAGTGGCACAGAGGCTGAACCCATTAAACTGTAGGGGGCGCAGGACCTCGAGCACGGAGTTGAGCATCATAACAGCCTCCTATTTTCCTGGTTAAAATTCTCTTGCCTTGAGATGTAGCGTCCGGTAAACCGGGCCAAGCACAATATGTTGAAGTGTGTACTGGAAGTCAGTATAGTTCAGATGTAGGCTCGGAAGGCCAGGCTTCGATCCTTTCAAGGCTTATTCCAAGCAATGACAGCGTGAGGATAGGCAAGTCGCTCTTTAACGGACGCGGATATTTTAGAACCTATTGCTAGAGTTCTCCTAACCTCTTAAAAATTATAAGGTTCGGTTGTCAGGTACTTACCTACCTACCTACCGATATAATACTCTTCGGTGTCTCCCGGTCTAAGTATCAAAGTCTATCCTCTGGTCTGCTCTTGATTGTATTGGCGAACTAGCCTTTAATCCAATAATAATGTACACTTAAGTCAGGTATAACAAGGTATTCCGCTTAGATACCAACTAACATAACCGAAATCGACTACAAGTGAGCATTTACTAGCGAGTTTTCGATGTCATACCTTATACATGCGTCGGCCATAGTGTCATAGGGCAACCCTCCAAGCCAAGGGATAAAAAGTCATATCAAATAAGGTACTTAGGCTTAAGTCCAATTCACGATTATGGCGCATTAGACGGTAAAGCCTCATAGGTTCCAGGAAAGGGATGAAGACACGAATCTAGGAGCTTAGAGAGTCGCGTGCCAGGGAATTATTACAGATGAATTCAGCCTTCGTTCGATAGGTAACTCATCCCATCCTCTACTTTTGATATAGTCTCTATGGAGGCTCGAAGGTAAGCTTATGATCGGCCATGTCGGCATTGATGGCTCATCGAGGTCGGATCATACCTCGAACTCAGTCGGAACGTCGCAGACTCTGCGCGATGATTTAGACCATCTAGGTAGCTACGTCATGCCTGCAGTTCGTCGAACGACGTGTCACTCTTTCAGGAGCCTATATTCGAGCAGCTTACGTCGCTATATAATTAGTGGGAGTGCAGGGACGACAATATGCGCATAATCTGCTCGTCAAGTAATACACGCAATACAACACTATTCCTCCACACAAAGGGATTCCGTCTCCTGTAAGCGGAGTCAACCAACATGAACGCCCATTTAAGATGCCTAGAAGAATTGTCTGGGCTTAACAATTGTGTATATTAGAGGTTAGGTACTTTATTCGTTTCGATTACATCGCTAGGGTGACGAAAGGTCACAACTATAATGAGACTCCTTTACTCTGTGAATGGCAGTATATTTCTACTCTTCAACCTCCTCACGAAAGACGCGAGATATTCCGCTTATATGACATTTTAATCTTATCTCGTACTCTATAATGGATAACAATTATACTTATCATATTTACCTCATATTCCATTGGGGAGAGGTGAGATTGACTGGTTCATACAGGTGGTAGACCTAGCAAAAATATGACTAGGCTCGGGCCGACCGACTGAATAACCAGATATGCCGAACGAAATCGTGTACACCATCTATAGTTGGAGACTTATTGACACCTTCTCGTCGGTGACGAGGGCCATTGATGCATTGATGAACTATGAACTGACGGTGTAGAGCGGTGCGTATTCGGATAACGCGTGAAGTGGTAGACCGCCTCACGGATTTTGATAAGTCCTGTTAACAAGACTGGAACCATCCCGAAAAGCTTTGGTTCGTAACAAGGTTTCTACATATCTGTTCTGCAGCGTGGACATATCTTGCCGGACTGCTGCAGTAGTCCGCAACTTCAACACATATAGATGTCGCGGCCCTCTTTGCCTTCTGGATTCTATCTTCGCTTAGATATCTTAATTAAGACACGAAATGCTGCAGAAAGGACATGAGAACCCTGGTAGTGGCAAGCTCGGGCAACAATATAGTTCAAAGTGAATAGCTGGCACTTGGGTACACAGCTGACCAGAACGACATGATCGGATAGAAATGGAGCCCACCCCTCGAAAACGGATCGCGTCGGCATGCTGGACCTCCTCGCCGGTTATGTGAGGCTACGTTTAGTTGGAGTAACACGATGTTATGTGGCGAGAGATGCCAAGACATCTCTAGGGAGAGACCAATTAAGAGAAGGATGCAGCCGACGGTAAGAGCTACGGTGTCGTCGTGATCCTCACAAGGCTCCCATCACTCGATACTGCTCGCGGGGATTTCTCGTTGCCTTTGACGCATGTATATACCCTGCATACGCACCAACCAGAGCCCGCCTTGCAGTGGTAAGTTGGGAATAGAAGGTGGAGAGTCATTTACGCCCGCGGCGTATGTTAGCGCAAGAGAAGTCGGTGAAAAATTGCCTCGATAGACTCAAAGTGCGTCCTCGCAGACTTAAGACTAGGTGGGCTACACTAGGGGACGTAAGATGGTGAACTGATCTTTGCCCCGATGCATCGCAAGGGGAGTGGCCAGGTGGTATTATGGGAGATTTTGCGATGCAAGGCCGGGATCAGGGAAGCTGACATCTGCAAGGACGACGAAGGCGGCAACGTCATTGAAGAAAAAAGGGGACTTGATGGTGCCTACATGGCATTAAAAAAGAAATGAAGTGCTGACTGATGGGCTAGACTAAGGACGCGGCGAAGTACACGTCGGTTCGGCAGGATACCATCCTGCTATGCAGGCCACTTCGAATGTATGCAGGGAAGCGACAAGCATCTTTGACCATCTAGGACTCGTTACTGTGAGCGATTGACGCCATGAAGCCGCCAAAGAGGAAAAGGGGATGGACGTATTGCCGGGTTTAACTCCTAGCCGCGAGGAATTGCACTTTAGGCCGAAAGGGAAGGGGAAGAAAAGGCAAAATAAAGTACACGCTGATCAAGAAGGTCACTTGTCGTGCTGGCAGGGAATGAAGCACGAACTTTGGTATGCCAACGCGAGTAATTTAGAGAATTAGTGTAGAGGGAACTTAATTGTCTAAAAGGGGGCAACGTCGGCTTTGCTGCCACTTGATTGACACGGGATTTGCTTTAATTATCACAGGGAGCGTGGAATTCGGGAAGCCTTGCGTCGTGTTCGGATACTAGGCAACACCTATATCACGTCGCAGAACAGCCCAGACTCTACATAGCACTGTAGACGGGCGAAGCCATTCGCGCTGTTCCCCGTAACCTGTCCCGTGTTATCCGCTCGTGAATGATACCACTTGGAAAATCTGGCGCGTAGGCCCGTGGTTAGCACAGAAAATGCAGTATGAGCTGAGCTGAGATGACGAAGCACTTGCAATGCTAAAATTTCGAACACGATTCAAGTGCCATAAGGGGAGGGGGAGGGGTAGGGAAGAAACGTTTTGTGATCCGCTCATCAGACATATACGACCATTTCGGGCTGGGCGGTTCGGGGAGTGGACACCAAATGGGAAAGATGATCAGTGACGATTGTGAGGAGGAGCACGCCCTGTAGCGCCACTACTCTCAAGGAGAAACAGGCATAAACTCCTGCTACCGGGAAGGAAAAGGCTATCAGGTATTTCGTTACCGCTTATGAGACGTAAGAAAGGGGGTCTTAAGAACGCAAGCTATCGTACTTTGGTCCACGGGACGACGCCTATCCAAGGGAGGCGGTTTTGCGCCGAGTTAATAATGGCACTACATACGCAATGACGATTATTAGTAAGTTGGCTTCGGTTCCTCTCAGGGTTTAAGCAAAACCATTCGGGCGGGGTTCGAAGCTGTGTAAACCAACAGTCACAGCTCAGCGCGCGTGCGTCCTGAGTCCTAGTAGGTTAATGGTGTTCTAGTGTGTACATTGCCTCTATGGACCAATGATGGATGATTCGAATGCGGCAGGTCAACCCAATTCTCCAACCCTAGCCTAGCTAGTCCTCAGGATAGCGGCATACGCACATGCACTTTACATATGGACAGGTCAAATCAAAGAGTCAAAGTGTCTGGGACCGGGGATCCAGGTCAAGCTGAAGAAACGAATGACTCCAAAGATACATGGCTGTCGGAGCTAGAGTACAGATGAGGATCGAAAAAGGAGAATCTCAGTTTGCGAGAAGAAGCGTGTGCCCTGTCTTGTCTGTTGGAAATGAACCAACGAATGATGTGCGGTTCGGAAACGAGATCGTGCAGGGAAGAGACCCAAGGCCGTCGCTCGATTGCACACTAATATAAATTATTTGATGCAAAGCCTTGGATACGAAACTTTGCGCGTAGAGAATGGGGAATTCTGGAGTGAAAATCGGCTGCCGTGGAGAGAGCCTATTCCGAGAGAGATGTCCTTACACACGAGACTGGTCAGGAAGCGAGACAGCGCTTAGGTATTCCTTGAGATATTGGCAGGTAACGGGTTTGATGACCGTGAGGCTAAGGGTTTATGAGCCATCACTTGAGCGGGTCTTTTTCGTGTTCTCTGGTATTAATATATTCGCCCCTGAGGTAGATGTAAATAGCTGGAAGAAGCTAGGTAGGATTCAGCAGCTATGTACCACCTCACTAACTGAATAACGTAGTGAGAAACATGAATTCTGTTAGGTTAGAACGATATATTCTCACAACCCCCCCTGTCTTCGCTGTCGCGCATAGCATACCACTCATGCGATGTCCCATAGCCTCCACGGTTACCAAGGCTTGGTTCAATTTCGGCCCACTGTCCACAAGAACAACCTTCACTACTACAACTAGTCGAATCGGTGGTTGATGGTAATTCCGGTCTCCCACCACGTATGCCTATTTCGTTCACATGTACGTTGACGCTCGCAGCAACGGGTGGCAGGGTGGCAGGGTGGCAGGGTGGTAAAATGATTGCGGTCACAGGAGTCGCATTCCACCAGTTGGTGCGGAACGGCCAATCATAATCACGTCGTCTCGGAATAGGAATCATATTGAATCGATGACATCGTCCAGAAACAGTGCTATGTTACTAAGATTGTCATCACGGCATCTTCCACTAGCTACTAAAATGTGGCACGGAACCTTCATTGTAAAACCAATCCGGCTGATACAACTACCTGGTAAAGCTCTGCGTGTTGGCATGACGGTTCAAATCTTCGTCCAGCGGTTAAGATCTACACTAGTCGGCTCTTTTGGGTGTGGCGGCTGACTCGAGATTGAATCTCGAAATACCTCATTACATCAGTCCGGAACGGGCGACGAGGTCCGCTGGCAGGCATGTCTGTCCTTATCAGACGCACTACCGCACTATGTACTTGTCGTGGTGGTCGGCTTAGCGAGATAAATCCTAGGTTGTCTCGTGCCAGAGCTGCTTGTATGTATGTATTTGCCCACGCCGTCTGAACGGTGGAGGATAATAGATTAATGACTCGCAATGAGCGCCGAGCGCCGACATAATGCAAGTTTAGCTGTAGCTTCCTGAAAATTTCCACAAGTCGTTGAGGGCCTTGCCGTCCAATAGGGATGCCGGCGGCTTAGACTTGATCCTATTACCTAGTAGCAGCAGGGTTCCCGGCTCAATGTGCATGCTAAAATCGCTGGGGGAGTGGCACGCGGTGCAGCCACAAATACCTCCTTGCGCTTATACACTAGTAATTCCTGGTAGAATGGGTGGAATGCCACTGCGACCACAAATTGGTTGCGTTTCATTTGATGATTACTTTCTGACTTGGGGCAAGATGTGACGGGCACTTTCTCACATATGAACGAATCCTTTGATGGTTGGATCTCCGATAATAGTGACTGGCTATTACTGCAGCTAGGGCGAAACTAACGAGATGCAAACTAACGCTTTGGTCCGTCTGGTAGGGGCTGTTGATTTCATGTGGTAATCCGTACTGTATTGACATATTGGGCAGCTGACGTTAATGAAGCTAAACAGCTTCCTTAAAGCCTTGCTCAATATTGAATTCGTATTGCTTCACATAAGACGGGTGGAATCCCGCGGCGCTTCCCCCGGCGTGATAGGCACGGCTAAATATCGAAATATGGTCTTAGAGCCATACATACCACTAGGTTTAGAACACCGCTCTCCTGGCTTTTAATAGTTGAGCCAATCAGATTGCCATGGAGTTGCCGGCACTGCACTAATGATAGTCGGCTTGCATTTGCCCTGGGTGTTTAAGTGCTTATGTGGCGTGAAACACAGGGCATATGTACAGGATGTTAAGCCACACTGCCAGACTGCTTAGAAAATAGTTGTTTTTGACTAGGGTGAGTTGCTAGCATTATGTACCAGCCTCATCCGCGACATACTACATAGTACTGTATGTACGGTTGGATAGGTTTAATTTGACAGGTCTCTGGCTTAGAGAGGGCTAGGTCTTGAAGCACGGACAGTAGCGACGCTTATTTTATGACGGCGTTTCTTGGTGATGATGGCTTGAATACGGTGGCGTGTTAAGGAAAAAATGTATCCAAGTCAGAAGATTGATCTTGCCCCTTTTCGTACCGATATGGATCTTTGGACGTAGGTCTCGAAGCCGAATCGGCATGAAAGCGCCGGCCGAGTGTCACCGGTAGAGGCCGACCGCTAAAACCGGCAGCTCACCGTAATGGCCAGGACTACCTACAGGACTGGAACCCTAGAGAAGTGCCACCAGAGAATAATGTGCGGTCAGGAGAGAGATTTATGTACGAGGGGTATGGATAGGAAATTTCATAATGGAACACTAAAGTATTACCCAGGGCTGCCAGGTTACCTAGTAACGTACTTTTGGCATACGCCTCGTACGGAGTAAGGAAGGCCGAGTAAGTACCTGGGTCTCGGCACGGAGGCTTTATCCCTGTCCCCACGGTCGTTCTCTGGGCGATGATAGGTACACTCCTATGTATGTAGGTCCCGTCGCGTAGGGAAATGTAGCGCGGGGCGAAACCAGCGGAAGCAAGGGTGGTTTTGATGGTTCAACACTACTTGCCCACGATGTCGTGCTCAATTCGTGCACATGTGAGAGAAACTTCCAAAAAGTAGATGTCGGTCGGGAAGTCAGGTTGTAGCGGTCCCTATTCGTGAACCCTTCATCTTGGATATGAGAGGGAGGAATGCGTCAAATGAGACTCCGGCTGCGCATGCCGCAGGACACCGATGATGATCGACTGGAGACATGTCAACCTCACCGCAGAAGTAGCGTTAGGTTGATATGCATGCTACCTATTATATCGTACTGGGATCGAGGACCATTTTCCAATACACACGTGAGAACTATGAATACTATGCACTCCGGAAAATATCCATCGAATCAATATGACGAAACATGGGGTGGGATAAAAAGGAAAGCCTATGTAGGATTTGATAAAAATAACGTTGTCTTCACATGAAGCGCCGGCCGATCTGGCGACGTTGGGTTAGGCATGGTATTATGCTGATTCAGTTTACGAAACATGGTGGGTGATAGGTGATGACAATGATGATTAGAAGGAATTGGATCGCATGTCGATCTGACGATTTGTTCCGGGGCTTACGTCGCAGTTAGTTTAGAAAAAGCTACTACAGTAGGTACATAGCATGATGGGGATCTGTTAGCGGAGCGGTCTACGTAACGCCATGTCGGCTCCGATATGGTCGACGATATTTGCATAAGGCAAATGTTGTAAATCGGGTCATCCGCCGACCCTAAGGCAGCAGGCTGAGCAGTGCTGTGGCAAGTGTGCCGCTGATGATTGGACTTTAAGATGGATGTCTTGACTGCGTACACGCACGCACAACACCTTCTTAGCGTTGGCCTATTGTGTTCCTTTCCTGTATGTACTTGCAACGAACTGATGGAGATCCATCGATCATGATGTACAAAACTTGCGATGTGCTCTAGGCAGACCACCTGGCAGACTAAATAAACCTAGTGAATTGGTGGTAATGATGATGGGACGAAGATAGTCAGCGCGGTCCGGTTATGCAGGCATTCTCTTCCTCGGATTGGAAATCGATTGACTGCAATGCTCCCCTGATGAAATCCTGACACCGAGACATCTCATGCAGGTTCTTTTTGAGTCATTAACCAAGGGTTTTAAACGGATTCGCTCTCAGGAACTCATGTGCTGTGGGTATTTGTTGGCAATGGTCCAGTAACGACATGGCGAATGGAGTTTTGTTGGCCTGAGCATTGGGACATGCTTGCACCTTGGCGGAGAGGAAAATAACGATACACAACTAGTTGAAAACGGGAAATTGCCGCTATCGAATACTTTTACTTACCTGGTAGGTAGATACAGTAGCAAGGTATCTAAATATGCTACCGTTTAAGATGGAGTTGAATTATTACGCGGTAACGAGAACATCGCGGAAACATGTTGTACTCGAATATACCTGCCTTACATGATGTTGTTGAACAGGTATTTTACACGAGAAGGCAGACGTATGCAAGCTCAAAATCTCATCGAATGATAGTATTGTGTGATCCGTAAGTTGATACATGTCTGCAGTCTTTATGACCTGACTAGCATGGACTTGCATGTGGAAACAAGTTTTCTGTCTATATTCCGTATGAGGGCGTTCAAATGTCGAGTTCATTCCTCGGCTCTTAATGGTGGCGTCGCCATCATTCTTAATGCTGGGCATGCAAGCCGCGCATTTCGCACACACAGACTAGACTAGCAAGGCTCGCCAGTGCTAAATAAGACCTCCGCCTCGTCTATGCCACCACCATTCTTGTTCCTTGTATGTAAAGGACACCCATCCCATGTATTGGGGGCTACATACTACCTTGGATGATCCATCGCACCAGGACGGCCCGGGTCTCAGAGCCTGACAACGCTAGGAGAGGCCGTAAGCATTATGTACGTGGTACTCATCATTCCTCCTACGCGGAATCCCTCCCTCATTCGCCGTCGCCGTTTCGTCAACTACATAAATCGTTAGCTGAAATCAGATAATGACCCCGTACGGCTAGGCGCAGTTATCCAGTTTTCCACCTTGCAAAACTTCAGTCGCTCCCAGCCTTCTAAGCGGCAGCAGCTAGGTCAATTCCTCGGATTCCGCTGGATTTCTGCATGGTGCTGGGACGACGAAGCATCCACATTATCGGATGCAATCGTTTCTAAAATGCAGAATGCCAACGCGCCGGCTTTGGGGGGGTCGAAGGTATTCGAAATGCAGGCTGAAGTAGGCCAAAGCCCGTGATTGGGCGTGTGTCTAGTGAAACAGGGACCTATGCTATCGAAATGATAGAGATCTCCAGGCTGTGTGCGCTTCCATTTGAGTTTCTCTTACCTACTTGGCGTTCCCAATGTGCCGGTACCACACAAAATGCGTATTTCTCCTCTCTCGTCTCTAAACCCGGACGCATGAAAAAGATGCCCGTATCCAGTCAACGAGTTTCCTGTTTAAAGAGAGTTGCGTATTGCACTCAACCGAGTTACATCGGGTGGTGCTGCTTTAGCCCTCGAACAAAAATTTTAATACGGAGTCTCCTGCCGTTGTTAGCCAGAGGTGAAAGAGGAAAAGCTATATCGGCTTGTTTGCAACTCGGTCCACTACTGAATGCAATCACATATCCATGGATTTTTATGTATTAGGTTGCGGTGGCACACACAAAGAAACGATTCCAAGACAGCGCAGTTTCTAACGCTTGTTTTAGAGTCTTTGAACAAACCCCCGTTCCCCCTCCGGAAAATGAGAAGTGCCAAGTGCCAAGTGCGAAATTATTGATCTGTTTCATTCAGCGCTTCGTTTTGTGTGGAGATTGTCCATGTTTCTGTTGCCAGACATTTAACTTTTCAAAGTGATGACCGCTTTACCCTGTACAAGCCCATGGCTCCTATTCTAAGTGAAGATCTGTTTTGATGAGTTAGGTCCCAGTAGCCTTTATTTACGCCATTACGAGGAGGCGAGATTTGCTGGCATTCCATTAAAACATATCCCGCCGATAATCAAAGTAATAAGAGATGAGAGCGCATACGTTAGCTATTTGACGGTATCTTGCGGACGGGACACTTGACTCTCTACCTACCTTCCGTAGTAGCAGTATTGCAGCAAGTCATTAAAGGTACCTATCCAAATTGATAGGTGTCCGCATCGCATCGTTGCCGTTGCATCGCACTCCGTACAGTATGTATAATACACAGCACGGTTTAATATATCTTTCTTAAAGCAACTTCTTTTACATACGACCCCATTATGGAAACCCATGCGTCGGGGCTTGGATCTTGATTGATGATCGATCTCGAACAGTCCAGTCTTATTTACAAGGGGGTCTATTACATAGTGCCTACGTACGGAATACTGTACGCGGTATCACCTACGTATACAACTTTTACTAAACGTATGACACTCAGGTAACAGATAGGGCAGTACCTGTAACAGCGGTCCGTCGCGTGTCACAGGTGCTATGTAACTGTGTAAGACTGGCTTTATACCTAATGTGGACATAGCGATTCTCCGGAATGATCAACCCAGCCGTGATGAAGTCTTACATATAAACTTCCCCAGCAACCTCGTAAAGGCCACGGCATGACACAGTTAAGGAGTAGGTACCTAGCACATTATGTGACGGCGAGCAGGAACACGGGATACTGAATTGTAATGTGTCTTAAAAGCTGGCCTGTTAAAATGACAGCAGCGTGTGAGGGATTCCAGGTATGATGTATCATTCGTACTTAGATCCTGAATTGGGTCTAAGCGAGGAAATTGATTGGATCCGTGGGTGCTGGTGCTGGTACTGGTGCTGGTGCTAGTGGGTGTGGAGATAAAAGCAGGAAAGTGTAGGTATCGTAAAGCGGAGAGCTACTTTTACTGGTAGTTCCAATCTCCATTTCCCTTTGTCATGTTAGGTTCTTTTTTGTTGCCTCGTGCCCATCTTAATTGGTTTTCTCCATCCACGCCCCCCAATCCGCACTTGACCCCTTCTTCTTCACAGCCTCTTTTATTACGTTTTCCGCATTCACCCTTGATGAATTTAGTGAAGGCCAAGGTTCCGCTTCGGTCATCCTTCTACTTAGACCTTCCATCTTCCGTCTTCCAGGTTGCCTCCAACTTAAGCAAACCGAGCAATTAAAAACAAAGGGAAAAAAATAAAAGGCAACGGAGATGGCGAAACAAGCTAGATTGTCTGTGAGGTATCATGGAGTTTCTTCCGCCTGCATCCATTGCGTGTTTATCATCATATCTAGGTATCTTCAATGTTCCGTACAAAAATGGTCACGTTAAGGCATTTACTGCTCCCAGTTAGAGTAGAGGTAATGGATCTGTGTCACCAAGGTTTGCGTATTTTGCTACACTAGTACCGTCGTACCGGCGCTAGCTTCCATAATCAAATATTGCTATAGGGAAGAAACGCTAAAAGTGGGTATGGACATTTTAGTGTACATAGTAGTGTACTGTACTGTATCTGTCTGTCTGTCCATTCCAAGCATCCAAAACGAACCCACTTCTCACCGTCACACTCCATACCATCTTTCCTAGTGGCGCCGAGTTGGATGACAACTCTTTTAAAGCCTACCATACACTATACATGCCTACTGTACTTAATTATGATGCACCAATCCACCGGATAATGGACCGTATGCGCATATTACATAGTACCTATGTTTTGTACAGGCATGTTGTACTAGAGTCACGGCAAGGTCTAAGGTTGCTGACGTTTTTCTCCTCCTACACTATTTCCCTCTTCCTTACCTGCTACATATGTGCAGTACGTATATGGAGTCAGTCTCCATGGATATTCATAACGACACACCCCTGCTCTTTCTTTGTTGGACAAGCCCTTTCCAAGCAAGGCGGTACAATTCCCTTCTACGGGAAAGATGGCCAAGCTAAGGTACCTTCCAGCTCGTCAAGGAAATTGCCTTCTCAAAACACCCCCCTGGAAAAGAACCCGGGTTGCGACTTTGCTTGCTGCTTGCAGCTGCTCCTGCTTAACGAGGGGTGGTAAGGGTCAAATCAGTTCAAGCCTTGTTCCAATTCCAAAACCTTTTTTTTTTTCCCTTCCCAATCCACGCAACCACTTACCGGTTCCTAATGCACTACACATACCACTCTCCACAATACACACAGTCTACAGACCTAATATCCACTTGCAACAATCCAATACGCACGCACCCACGCCTCTTCTCCTTCTCTCATACACTACCATCTAATAAGCCTTGGCCCCTTGAACATTCTCAACCCGTCCCCACTGCCCCACGGCCCAATGGTCTGCGGTCTACGGTCCAACTATATCCACTATTCACGGTCAGCTTGGCCACTCACACGCTCACAAGGTGTCAAGGTACCGTAGTATGGAACACGCCAATCAACGGTTCAATGAGCTACCACATAATCCACACAATCCAGCCAATCCAGCCCAGTCTCAATCCGGCTAACCTTAGCTCCTACCTGACACTACTACCGCAGTACCTAAGGTAATCACTGCATACTCCTGTATCGTCGTGTAAGTCGGTTGTACATACAAACAAGCCCTTCCTTCATTCAGTCACTCATTCATTCATAATATCTAATCCATACCCTGCCTTGCCTGGAACATTCGTGACTTTACTATTTGTCTGTATATTACTTATTACTTTCATGATACCCCAAGTTTCAATTGAATCCTGTTCATGGGTCTAGCTACGTTAGGAACGCTAGGAGAACCCTGCCGAACGTGAATATAGAAAAGAAGTAAAAAAAAGGGTCGACTACAAGACAAGCCCGGGAAAGGAGGCATACAGAGTCAGTTGGTAACCTAATAAGTTGCCCGGTCTCCTGGTGCTACCGCGGTACCGCAGCCAAGCAACCACCTTGACTGTTGATTTATTATATCGAGTCTATTTCCCTGGCTACATACACATACCTCTATCCACCTCACATCTCGCAGCAACCCACCGGCTGGTTATTCTGGAATCAGGAACGAACAAACTCTCCGACGTTTGCTTCCTTCCTTCCCAGAACCTCCCTTCCCATTCGACATGGCTCATCAGAGATGACCCGTCACCTAATAACATACATCCCGCCTGTACCAACATCTTCTATCAGAGGAATTCACAGCTCGGACGTGGTGGAAGAAAGCGAACACCCAAGTGAATGGAACACGGCAGTCAGGAACCCGTTGCTTCACCAGACTTCGACCTATACCGATCCGCACCTCGCTGCGACCCTCACCACCCTCACTACTGGGAAACCCCATCTAATCCATTTCTTTGTTTCGATATCCTCTCTGCCTTGACTGAAAACGCCCAGGCCGAATTGATCCCACATGTCTTCAGTCGCCGTACCCTCGAACTTTCGCCCATACCTCCCTTCTCCAACCCATTCCGCTCCGTATTCACAACACCATACGCAGAGCCTCGACAAGCCGCAAGATAGACTACTGGCCTACGGAGCTACCATTTACAAGGCTGGTCTTCGAACGCCGCCCGCCGAAAACACCATGAGCGCTGCTTACCACAACGCCGTGTTATCTAACACGTACAACAGCCATGTGGCCCTGGCGAGACACCCGAATGCCTTGGTCCAGACAAGCCGGACTGGAGGAGCGCTCTGTGACCCCGTCATAAATCCGTTTCCCACGGCTCATCCGCCTTATCAATCCCAGTACCAACAACCTCATCCCGTCCAGGCGGTTGTTTCCCAACTGCAACACCCATCTTCCAGATCTTCGACCAGGCCAACGACACCCGCGTCTACCGGTAGTCTCAGCGCACGGTCAGAAGGCACTGTCTCTAAGAAAGACTCGACGATGGTAACCCACAATCTGCAACTGCCTTCGTGTATTAGTCCAAATGGTGGGAATTTGGACGATTTCGCTGCTCTGGTATGCAACAACTTGGACTTCTTGGTATACCGTAGCTGACTGTTCTTAGATGACTTGTTTCTTCTGGTTCGAGACCATGGACACCATAAAAGCTGCTGAACATATCAAGGAACGCCCACTGACCGAGCCTATCCCTCCGCTATCGCAATATACCGAGCCTTGCCCTGCGTACAAGCAATGGGTTAACAAGATCTTGACCACGACTCAAGTAACGCAGAACGTGATCCTGTTGGCCTTACTATTTGTATATCGCTTAAAGAAAGTGAATCCGACGGTAAATGGGAGTCCGGGCAGTGAATATCGGCTTTTGACAGTGGCCCTGATGCTGGGTAATAAGTGTAAGTGACCTGATGGCACGTTAGCATTACAACTTGCTAACGGTAATGATAGTCCTAGACGATAACACTTACACAAATCACACATGGGCTGAGGTTTCGTCCATATCCGTGAAAGAAATCCATATCATGGAGGTGGAATTTTTGAGCAATATGAGGTATGGTCTTCTTACATCCAAAGAGGAATGGGAGGAGTGGCTCCAGAAGCTAGCTTGCTTTCACGAATACTGCGAAAGAGCGAGGATGGAAGAGCGACGTCGAAATGCCACACCTTCTGTGTCGTCGAGTATACCTTCGCCGAACTATTCGAGATTCTCTTCCCCGTTACCGTCGCCCGACAGCAGCATACACTCGAGCGGAAGCAATGCGCCGCTAGCACTAGCGGCTGCTTACACTCCTGACCCAGTGGCCGTTGTACAACATTGGAGTGGTGGCCTCAGCCATCATACCCCGTCAGTTTCTCCTCTCGCAAGCAAACCGAGTCTCGGTCACCCGATAGTGCGGAAGAGAAGTTTAGAAGGCGGCGATGTGGTCGAACCTGCCCCTAAGAGAACCGCTCGCCAGCCCCCCATTGCGAGGATGCCACCGAATCGACCAGCACGAGCAGGCACCGAACCGGTCCGTCTGCCTGTGCCACACCTCACACTTGATACCAGTTATCCGGTTGTTGCTCCATCACATCCACCACCGGCGGCTTACACTTCTCAGCCGGCAGTATCATTGCCTCCTCTCGGACCTGGAATGAGGGCGATGTCGACGGTTTACCCTACAACCACGACCACTTGGACACCTCAAGGTCCAATGCTTGCTACTTGCGGACCACAGACACCGTCTTATGTCATGCCGTCCAATTACGGCACACCAACCAAGCGACAGAGTCCCACAAGCTTGACTCCGTTTGGTTCATCACCGTTGGCTGAAGCGTACGGGACCCATACTCCGATTTCAAACTCGCCTTTGGTATATCTGCAGCAGCGAGCAAGTCCCTATAAGCCTGTCCGTCGTGTGAACCACCTTCTTAATCCTCCTCCGTCTATGCCACTTTCTCAATATCATTTGGGCTCGAACCAAATGCATTATCAGCCACTCGGTCGGCGGAATGACCTACGCTCCGGTATCGTTCCGGAATTTCTTCCCACGTACGCAAATCAACGGCCACCAAATCAACATTACTAGTTAATATTCTGGTCCTTTTTTTTTTGTTAAGTTTACCGGCATTCTCGAGAAATCTCCGCACAACAACTGCATCCTTTTTTCTAGTTTTCTCATTACACATTGCATTGGCACCGGCGTTTAAGGGCGGCATACAGTCGACATGTACTCGACACCTCACGGGCAAGGACTCTATTTTGATTTCCAGCAAATGGCATCATACAGCAGGCGTACGGTAATTCAAGATGGGCGTCGTATGGTATTCCGGTACATGTTAGAGTTACAAGGTCATGGCATATTATATGCGACCATGTTTTTTTATCTCGAGTTTTAGCGGCGCACCGCAATTTTAAGGTGTAGCCACGGAGGATTAGGGATGTCAGGTAGGCTCGACCTACCTCAGTCACCGGACTGGACACTATTTCGAGTGAGCAGCTCTCAGTAGCAAATATTTGACACGCATGTAGATAGATGAATTCCCAGCAACGGCAACGAACGCAAAACACGAAAGAGTTCTTTGGGGACAAGCATTAAATTTCGTTTCGCTGACTAGTAGTGAATGTTCTTTTTGACTTGAGTTGCCCAAGTTGAATTATTAATATTCATACCTGTAGGCACCTTATTCAGTTATGATGTCACTTAGACCCTTGAATCTCCGAATTCCTTTACGCCTGTACGCTCAATGCGGGGAAACCAATGTGGGGTATTAATACCCCAATGCGGAGCATCCTGTTGCAGTACCTAGGTACCTTTTTAGATGATCTTTGGTTGGCTCGTACGAGTTTATCGGGTAAACCATTTTGCCGTTTGTAGTTTGCCTGTTGCAAGTTTGGCATGTGGGATTAGAGGTACATGTGTATATGTTAGGGTATGTACCTACCTTAAAGTGAAACACATGCATTCAATGAAATCGTCCTACTTAAAAATACCAGACAATAATGTAGGTCCAAACCAGTATCGTCACATTGCTAATTTTGCTTCTTCTAATTGTGCCTTCCTCCTAGCAGACTAGCAGAAAAGATGGAGGCTAACATTCGCTTCTGTAGAAATACTTTTCTTGCTTTTAATGTCTGACTACATTGCATGCAACAGCGGGCAAGCTCCTAGGACGGTACTTCACGTGTCTCCAATATGACAGCATACATAACCGCCCCCTATGTCCGAATTAAGGGCGGGGAAGCAAACTGAACGTCTTGCCAAGGTCCGAGGAGATATCCTTTCCACAGTGAGTCCTTGACATATTGTCGAGACAAGGTCCCTATCTAGTATTTGGTACTGCCTCGTCTCGTGAGGTGTTGCTGTTGCTTATTTGGGGGGAACTGTGGTAAGGGAGATGCACTTGTGAAGACATTGGCCCTTACGGGCAATGAAATGGCGCCGATGGTGAAAGGGAAGTTCGAGTTGGTCTTTAGGCCTCGGCTGTTTCTCGATACTCTATTGGTCTGGCCGGGTCACAAAGAGACCGCCCTTTGATTGTACATATTCTTAAAGTCGTTGGACCCAAGCCTTTTCATACAGTCCATCCCTTGTCTGGAATCCTCCATCAATGTCATCCGCAGAAGATTAGCAACTATGGCTAGCTCACGGATGAGGTCCTGGTTCCCGACTACGTCGCACCCGCTGGTAGTCAGCGCGCCGATGGACTTCGTCGCGAACGCGAAGCTCGCAACGGAAGTGACCAAGGCCGGAGGTTTGGGTTAGTTGCCTTTATAATATAGATTCTAAAGGACAATTAGGGGCGGCGGCAACTCCATCTTTTATTTCACGTAGCTAATGTACCCATAGGTTTCTTTCAGGGAGGTCGAGATTTCAGCCCGGAGTCCCCGGTGCTTAAGAAACTCGACGAGCAGCTCACACAAGCGCGCGAGCTCCTGGACTCGAGACCTACCATTAGCGACAGTGACACCTTACCCATCGGCGTAGGCTTTATCACGTATGCGGCATCTACGCGGTACTTCGGCGAGACCATCGTGCCTATCCTGCAGCGCCACAGGCCGGCAGCAATATGGCTTTTTGCGCCCTCGCCCGCGGCCCCGGATACTCTCCCGGCTATCATCAAGACACTGAAGCCCAAACTCGACGTCGATTCCGACTTGACATGGACCCCCAAGGTCATAGTCCAAGTCGGATCCGTCGCAACTGCCCGGCAAGCGGCAAGCCATGGCGCCGACGTGATCGTCGCTCAGGGCACCGATGCCGGTGGCCATCAATGTGCGAACGGCGCGGGATTCGTGAGCTTGGTACCTGAGATTGTGGATATGCTAAGGGACGAGTTCCCCGATAGGGATATCGCGGTCTGGGCTGCAGGTGGGATTGCGGACGGGAGAGGTGTTGCTGCGGCGTTGGTGTTGGGGGCGGAGGCTGCTGTGCTTGGTACGAGGGTGAGTTTTATTGATATTCGTGTATTTGACCGATAGCCAAGTTTGCGTATGTGACGGCTGGAACGCTAACGTTGAGTGTCTGTCAAGTATATGGTTGCTACTGAATCCGACGCGCAAGACTTCAAAAGGAGGGCCATCCTCTCCACGTCGGACGGGGCCTTAAATACAGTAAAGTCAGTCAGCTAAGCGCAGCCCCCCTTCCTACTGTACCTTTCTTCGGGGCGTCTTTAGACTTCAGAATAACAACGCTCACTACTTTCCTCGTTGCTCAGGTCGCAAGTCCACGACCACATCCAGGGCAATATGAACTGGCCCGACGTCTATGACGGTCGAGCCATCCGCACTCCGACATACGAGGATTACCGAGCTGGTGTACCGCTTGATGAGAACACCAAGAGGTTCAAGGCTGCTAAGGAAAGCGGCGACTTATCTAGAATGGTCACTTGGTCGTGAGTAGTCTCCTTACTCATCCTTATTTTTCCGCCAATATTTACTGACTGCCGCTAGCGGGACTGGCGTTGGTCTAATTAAAGAGGAGCTCCCGGCGGCTGAGATCACGAGGCGGGTAAGAGGAGGCGCGATCAAGGCTATTGCGGGCCTTAATGCGTCTCTTTGAAGCGATTTAGGCACGAAATTATAGGTAATCAAAGCTTTGGCGGGCGTCCTGCCTTTGTCTCTGGATCATATCCGACTTCTCAACGAAAAACTATGGTTATCGCTTACGCCATGTGCCTCGCAGCATAGTCGTTCCTAGGCTAGCATAGCCGGTCGGCTCGATTATTGCTACATCATACTATCTTACGTTCTTTACCTAGGATATAACATAAATAACTGTGGCGTTGAACTTTGCTAGTTGGAGGTGGCGGCGCGATATTGATATTTCCTACCTTGGGCATATATGGACGAAAAGGAGCTAATCTATCACTATTAGTAATAGATAGTCTCTTGTGTATACCAAGTGCGTACCAACGAGCATTAACGTCTTGCCCCTAAACGAGAAACTCGGCGTTCTCCATAGCGAGACGTTCAAAGCCAATATTCGCCTTAATAGTGCCACCAAGGTCAACGTTGTGAGCAAGTGAGAGTCACATTGCCCATCTGACAGAGCGTCAGGTGAATGTTCGGCTTATTTGCGCATACATCAAGTGTGGAGACGAATTGCGTTGCTGGTGTTAGCTTCCCACTCATGGGACTTACGACTGATGACTCGCATACCGAAGCAGACAAACGTCTTCCGCGCGATACCGGAGTCGATATTTCCCACGACATGACACACAAGGGCTGGCGTTGAATATTGTGCGCCATCATGGTGGCGTACTCATGCCCCAATCCGTTGAGCTGTATCCCGTGAGCGCATTGCCAACTGCGACGAGGCGGAATCCTTAAATACGTTAAGGACGTGAAATGCGCTGCTACAACAGGACCGATTAATATTCATTGGTTTCAGTTGTCAAAATGAGGTTATTTGGAATCTTTTATCACGTACCTTCATACGTACCTAAGATTCAGGGGTAAGGGAGAGAAGAGCCTACCGTATTCAGCCACGATATAGTTAAAAGTCAGCCCAATTGCACCCAGCATCAGCACTCACTTATTCCTCATCGGTTCAACAAGCATGCGGATAATCTCTGCCTCCTAGGGGTCTATGTCGCCGTCCGTGTTCCAGAATTGCCATAATAAAGCGTGGAAGTCGCCCTATATACGGCCCTGGGGTGACTGTTGAAAGGTTTCTCTCTTCCGCACCTGTGCTCTAGGCCAAATCACAGTAAACTCTGTCATGAACCTCTCTTGGGGGTTATACTTCAGGGAGATTCCAATGCGAGGTTGGGCTTGTCCGTCGCGGATGACATGGTGTTATTCTGGCAATACTCCTAAATGTCCCTTCCCCATCTCTTCCCACCTCCCCTTTTGGAAGTGGTAGCACCCGTTAAGCTATGTATGATTTCTTTAATCATAGTACCCTTTCGGTCAATAGATCACCTTGATACTCGTACTTCATGGTTCTCAAATCCACGGAGATCGTGCTTTAGTACTAACGTTATTATTTCAAGTCAAGTGTCAGCGTCCCGGTAACATCATGCTTTAATGAATTCTCCTCAGCTCATAGTGTGAGTGTAGGATTTGAAATGATTTACCCGTTTCCCTTGCGCCTTCCATTCTGATGGGCTTCGTACAGCGAATACATCTTGCCGCCTCACGTATTTTTAGAAAATCATGAGCTATCTATAAGGCAATGCCGTAAATCCAGCATAGCAGCGCAACTAGCAAAGCCGCGCTGTCGACCTTACTCATAGCGGCAGAGTTACGGTCATCCCCTTGCTCATTAGTTGCCTGGTTAGCAACAGACTCATACGAAGCTGGCGGATCGGTTGGTCCCCCGCCGAGATCCGTCTGAACGACATTCTTAGTCCCATCGTACTTTTGCTGGCCTAGGGTTTTCGAGCTCTCATCAGCACGAAACCAAGCTAAACCGCATGCTCGGGCCGCCTTTCCCTCGAGGCCGTTGTCGTCGTCGCAGTCGGAGAGCACCCCCTCCCAGCAGCGCAAATTGGGCGTGAAAGCTGAATATCCGGCCTGACCCACGGCTGAGTAAAAGGTGCTGTCCGAGGTGAAGTTCATGACAATCGTGGAGTTGAAGTTCGTGGCAGCGACTGCAGAGGCACTAGCGTTGCGTCGTATAAGCGAGAAGATGTGTCTTTGCGTATCATCGTCGACCTTGGGGAAGTCGATTTGGGCGTGTACCACTATGCCGACTAGAGTACCATTAGTTGATGCTTGTTCGCTTGTTCGCTTGATAGCACACCTTGAGATTCGAGTGACGAAAGGTGGAGGAGCATTAGGAGAAGTCTGTGGCGGTGAGCGGAACGTCCCACTTGAGGGATTGTGGATTTCGCATGAGTTTCTCCTGGCGTCGTCCTGGAAGGCGATTTCCGAAGTGCAATTCACCCATGCGGAAGTTCGAAACGTGCTGTTGTATGTCGTGGTGTGGCCTTCATTAGCGAAACTTCCGCCCGTGAATGCGAGGTTGTCGCACTCGGCACCTGCCAGAGGGAGGAGTGTTATGATTGAGACAGCGAAAGCCCAGATTACGATCGTCCCTTCATGCATGTCCACGTGGCTCGCGGGTTCATGATAGGGTTGTTTCTTGATTGTACGGTGAGTCTGCGGTGCGAGTCATCCCTTGCAACTGATAATCTATGGTTAGAAGGTATGTATGAGGTGCTTTAGATGAACCGCTAACCTGGTTATTGCCACTGGTCATAGGCAAATCATGATAAGTCAGTACAATGAATCTATGAGAACTGCTATTATCTACGGTAGCTCTCTAAGCTCGGCTCTTACGAATTACTAGGTTCTTGTATAAGATGATTGAGGTTGAGCATCTGAGTCTCTGTGAATTTATACAATGAATCTGTGACGCTGATCTAGGCCGTAAGATTCTTGCTCTCGTCCGAGGCATTAGATCCATATGTTTTCGTAGTAGGGTCCATGTGAGTGGTAGACATGCGAGTTACTATTTCAGGGGGCCTGCGGTGTCTTGTCATGCCACTCGTATAACCTAGGTTTCTTGAGGGTCTCTTCTGTTATATCTTGGTAGCCTGTTATGTCTTTACTACGAGATGGCCGAAGTCTATATGCTCAATTGAGTTTGAGTCAACCGCGATATATACCTAGGTAGGCAATACCAGCATTCAGGGGTAACATGGATAACATCGTGCGAATCTTGGAGAGCCACGAAAGCATACCTACCTGTAGGTAAGGTACCAGTGTCCCTTCATACGGTCCTAGCTCACATCTGAATGAGGAAACGACCACGTTTCCCTTTTCCCTGTCACTGTCGACGACGGCCCTAATTAGGATACCTTCGCCGGCTTAGGACGGGCACATCATATTACGACTGGGTTTGGCTGACGATGGGACACGCATCTTAATAATCTCGGTTCTATCTACTCCTCCTACCGCACTTCGCTTGAGAAGGGGTTTCTTCTCTCGAGCCAAGTGTCCCATCCATTAGCCCGCAAAGGGGAAAAGCCCGAGCATATCATGATCGTGTCTCGGGTAAATCGCAGCCAGTTTTCTCAATGTCATTTGACGCCATGGAGAGTATTGACGCGAATAACTCGTCACCAATAGAATCACACTATCGGGCTGTTCAAGTCCAGAGAGTCGCATTATAGGATTGCGCATTCCAGATCTGCGATGGATAGGCACCGCTTATTTGAAGTCGGCATAAGAAAGGAGAGTTGGCAAACTACTCGTGAAAATCGTGTCAGAAATGATCCACCTGTACCTGATGCACAGAATGTGAATATCTGTTGTACGACAGAACAGGTCGTGGCAGAATCATTGTAGAAGAATCCTGAGGGCAGGCTAAGGATCGTTGTAATTGGCTGAATGCAGCGATCTTGTGCAACGGAGGGGTTGAGTTGGCATATAATAAGATGTGGCCGAGAGCCTGATATAATGAGGGTGGCAGGGTGGTTGCGCAATTAAGGATTCCGTTGGGCACCAACGCTAGATTGGCGATCATCACGCGTGGGGGAGTGAGGCGTTCTGGACCTGTTTATCAAGTGGCTGCACTCACCTAGCGTCTTAGCATTCAAGCCGGAACCCGATATGGAAATGTGATGGTGAGAGAACGATCATGAGCATGTAGGGAATTCATCAGAACAATATCGCAGACAACCGTGACCCATTATGCCAATTCACCCCGAAACTCCGCCCATGCCCTGTACAAACCTTGCTCTCATATCGTACAATATGACAAGCCCGAATCCAAACACAATTACCTGTAGTACATGTCGAGAGCTGACCGAATCCGTTGCTGGCCACTGTAGTAAGACGTTCTGTAAATGTGCGACAAAGCTTCCTGTAGACTGCCATGCCCTTCTCCCTGCCTTTCCATCGGATTCGTATGATGCTGGCTTCGGTCCATGCAACTTTCCTAGCCGCATGTGTCCCGATAACGTCCAAAAAGGCGATATGTTCGGCCTGCTATGCAGCGGCGGGAGGTTCTCCGCCAGCAGCGGCACCTTCCGAGTTCTTGGAACCTTTCGAGCCAGATGACTTGCGCCGATGGCGTTTCTTCTTCGCGAAGTGGATTGATCTCCCGTAAACGTATACAAACGCGAAGAAACCAATTACAAAGGCTGCTAGAAGGATGCCGACCACTACACCAATGGTGGTGTTTATGCTGATTCCTGATCGTTTGCCAAGGCTTGTTGAATGTTCGAGTGTAGTTGAGAATCCGTTGAGGCTACGAGTAAGGAGCCGGCGTAGTAGGACTGAGATTGACTTGATGGGAAAGGGGAGATTGTGATATGTGGCGAGTTCGTGCGCGAAAGTGAGGCCCGCTGCTCCGAGCCTTGTGGCTGGAGCCTGGGAGGGGTCGGGATTGGGATGATTCGTCCTGGGTATATACATTCCAGATATTCTTGGCACCGATGGGGCGGGAGACTATGGATGATTTTATCCAAGCGTGGTGCGCCATGGGCACAAGGAACGTAGAAACGAAGCAAAGTTGACGGTTAACGAAGAGGAACCTACCTAAGAAGGGGTTGGGTGATGAGAGCGGTTTTATTCTTTGCAGCTACTCCAACTCCGAGTAAGGTCGCAACGTATAACTAGCGATCACTGCTGGAAGGTGTCTTGCATGGGCCGACGGCCACTCACTCGAGGGAGCTACATTAGATGTACAGCCGAGCAAGTGACGACGATGGCGGGGCCGTTGGTGAAGGCTGACAGGAATCTCATTCGTCTCTGATTGTATGACAGCAGCCAACGATGATAGGCTTGGGGAAGCCATACCTACACCACGGACGGGGAATTGGTGATAGGACCAATGCAAGCTACAAGACGATCCTATTCGTCTGTAAGTTCCTTGAGCTGGCATGCTGTAGGCTCCCGTCTGTAGAAGCTGCTTCGGCGCTTACAGAGATTGCCATATAGGTAGGATCTGACGGTATGCAGAACCCTTTGACCCATGCAGAGCTGGTACAGAGATATTTACCAGACTGGCTCAGGTAAGAGGAGCCGAGTGCCGAACGAAAGAATACGCATGCAGCAATGGAACGAGTATTCCCCGGATAAAATATGCGACTTCCCACTGTCTACTGCGGGACTGCAGGAATGATTTCACAGCACATGTCCCACGGCGTAAACGCGACCAAGACAATGGCCAGACAGAAGAAGCAGAGGCTAAGGACGAACCCTGGGGAATGTCGTGGTACAGCTAACACAGAAAGTCTGTTTGGGTTTCTGGCCCGGAGCATCACCGCCTGGGATAAACGGTGATAAGCTGCCAGTCCCAGGAATGGAGAGAATCCAGTGAGAGGTAGGATCCTGTGGTGATTCGTTGCATGTTGGTGGGATTGGCTGAGAATTGGCGACGCTGCAGCTCCTTCTGTGCCTGCTGCCCCTCAGTGAGATTGGGGAGACTCCCACATGCGGAGTCATGGGTTTGGATGCCAGCTCATCGTTCAACCCATTGACCATTGTCTCTCGTCGAAAGGGATGAAAGTGGAAAGAAGGAAATTAAAAAAAAAAAAATGAGGCGAGCATCTGGTCGTGACACCGAAGCTGGCGGGGTCGCGGATGAGTAATAAGATCCGAATCTTGCATAAATTCGGAATTTAATAAATGTCTTCTAAAGTGCAATATCGAATTATCAATGCTTACCTAAGATAATATATGGCGGTGCTTGTGGCGCCGACGAACATTGAAAACTGTTCTCACCGTTGCCGTCCCTTGGATGGTCCCGGCTTTACGATCGTATCAATGTAATCTAATGTATTCCTGAGCGATTAATTACCTCTTCTTAATATATCCTTAGTCACTCCTTTTCTTTCTCTCTCTATGTGTTCTTAGATTTCATTCCAATTCTTATTCTTTAGCTCCGGCGCGATTCTCGGATACGAATTAGAGCTCCAGGATCCATCCACTGCGGCAGCGCGCCCGCAATGGCCCGGCCCTTTCACCTTGGGGTTACAGCGAGCCACAGTCTCTTCGACCCATCAATGCATGGTGTCGGTTTTCTAAGAGACCTAATTGGTCGCTGGGTTTCCGGGCTAGACGTCACACGCCTAGGGTCCCTCGCCGCATGCGTCGGCGCTGCTCCCGCAGCCTGGAGATTTTTGAAGGCAGCTTGGCGCGACGTGTATGGCTGGATACGACACTTCTTCATCGCGTCCGTGATAATACCTGGTCAGGACCCGCTCAATAGACCCGTGACAAGTTGGGTTCTGGCCAATGTCGTACAGTCTCGGAGCATCCAGTCTTTCACGGCCCGCACCCAGCTCCAGGCCGGCACCGCTCCGGATCGAGCTGCCTTATTAAAAAAGACCCGCGGGGATATACAATACCTGCCTCATTTCAAGACCGTCTGGTTTTGGCATGAAGGGAATTTGTTTGTAGTTTGGCGACAGTCCGAGGCCTTCAGGCCGTTGATGACCAACTCTGCCCATGATGGCGTCGGTGGAGACGACATCACTGTCGGTTGTCTAGGGCGCTCGACGGAGCCTATCAAGAGGCTATTCCAGACGTGTCAGGAATATGCTGACAAGCAGGCCCAATACTATGTCATCATATATTCGCGTTTTAGAATGTCCTGGCAGCCGAAGTCCCGCAAACCGATCCGCCGTCTAGATACGGTTCACTTCGATGAGAAACTTAAACAGGAACTCCTCGCCGATATCAGGACATACCTTGATCCCAACACCAAGAGATTGTACGCATCTCGCAGTATGCCTTATCGTCGAGGCTACCTATTTTATGGCCCTCCAGGTACGGGGAAGTCGTCATTGTCAACCGCACTCGCTGGAGAATTTGGACTCGACCTCTACGAAGTCAAGGTTCCAAGTGTACCAAACGACCAGGACTTGGAGCAGATGTTTCACGAGGTGCCACCGCAGTGTATCGTACTTCTAGAAGACATTGATGCTATCTGGACGAAACGTGACTCGGCGAATCAAGATCAGCACAACAAAGTCACATCGAACTGCACGCTTTCCGGCCTGCTTAATGTCTTAGATGGCGTGGGCTCCCCCGAAGGTCGTATCGTAATCATGACGACGAATAAGCCGGGACGACTCGACAGCGCTCTTGTGCGACCTGGCCGCGTCGATATGAAGATCTTGCTTGGAAATATTAGTCGGAAATCGGCCGAGCAAATGTTTCTCCGCATGTTCTCGCTAGATGCCGACTGCTCGCCATTGTCTTCATCAGAGAAAGACAACGGCAAACGACGCGGAAGCCATGGAAAAGAGCTAGATTATGAGGGATTACGAAGACTCGCTTCAGAGTTCGCGATGCAGATCCCAGAAGACACATTCACCCCTTCAAAACTACAGGGCTTCTTCCAGTTGCATTTGGATAGCCCCATCGAGGCTGCTTCGACTATCTCAGCGTGGGTAGAAAGGGAGCTATCCGGAACCTCGTCAGACGACGAGATTGAGATAGTTAGCAACGGTCACGCTCGATAAACTACCTAGGAATAGAGTTTTATGATAGACATATAGAGAGTTAACTGTATTATAGCAATGTACTTCAGGGTCTTCGCAACTGAATGATACAGGTTAATGGAGTTTGGGGAATGGTCGGATTGATACTGGGACGCATCTACCTACCGAGGTACGTTATCTGCCAGGATTCACGCCCACGTATTGGGCGTGAGATAGTGAGGCTCTATGGGCAGTGAAAATAGATCAGTAGTCATGCCTGGGCATTATCTTATCAGGGGAGTACGAGCTTGTCTATAGATTTTATTGGAATACCTGACTTCGGGGCTGAGAAGTTCAAACATAATTGATGTTCATATTTGGTCTCGAACCGAGACATTTCTCGTTACTTGAGGGTGTTGAACGTCCCACTAGGCCTTACATGCTACTCGGCTCGCCGGATTTCATCTCTTTAGCAAGCCTATTTAGTTAGTCTTACCATTGACCATGCTCTCTGGACCTCTGTGATAAATGGGGATTTGTGGAGGAGTCAAATGATAAGAAGACTTGATTATTTGACACCGTATAAAAGTAGGTTATGCCACCATACCATGGATGCCTTGATCTATAAAACCAGACAGCCCAAACAAAAGCTTCCTTAAACTTGACACAATGAAGTTCTCGCTCATATCGTTGGCCACTTTCCTCGTCGTCGTTTCGGCTGTAAGTAGCATCCTCTTATTAAGACCGGGACAGATATCAAAACGACAACTCCGTTCATTTCGGGTCTACCAGCCTATGACAGTAATGAATAGAAATGAAGTTACCTTCATATTAGGTTCCAACCCACTTCGACCGCCAGGGCCAAACGTGCGGCTATCGTTGTGATATAGACGATGACTGCTCAGGCATTTGCGCACGGTACGATAAGCCAGACACAGCAAGGTGGTCATGCGTCAACCATCCGACCACACTTGCGAAAGTGTAGCACAAGATGCTCAAGTTCGATGTCATATCGCAGTCTCAGGAGGGTACTTGCATAGGTACCTGGGTTTCACATAGGATGGCTCTGGAGACTCTTCGCTTGCATTCTTGGCGTCCTGTAGACATACATGTATATAGGAGGCTTTACGTCAATATATCTCTGCCATGTACTAGGACTTCAATCTAAAGTTTCTATGTCGGGAACCCGATGAAATTCCGCCGTTTTATAGAGTTGTGAGAGTCCCTATTGTTGCAGCAATTAGTTTCTTACCATTTCCCTCCATAACACAGACCGGAAGGTCGTTAGACCAATCGTATGGTTCTCTGAGTTTGATGCCCTTGCTTCCCAAATGACGAGCATCATCATGCTCAGTTCTAACTTTGCATCTCAAACATGAAATGGTAACGAATAGCAAGACCAAGAATCATCTATTCTAGACCCCCCTTTTCTTCCCCCCTGTCCCTCCTAAAATATAGGGTAGTGGGGCTAAAGCATGGGAGTGGAAAAGGTGGAGATTCCGACGTCAATATACCGCATAGGGCTTTCGTGATGGTCTCTGATTCGGCGGCCGGGGACTTCCAAGCCAGGGAGTGCCGACACACCCGCAGCGCCTCATGATGTAAAGAGTCTTGAAATCAGGATTTGGTCAGGATTTGGTCCAGACCGGGAAGTATACAACTTTATCCAACCACTCTAAAAACAGCTATTTTACATATAGGAGGTACATCGAGCAGTGACGTTTGAATCTCAGCCTCCATCGTCGATTAGCGAAAGTAACGTAAATGTTGGAAACCTTGCGTCTTTTCAAGTTTTTTCTCAGCCACGCGCCTCACTACAAATAGGTACGTCAGGGCGCCTCCGGGTCTACCGTAAATTCTGCATTAAAAGCATCATCCATTTTCTCAACTACCAGCTGTACAGTACCAGAAAGTTATAATAATACTACTTCGATAATATTCCTTCTTCGACTTGTTCTCGTGTCCTCTGTACCTGAACTACTACAATAGAACACAATGTCTTCCAGTGGTGACGAGCAGCAGCAACAGCAGCAGGAGCAGCCCCAGAGGCAGCAGACTGCAACCCAGGAGACCGACCACTCGGATAACTCCGAAGACCACATGTCCGAGACTTCGCGACCACCACGTACTCGCCGTCGCAACCGTCGTCGCCCTGGGTCCGTTCAACCATTGCAGCCGCAGGAAGACCAGCAGATGCTTCAGCAGAGACAGCAGCAACAGATGATGCAGCAACAGCAACAACAGCAGATGATGCAACAGCAGCAAGGAGGCAAGGAGGATAAATCCGACACACTCCGTCTCCGTCTTGATCTCAACCTTGAGGTCGAGGTCACTCTCAAGGCCCGTATCCACGGTGACCTGACTTTGGCTCTTCTGTATGTGATCCCCATCTTCTCCTTTCTTCAGTGCAAGACGTTGGACTGACATTTCGTTCTTCTTTTCCAGTGACACCTAAAAGCATTTCTCAAATATAAATCGATACGACTTTTATGACATTCAACGATCGGACAATAGAGGGCACAGTCACGGGAGGGGCGGGGGCTTTCACCAACACAGAATGAGACGAAGAGATTGATAATGATCTTCGACGGGTGTATGCAATAACGCTAGGGGCGCTTGCAACCTTCATGGTTTTAAACCGGCCCCTTCTTCGTCTTGGGAGGTACGGACAGCATTTGGTCGGTCCTTATTATGCTTTTTAATGTATCGAGAAACATTACTCTTCGAGATGTTATTCAGAATTTATTATATTCAATGACAGATTGCAGAATGCCTACTGGCTGCCAGATCGAAGTCTGCCGTATTAACGGATGGTTGGAGAGTGGTTGTCGGTCTTATGTGAGTTTTCGATGCTAACTGATTACGCCGAGAGTGTCCCGCTCAAACTTACATTGAGACTGAAATAGAATGACGATATATATAATTGAAGAGCTTTCTTGATAACATTTATGCCGAGGGGAAAATCTGTAATCCAATCTATAGAGACAATGTACTGTATTGCCGCCTAAGCTCAAATAGTTGAATCTGAGGATCTGAGGCGATAACTCGTTCCCACCAATATTGATTAAGGCCCCTCGATGGAACAGGGCCGAGAATTTACACACTGATTTGAATGCCAGCATGGTTAGCGGCCACGCGGGCCATATAGACTTACAGCGAACGTACGAGTTTATTAGATGGCTAGGAACTGGCATCAATGGGATCAAGCTCCCATCGTTGTACTGTCCCATGCTGAACTAGAAGCACGTCACCACCTGTGAGGCTTCTTATATTGGCGAGAGTATGTGCTAGACTGCTAGTGCCGTCGCATAGCCGTCGCACTGATTACGACTCCTTTATCGTTTTCAAATAGAAGCTGTCATCACGCTCGCATGTTTTCCGAAGTTTCTCCATCTCCTTGATAAGGGGTATGATGTGGATCCTCTTATTACGATCAGGCTCGAGCATCTTGTCACGTATTATTTCGAGGAGCTGGTGGAGGTACCAGGTACAGTTCTCGTGCTGTTGGAGCGCGGCGATCCACTCCTTCACTCTGGGCTTCAGAAATGGTCGGTGTTGACCACCAGGTCCGTCTGGGCGGATGACGAAGAACTTATCTGCGTCGAAGCCGTACATATCCTTGCTGCTTCTTTGAATTGGGAACTCATTCTCGACGCTATCAAGGCCTTTCATGTACCAAGTGACATATTCAAGGAATACACATCCGAGGCTGAAAATATCGGACGCACGTGAGATCATACTATCAGGTAAATCGAACTCAGGGGCTATGTAGGTTGCCGTGTAGGCGAGTTTTCTTGGGTCCTGGTTTGATCGAGATACTTGGGTGTGTAATCTCCCCAGTCCAAAGTCAGACAGGGCGAGGAGGTCCGACGACGGGTATGCTGGATGGAACCAGAGAAAGTTATCCGGCTTTATATCACCATGTCGCCCGTATAGGTCGTGTACGTCGAATTGTCGTTCAGGGCCTCTTGCAAGCCTACTAGTATCGGTAGACTTCAATGTCTCCTCACGCTCGTTGTGTACGCACTGGACTGCTTGACAGATCCTGTGGAATTGCTGAGACATCCATAGAGAATGGTGTTTCTCCCCAACCAGGTTTGGATTCGACCTCCAGAAGTCCCTAAGATTCCCTTCCGCCCAATCGAAAAGGAGATAATACGTCGAACCTCCCATTGAAGGATGGGGCACCTCAAATGTTGCCAAGAGGTGGATTAAATGGTTATTCGCTCCCTTACCGGACGCTTTGTTCATGGAGAATAGCAGTGATGAAAGCTCGAGGTTGAAATTTTCCTGATCGCGCGAGTGAAGCCTCTTCAACGCGAAGAACTTACTCGGGTGGCGTATCTAGGATAGTTATGAGGTTAGCTACTCGCATTAGACGCACATAATACGTATTGAGCACATACTCCAGCATTTGCGAAGTTGTAGTGACTCTCGTTTATCTTGACCTTGTATACCTCGCTGTACCCGCCATAGTTCGTTAGTTCACCATCCCTCTGTATCTTCCATCCGATCTCCATGGGGAAGACATCGCTGGGATGCAGGATGTAGTGCGAGTGTTTCTCTTTGTTATACTTGATATATGGGGCATTCAGACTATATGACCACCGAGAAAATTCATCCCTATCCTTAGGCCGGGGATAGCTGTTGACCGTGGAATGGTACGTCTTGTGATGAGGGCAGTATAATCTCTTCTGAGGAGGAGTCTCTAGTTCCATAGGGAGACATTGATCGTGCATTCCATCCTTCATGAGCCTTGGAAAATCAGTGGTCCTATCAATCCCAATGAGGACGGCCAAAAGTTTCAAGCGAGGAGTTGACCCAGAGCAGATGTCTTCTGTTAATCTGTCCTTGTCTGTGTAGTCCTTTAAGTACGGTTGTCCTACGATTGTTCGAACTCTCGCAGGTGTGAGAATTTCCGTCAGCTTGTGCCTAGGGATGTACTCCTTGTTTGAATCCAGAGCACTGGTGATTTTCGATGTATCTAGCTCTTTCCCGATTGTCTCGAGAAGGCGATCGATCTCACCAGGAATTGGTCTAAACGTCTCAGATTGGTCATGATGTTGAGAAATATGGGCACTAGCACGAATATCTCCGTCTCCTCGGTCAAGAACAATTCGAACCCTCTCAGTGTCGGCTAACGAGAATGGTTTCCGCAAGCCTCCAATCTTTGTTCTAATTAGTTTTTCTTGAGATGTGAGGTTTTTCGATAAGGTAGCCTCGTTGTCAAGTAGCATTTCATGGTCGTCGTCGCTCTTATCATGGTTACTCTTATTGACTTCTCTCTTATCGTTATCACTCCTATCGCCGTCGCTTCTACTAGTATTGTCCCGATGGAGTAGCTCGTACAGGTCGCGCCGCCATGAATCAATATCGACGGGCCTGGCCGTGGAGAATGCAAATTTGAGATTGCTTTCTGTGATATCCTGTCCATCCTTCTGCTCTCTAGATTCATCGATAAGATCTGTGGGCAAATCCTTGAAGTCTGAAGCAATCGATTCTTTACGGCCGTAGCGTTGGCAGCTAGACCCATTGAAAGGGTTGTCTGGTTCACCTCCTTCATCTGGGGGTTCTAGTGAGGGTGGAGGTTGCGTGGCAGGTTCATGTACCTGAAGGACGCATATGCTTGCCAAGTAATGCAGGTGACCCCCGACATGGTCCACCAGAGATGGCGCATTGGCAGAGTCTGTGCTGATTTCTTCTTCGCATAAAGGACACACATGAGCCTTCCTGAAAGCTTTCGTTTTCTTCTGTACGGCGAGAGCAGAGATCTGTGCCTCTGAATACTTTCCCATGTGTTCTGACCGTATATGCTCTTTGAACGTTGTTCGCGAGTAAAATATATCATGCTGTTGCTTAGATTGGCACTCGTCAACATCGCAACGCCAGGCAGTGGAATGAATCGTCTTGGTCCAGTCGCTAGAATGCTGCGTGTCCATGTGTTCCTCCCAGCGGTGAAGACTAGGGAAGAACTGCAGGGGGTCATGACAGCTTTCGGAAAGACAGACGAACGGCTGGATATCCTCATCAAAGTGTCTCCTGGAAAGGATGTTAGTCAAGTAAATGGTTCATGGCACATCTAGAGAGTTTCATCACAGACTTCCAATATGACTCTGTCAACTCCTTCGTAGGAAGTGAAATGAAACAGTAAGGGCAAAGGCAGAAACCAGTTTCTATGTAAATTGATGGAATTGGAGGATAATGACATGCGTCGTCGTTCAGAAACCTTCCTCTCCTCGTGCTATTAACAGACGATGGGGCTTGCCAATTCATGTGTCTTCTGCTCACACTAGGCTTAGAGGCAGTGGTATCTGACAAAAGGAGGTTTCTTCGCCTCGGCGGCGGCGGATTGGCACTGGGAAGTTGGTTCTTCTGTGACACTGAGGTGGACGAGGGGGGGTCTTCAATTTGGCCGGGTGTACCCAAGGTTAGGTTGTTTTGATTGGTCTGGCCGTGCTTGTAATGCTGGCTCATTTTCTGAGCATGCCGGTATTTGTATTCTAGCCAGTTTCGACGATGTGCCATTGCTGTACTAAGCTGCTCACGTAGAGACCCGGCAGCTGATGGGAATTTGTATTTCACTAAGCGTTTTGCATTTTCCTCGAAACTGGGATCAAATACTCTGTTGGTCTTGGGGAACCGTGCTGATAGATCAAATTTGGAATTCGGAACTGACGCCCGTCGAATGGATGCAGCCATCTGGTGGAGGCACTTAAGGGCTTCCTCCAGGACTGAATGTTGACCGATGACAGGTCGGGAATCATCCTCGTCACCCTCGCCCTTCGCAGGACTAGACAGTGTCTTGCAAGGCTCTTTTAAAATGATTGAAATTAGCACCCTTCGTGAATATACTCCTAGAAATATCCAGTTTATATTTTGAATAGTCGGGGCCCTTTACTCTTCATTAAGGTTTTTACATTCCTTCTTCATTCTATAGTAGCATCTCCTTCCGGTCTTCAGCCTATGAAGGATGGGAGCCCATCCCCCTGTGATGCAAGCCTATACTGTGATAACGCAGCAAAGAAAAAGTGACGTGAGAGGTAAGGCATTATAACTTACCATTCTCGAGGCAATTCTTAACCAAGACCAGTAGCTCCACGACAGCCAATTTAATATGCCCATGTTCCTTCAGTCGCTGATCTAATGACGCTTTTGGTGAAGCCAAAGCTCCAATACTTGCTATCCAAATCCTGAAGCTTTTATGTTGCGTATTGATAGCATCGCGGCATTTTGTTGAGTTAGTGGTTGACAGGTTTTGGAATTTTATATCGCACTCCTCAGTAAGCTTCTTGATTTGGCCCGTTTCCGTGCCAGAATATCCCATTGCAGCCATGTTGAATAGTTCGATATGGATATCAATAAGGCTCATCGTCACAATGGTAAGCGCTAGGGCCTTCGAAATAAGAAATACCTTTATGTCAGATGTATGATTCTCCGGCTACATAAATTGGAAGATGTCACGTACTTATATTCCATAGGTTGAGGAGATAACCGGAGGTCAAGGCATGGTCTTGCCGATTCAACAGGATACCATGTTTAGCTTTGAATCTGAGGTAGTGCTTTATCAAAGTCAATGAAATGACTCTAAGTCTCCTGGCTGACCGTAATTAGCTACCTACCTATAGCATGCGAGGTAGGTAAGCGGGGTTGACGCGAGTTCGGCTGCAGCCCTCTCAGACATGAGTGGCTTCTTCAGCTACCCAATTCCCGAGATAAGGCAGGGCTCTATCCTGTCCAGCCACACACCCAACGGAATTGCATCTTTCGCTTCGGGGCTCTAGGTACAACAAATTGCAAGCCATGACGTCTCTTTTACTTGAGAACCGACTCGGTGACTGACTATAACTCCTGGGCATTTCGCGCTTTAGCACACATAACCATGGGAAGCCTAGACGATGATCCATCGATTGAGGCCGAGATTCGAGTTTATTGGGACCTGCTTATGTCGATAATTTCGCCGTTCATCGCGAGCCTCCCTTGCTCCGACCAGAACGCACAACCTGCTAGCTGTAAAAACGTGCCTATCATACCGCCGTTGATTCGCAGCACGCTGGAATGCATTGGAAACGATCTTGACCCAGAGAGGTACTCTCTAGATCTCCCAAACTTACATGAGGATGTACAAAAGGAAGTCCATCGAGTACTCTGCGAAGCGCTTGAGAAGCTCGAAGAGTTTGTTTTGAATAGCATAATGAGTGAAAACGGGCCTCGAAGAAATTATGTCACTGTACGTTCTTTAGAGCCCTAGCCTGAACTAACTGTTAACATAGTTAAAAGAAATTCCATTGCCTCGAAACGCTGCGGGCCCTCGAGCGTTCGACAGATACCGTCAACCTAGACAAGCGGCCGATCGATTATATCACTATTACCAAGTCAAACACCGAGAAACTCTTTGTGCTATACAACAGATTGCAGCCTCTGCTTCCAACAGTAAAGCTAGCATTTCCGAAGATCCTACCCGAAACATATCCGACCCGACGCGAAGTCAGCGTCAAGGCAGCACAGAGAGCTCAAGAATTCGGAAAGCTTGCGGAGGCACTCTTCAGTGCTATTGCTAAACAGCTGGATGAGGATTGGAAAGAAGGGCACTGTGAAAACGGGTATTGTAAGCACAAGCCTTGCAAGAACAAGCAAGTCGGATTTATACGAGTGGCAATGCTTGGTAAATCAGATGTTGACTTGTTTTTGCCGCTTTGCTCGAAAAGTGAAAACGTCCATCCTACTTCCTGTTTTCTCCCTGTGTGAGTTTGACTCGACTCCTGAAATACGCTCAGAGTCAATCTAATCTAACGCGCTATATAGACCACCGCGAAGGACTAGTAGCCTAGGAATTGGTCGAAGCGAAAATAAGATAACAAGAATTGGCACTAGTATTAGAAAGTCTCGCGAATCCCGACGAAAACTGTTCCTCAAATTTGAAGGAAATCACCTTTGGGAGAACAAAGAAGGCAATAGAGAGCTGTGGGCTCCTTGGAAAGGAACTCCTCTGTCTAGCTTCATCCAGGGCTATGACGAGCGTGAGGATAACGTCAATACCAAAGCCTTCACGAGCCAGAACCGTGCAGAGATTCCGGTCCTACTCGCTCATTCGATGCTTTACCTCTACAGAACCCATTGGTTCCAGCACTACTGGGAGATAGACAAGGTGCTGTGGATGAATAAGGAAAATTCAAGCACACCCAGGAAGCAATACCCGTACCTGGAGTGTGTTCTGTCTATGGACGATAGTAAGAGAGCCATGGAGTCGATCGTCGCCAATGGGGAGAATTGTGATCCCCTTTATCGGCATCTCCTTATCTGGGAGTTTGGCCTACGACTGCTAGAAATTAGAACCGGGAGTCGCTTTCCTCCAAACCTAGAAAAGGATAAGAACCCTGAGGACGATAGCGATGAGCCCCATCCCTTCTTCACATTGCAGCGTGTCTTAGATTACTTGAAGGATAAAGGCGAGGTGGAAGACGCATATTATCAAATTGCTGAGTCCTGTCTAGACTTTGATGTAAAGTTAGACAAGTTTGAGTCTGTCGAGCCTGATCTCCGGGAATGGGTCGCTATCCACAACCTCATCTTCTCACCACTTCTGCAACTTCTAGCGCAAAGATTCAAAACAGCTGCCGCAGATTTTCTTGACCTGGAACAAGATATCTGGGAGATGCACAACACGATTCCTGATGCTTGTGTGTCTCGCGGCAAATCTCCCCCTTCCAAGGATAACGAGCCTGATCAGCATAGACAGAATGAACTCTCTCCCATTTTCAAAGAACACCATGTTTCGCTACATGCGCGCGGCAATACGCTAGCTCTGCTCCCAAGGCACTCTAGCAGTCCCATGCATCATAATTAGGTACTATGCAACTAGTGTAGACTAGATACTGTAGGAGGTTGTGACAAGGGATTCTAAGCTTGGAACAATAGTTCAATTTCAACTAATAATTCTCTTGGGTCCTAAGGTCCTTGGTCCCTCTTCCTCTTCGAAGAGTCGTCCCAGGACCTATATACAGCTTCTCGTCTTCTCAATCTATTTTGGGAACCCTCCATTACTTCTCGTGTTGGTGCAGCTTGCATATTGGGCGCCAACGGCCTTATCCTGTATATACCAATCATCCGTAACCAACACAGCTCCTATCAGTCCTCATGACCTCCTTGCATTGCCAACACGTCTTGATAATGGGTCCCGTGTGACAGAGGTAAACAGTTCACATGTATTTACAGACGTAAACAATTTCATAATCTTCCCAGATCACGACAAACGTCCGTACATTACGGTCCAAGAGAAGTTGACTGTGAGGATTCGACGCTATTATCAATAGTATCACGTATGAGACTATTCGATAGCCACGTGGACACGGTTGACGACTACGCTCGGTAAAGTTCCGGCTGTTTGGCTGGCTGTCTAACTGTAGAATGGAGGGCTTCTAGTGTAATTGCTACGATAGGCTCCCTGCAAAGTAGAACGTTCCACGTATGGGCGGTAAGGATGAAAGGCATATTCTTTAAGCTACGGAGCCGTGAGATGCAGCTTTGAGACAGTCGTATAAAAAGGGTATTGAGATGGTGGGGCATGGCAAATATATATCTAATAAAAGTGCAGCGACTTTCAATGAGACCTGGAACGTTGACGGCAAGACCGGCAAGCTGCATGGATGATTTCCAACTGATTATGGAAGTTTGAGATGGTATTACTAGCTATTGCACGCAAGTCTATATGCATGCGGATTTTCTCGATTCGATACTTTAAACCTTGTCTTTTCGGTTGGCCTTCAGGGAATTTGCCTTCATCCCCTTACACCAAGAATCTTTTATGTCGAAACACCCGATATGTCAAGATACTTATCTAGGCTGACTGAGAAATGTCAGAGGTCTGACCTATCAGGGTTCGGTTGACCTGTCAGGGTTCGGTCTAAGACGGCGTTAGACAAAGGAGTCGTTTCCCATATGTGCCAGGAGCTAGCTACCTACCTAGGTAGTCAGGTTTAGAGTTCCTTGCGGAACAACAGAGCTCGTACCCCCTACCTATGGTTGGCATCGTGACAGAAAGCCTAGTCCAACCACCCCAATTTCGTGCTCTTCTGAGAGTTCAGCAGTGTACGTGACCTGTCTTACGAACAATTTCAAATTGCTTCACATGAATTCTCACTACCAAGGAAACAGATCTCGTGCCTACAGGGCTATCTTTGTATCGTAACGCTCTCTTTAATCTGTACATGTCAAGCTGTGACCTTTGCATCCCGTGTGTTGAAGGTGGTAATATCACATACCACATCAACCCTCCGGAGCATCCTTTGCCTTACAGATAGGCGTAGTAGAAATTATCTTGCCGTCAATCCCTGAAAGTAATCCATAAGGACGTCAGCTATTGATACCTCTACGGTAGCCAACGTAGAAACTTTCCTCGAGAAACTTGAATAGCCTCTTGTAGGACTCTAATTGTCACGATGCCAACCTTATGCAGGGGGTACGAACGATGTTGTTCCGCAAGGGACTCTAAACCTTAGGTACTTAACAATAATTAATAACGGGGGCTAATAGTGTATGTCATTATCACATGCCTTAGCCTCTATCTCGATAGGATCTCATAGCTTCATTTAAAGAGGAGTTGCCATTTCGCTACCATTAAACATCCTTAACATAATTCGAAAACCAAGCTATCTGGGTATCATAACATCCAGCTTTCGTCACCATTCGTCCCCCTCTTCGTGCCCACATCTCAAACTCCTCTACTGCAGGGCATACAACTTCCTCGGCCGCCCCCCAGCACACGAGCTAAACTTCCACCAGCGCGAGTGCCATGCTCCCGCAATATTCACCAAGCCCCATTTAATCGGGCCCGGAATAGGGGGCCAGTTCGCCCACGCGCCCTCCTCAGCCGTGCCATCCAGATTCAGCAAGAAGAACGGCACAACGTCCAATGTCCCCGCCTTGGTCACCGTGCTCTTGCCCCAGCTCTTAAACGTCGCGGACGCCACCGCTTCCTCGGAGGACCCGGGCTTAGGGGCATTGGGGTGGTCCGCCAGCGCCGCAATCGTGGTGATCTCGCTGTGGAAGTGCTGACCAAACGGCTCCTGGAAGCCGTCCATGATCCTGACCAGCTCCGCGCCGTCGAATTTCGCCGGCTGGGGTTCTACGCTCCTCAGGTACTTCTCGAACTGTGCGAGCCCGCCGAGGAAGGCTTCGTGTTCCTTGTGCGTGTCCTCCCAGATCGTCTTGTCTTTGAGAACTTCCTCGACTTTGGGGAATAGCGTCGCTTCCTCGTCGTCGTGGTGGGTTGCAACGAACTTGTGCCATGTCAGGGCGTACCCGATGAAGTCAGACTTGTCGGTGGGCTTGACGTGCGGCGCTTGCTGGTAGATGGAGTTGTAGCCGCGGAGGATGGCGTTGTGGAGGAGGGCCATGTGCGTGGCTCCGGTGGTGAAGATGTCGGTCTATTAAATAGCCAAAGACATTAGATTAATCGATCCTGATCTGCCTTCGCGCTTCGCTAAGAGAAGAAAACGGCGCAAAGTACCTTCTTGGTCTCATACTGCGGCGTCGTAACCAACTTGATAGGGGTGTCCGCCCAGGGCTTCGCATCCGCGGCCGCGGGGTCCAAAGCCGGTGCCGACATGAAGAAAGGCGATCGAGTGATGAATAATCCAATTAAGATGGGAATAGCAATAAGTATAGGTCTATCCAAGATGCTCCGCCTGGGTTGAAGCTTTGCAGGAAGTGTCATTGTGAAAAAGCTACAAGCTAGTCGGGATGATCTAGGAGGACAGGCAGCTTTTATCTACCTACGGTACGCATGTACTGTACCTATGGAGGGCAAGATATATCAGAAGAATACAGCCGGAATACAGCACACACGCCTACGCAACCCTCGCTGATGCCAATGCAAATCGAGCCTTAAACATTGGCCCAGAAGCTTCTCGTACGAGGGGGACGAACATGCCACGCCATGACACCATTGGTCCTCGGCGCTGAAGCTGGTGCCGAGCTGGTCCCTTGTCAATGCACATTTGCTGAGTAAATCCGAGCGTCTTATTGGGTACCACAGCGTCAGGACTGAAGCTAGCAGGGATACGATGCTCCGTATCGACGGGTTAGACACCGATCTCAGTCGGAGTTAAAGAGCTTACTACGAATCTTCAAGTTACATAGCATATACCATAGATCCTACGAAAGCAACATTAAGAAAGGCGAGTCGTATTAAACATTAAAACGTTATACATTCACCACCGAATGCGTATCACTCAACGACAATTAACCTTGTGATGTTCTTGGGGCGTGAGCCCCGAAACTACCTAACCTAACGGTATACTCGTGTAAGCATCATATGCGTTCATCGTTCAGCAAAGGGCCATCCGGCCATCGCATGTAGAACCTCCAACGCCGTCGAAAATGCAAGAGTTTGGGGGTATTCGAAAGAAGAATTCCGTGTACTGATAGTCAAGTCTGACACATCAAAGCGTCAATGAAAATATAACTTTCCTCGAGGACCATGTGCTATGCATAGAATTCGTGTCTGCATCGTAAATACAAAGCGATGCTTGAGAATGTGAATGTGTGGCGGATTATCAAGAAGTGTCGGGTTCGTAAGAGCTAACGTCTAGCGGTTGCTCAAGAGTTTCGGATATGTATCGTGACAATAGAAACTAATGCTCTGATTCTAGCATCTTTCACCCCGAGTTTCATTTCTTTCTTTTACTCCCGAGAAAAGAAGGCGGAGACAGTCCATGCCACTTCTGCGGGATTGCTCGAGTGTTGTGTCCACAATACACAATATGCTAATTCGTAGAATCTGGAATGAGAAAATCTGATATCTGTGAGTCAAGTGGTGCCCGTTGCAGAGGAGATGCCACTGCAATACTGTGCAGCAACCAAACCTAAGCAGTAACGTTCCGATTCGGACTGCTAACGACTCAAGTTACCTCTCTTCCAAGTGTGCGTATGTTGAGGGTTTAGGACGCGGTAATGCCGCTCCAAATAACATCATCACCTTCGCGTTTTCCACCTTTCGTGTCTTATGACTTCATCTCGGTAACGGGGTCTGTCCATATCTGAGGACACACTAATGGGGGAGAGCTTCTGTTTCTGACACGGAAGAAACGCGAAAAAAGAATCAACCAAACTTCGTTCATCAGACCAGGTCGTCGACTGGTAGGCACAGCAAAGGTTGCCAGCAAATAAGTTCAGGTACGTACGCATCGAAACGCGAAACGGGGTATGTTTAGTCGTCGGCTCCATTCTCCTGGGGTTGGTAGCGTAGTTCCAGCACCCAGTTGTTGTCAAACTCGATACCGCGACGGATCTTGGTCGCTACCTTGCGCCAGATAACAGGGCTAAGTCCGATGTCTGCTAGGAACAGCTTCCACTGCTCGACCATCACGATGCCGCCATGCTCTTCGCCCATTTCCAACGCTTTCAACAAGCCGACCTTTGGCGCACCGAGGGCAACTACATAACGGGGGTGCACGTACAACATGGCACCATCGATCACGTTCACTTTGCCAGTCTGGGGCTCAATACCACTGGGCAGATCGATTGCCATGACAAACGCCTCGTTCCTGTTCGACCACTCCATCAGCTCATACGTGGTGGCCTGATCCGATTTGCGCAGTTCCTCGAAAGGGGTGGTGAGTCCTAATAGCGCGTCGATGATCAACGTGATGGCGCCCTGAGATGCCGTGTCTAGACTGGTCCTAGCGTGACTGACATGGTCAAAGAGCTCCGTCTTGGTGAAGATGACGCAACCAAAGTTACGAAGGAGACGGGTCTGCTTCTTGATGTCCTCCAACAACTCGCGCTCGCGCTCAATACCGACTACGCAGACTAGAACATTGAGACCACGGTTTCTAAGATGGCGAGCAGCCGCTAGAGCACGGACCCCCGACTTATTATTGCCAGCTAAGACCACGATGGTGGTAGTGGTTGGAGGCGATGTTGTGGCGGCACGAAGCTTGATGGCGGGATCATCAAGTGCTAGCAAGACGACTTCCGTAATGCCACGGCCGGCATTCTCTGCCATCAGATCCTCAGTAAATCCGAACTCGTGACGCGCTACATTCTCGAGCGTCTGCATTGCTAGATGGGCGATCGCCTCGACCCGGCGATTCGTCTTCACGGCATAAAAACCACCGGGAATCGACGTAGACTGCGGTGATAGTTCGGTTAGTCGAACGCGTCGGAAAGTGAAAGACTGGTCAAAAATAAGGAAGAAGGGTTTACTTACACCCGAGTTGACTCGGCTTGAGCCACCAACACTTGCGGCCGCACTGGCCTTCCGCGACTGCGAGCGACGATTCATCGACAATCGTGAGTCTCCTCGTAGGCGAGAACTTCGTCCACTACCTGAATGTTCAGCACCATTGAAGACACCATCGTCGGCTTCGCTCTTCCAATAGTCACCAGCAGGCGCCTTTCCTTTTGAAAGGGTCGAAGGCAGGTCTAGGACGTTCTCGGTGTAGTGCAGGTTCTTGCCCCCGGCTGTACCGGGCTTAGGTCGAGGGAGGCGGTTATGAGAAACCAGACGTTGGGCTTCATCGATCTTGTCCTGTTCCTTCATCTCCTCGAATAGTTTACGCTTGTCAAATTTGGCAAGGCTGCTCTCGAAATCAAAGTCACCGGCTTCTTGCACGTCCGTGACGTCTTCAGAAGCCCAGCCATTATCAGCATTTGCATCGGCTCGACTCTTCTGGCTCTTCTTGAGTGATGTGAACGGCTGGAACGAGGCGGTGGACTCCAAGATGGGCGTCTCTCTCCAACCTGGGCCGCGTCTTATCTCCATCGGGGAGCCATTGCTCGCCACTTGCCTCTCCCTGCGGCGTCCCCGGCCGCCTCTGCCTGGCCAACGGCCCCTCTTAGGGTAATGCGAATCTTCGGGAACCGTAGAAGCCACCTTGACTACCTCTTTGGGTTGACGTTCGGACTCAGAGTTCGCTAAGAGTTTCAATTGCGCCATGGGGACATTCAGGGAACTAGGGCCGGCCGCGTCGGTGATCTCATCGGGAGACGAATATGTCAGCCGATCGGCGGGATTAGGGATGGTCGGAGGATCTCGCTTCTCTGCAACGTTAGGCTGCGCATAATGGTGCGCATCAGGGCGCGAACTTGAGTCTGATCTAGGAGCGGCTCTTAGAATCGCAGGGTCTTGAAGTGCCGGTAGACGCATCGTTGGCTGTGGTAACGGAGCATTCGGTAAAGGTGGACGGCTAGACACCGGTGCATGGGCTCTTGGGCTCGGACTGATCTCGAGGACGTTCGCCGCGGCAATGTTCATCTGGGGAAAAAATTCCCGGGTATTCAATACCTGCGCTATAGGAATTTTAGCTAAGCTGGTATACATCGAGGTTACTTCTTCAAACCTACCTGATTCTAAGATGAGGGCCTCTTGAGGAACAATAGCGATCAAGGTCCCTTCAACAATGACAGGGGGGTTCTTGAGCCATACGGTGTAATGGGTTCCCAGCCAGTTGGCCACGGCTCCTTGCTCATCCATGATGACTTATTCGGCAGAGCCAGAAGTCCTTGATGAGCCTAAGAAGGTCCTGGTGCCCAGAGAAATGGGAGAATGGGATCTTTAGACGTTTCCTTATCTGGGCTGAAGGTGAACGACCTCGACAGACCCTCTTGAGGCCTTCAAGAGTCCTAATTGAAGGAAACTGTGGGAGGGAGAAAGTGACCAGCCTATACCTTAAGTGTGATACCCCAGATCGCGACCGACGCTTGTTGTTTATAGACAGGACCCAAGCGCTCGGGATGACGTGGAGTAGCCGTCACGAAACCCCAGGGATGGACCGGCGCGCGGGTCTGGTTCACTGGTTTACCGGGCACGTAGCTGTACGGGCGTCTGCTTTTATCGCAATCGAAGACGAGAGGTCAGTATCGAAGTTCAATTGCGTCGTGGTATGTTTGACGAGGCACGAGAAGGGCGTGCGACGAGACTGTACACTGTTGCGATGTCAGTCAGGAAAGGAAGAAAAGGCTGTCAGGTTACTTGGTGTAAATGGACTGGATGGACTTACGCAGCAATCTACAGTAATCAGCAAATTACTGTTCAAATAGCGCGCCAGAAAAGTGTTGTACTAGAACAGGTTATTGAATAGCGCGTCGCGTCAGACAAATATTGTACTGGGACAGGTTATTGAATAGCGCGCCAGACAAAGGTTGTACGAGGACAGATTATCGGCGATGCGGCGATGCTGTGAACACAAAATCCCACCTTCGTTTGAATCCGTGATTTTGTTTTTGGCCGTCACCTAGCACCAGAGTTTAAGCTCTACTTATCGATACGGCGAGCTAAACCGCGCTAACTCCACAGTGACGGCACCAATCACATGCCAAAGTACCTAGATTAGGTACCTAGCCTATGTACTTTCCAATTTAGACAAGTGGGGCAGTCTGTGCACGCCGCTACCACGACAGAACATTGAATATTGAATACAAGCTACATACGTGTACCTAACAGAAGGCTGGTTCAACGCCGACTACATAGAAGCTGACGGCGGTACCCACACATTGTACATGGTCATTCAAGCATTGGGCCTGAAGGGTTCTTTTCCAAGGTTCACATCAGGTAGAATAGATTGATCGGTTGGGATTCTAATCAGTAGCGGTCGAGCACGGATTTATTCAAGACGGTAGATGCACTGGGCAGGTATACTGCCTAGGGCACTGGTTGCTCATTCAAGGAATATAGGTACGCAGCAGGCAATATAATGTATTTGCATTTAGTTACCTAACCTACCAATAACAGCACTTGGTAATGGATCTGTTGAATTCATCTCTTTAATGCTCCAGTATGCCAGGTACTTATGCCTACTTGCGCCAAACAAACTGGCATCGATGAATTCGTAGTGAATACATCTTCACTCTGAACCTCTCAAGCGCCTAATGTCTAGTAGCCATATGATGCCATAGCCTCTTCCTCCTCCTCATCTAGATCGATTACGTTTGCGCTTTTCCCCCTGGAAGACTTGGAAGATACCGTTGACCCCTTGTAAGCAAAGTCTGATATTGTCGATGGCTTCTTCGTTTTGACTGCCGATTCCGCGCTGTATAGCTTGTTGTAGAACTGGATGACTCGAGGGTGAGCCATAACCTTGTTCTTGTCGAAACGCAGCACCTGGAGTCCTTGCTTGCTCACAGCTCGACTGAGCGCAACATATGCTTGTCCCTTCTCAAACACCTTGCCGAGGTCCACCTTGACTCTTTCTAGTGTCTGCCCTTGAGCCTTGTGGATAGAGAGAGCCCAAGCTAGGATAAGGGGTAATTGTTTTCTTGATGCTTGAACTTCACCTGTGGGTAATTCGACCTTCCAGTCCTCTGGAATGCACAGGAGAACTCGATGGGTTCCGTCTGTTGCAGTGAAGCGGACAACCGGATACTCTTTGTTGTCCCTTATGTTTTCAATGTCACGGCTAAACGCCTTGATTTTCTTTTTAGACCGAGCGTCTGCATCAACTTCGTCGTCCAAACCAATCTCATCCTCGCGGGCGCCCCAGATCTCAAATGTAGCTTCGTTCATGAATCCGACAACCTTGCCGAGGGAGCCATTTACTAACGTGTCGTCCATGTTCTTGATCAACATGACTTGCGCACCCTTCTTCAAATCCATAGACTTCGGGGCCATCATGTTGGAAAGTAACCTGTCTCGCATAGCAGGATCACCTGAATCAAGGGCCTCGTAGTGATATACGGATCCGGGCAAATTACGCAACCGCGATTCGTTGGATCTCTCGACCTCTTGGCGAGTTGGGAATCTGGCATCAATGTTAGTATACACTGGCAGCGTGATCTTCTAGGAAAGATGGGGAAATACAATTCAGTTACGTCAAGGCCGTCATCGAAACTTAGCGGCCGCGATAGGTCTTTAAATGTCTTGACAGTATCTTCGCTGATTCTACCAAGACGCATCTCATTCAGCATATTGGCGAAATCTAGAACCCGCCGTTAATGGAATGATAAACTAAAATAAGATTTGATATGGCTAACTCACGAGGATCTCTTTGACGGAAGACCTGCGTCAATCCGATAGTGTGGTCGATGGATGTATTCCATGTAGCGGCTTCAAATGCGAACTTGGCATCCTTCTTACCTCCGTCAGGAACGGGAGGTAATTGGAAGAAGTCACCTGTGATAACCAGCTGGATCCCACCCCACGGTCGACCGTTGTTCCGAATAGTGCGTGCTATTTGTGCAAGCTTATCAAAGAGCTCGCCGTCAACCATGGAGACTTCATCGATGATAAGAGTGCTTGTCCGAAGCCATCTATTCTTCGCTTTGGCATTCCGACGAATTTTCTTGACCAGCGTTGGAACGTCTTCCTTTCCAAGTCCTATACCAGCAAAGCTATGAAGCGTCATACCTCCGATGTTGCAAGCAGCAAGGCCAGTAGATGCCGTGACACTAAGACGCTCAGGATCGCGAGCCCACTTCTTCTTCAGCTCCGAGATGATTGCTCGCATCAACACGGATTTACCAGTACCTGCTGGACCGGTGAAGAATACACTCTGCTTCTTCTGAATGACAAGGTCGATAACATGCTGTTGTTCGGAACTTAATGATATAGCAGAGACTTTGGCCTTTTGTCGAGCATGCTCTTCCGTGGCGGTGCGGATTGCCTCTGCTGAGAGTTCAGTCCCAGATCCAGACTTTTTATTCTGGTTCTTGAGCTGTTTCCGACGCTCTTTGATGGCGCTCTGTGACGTATCCCACGGTAGATCGCCCTTCTTCTTGACCGCTGGAGCAGCCACCTCTTCCATTTTCGGGGCGTCACTCCCATCGTTGTCCTCGTCTAGTTGTACAGCTTTCTCCTGCTTCCAGGGTAAAGTTCTTTTCTTTGCTGGAGGTGGACCCGATCGCGGACCATCATCTGACGAATTGCGCTTTAGTACCTTTTCCTGCGGATGTTTTGGAAGGAGGTGTTCTTGTGGTGAGGAAGACCAAGGTATCTGACTAGTCGGCGGCTGAGGAGGAGCCTCGGAGGGCTTTGGTGCGACAGGCTCGGGGAATGGTTCCGGAATTCGATATTCCATGTCCAATTCTAGAGTATTGTCGTCGCTAAAGTCATCTTCCACAAAGTAGGTAGATAAACCGGTCTTGCTGTGAGACGGGCCACGAGCAGGCTCGGATTCTTCTCGGAATGCTCCGGCATTACCACAAAGAGATGCGAAGCTTTCGGAACGTCGTGAGGTGTTTGAAACTGTGGTAGCGGGAGAGAGCGGTTTGTATTGACGACGAGCTTGCTGTAAGTTGTTAAATCTGGGTTGGAGCGGATCGTTGCCTACTGCCTTCAAAGATCCCGACGCGCTACTCGAGGATGGAGTGGGACGCCCCTTGTGGGAGGATGCCCATAGCGCAATATTTCCATCATGAGCAGAAGGGCTACTTGAGGGGAACAACTGCTGGGCAAGACTAGTCTTGGCGGGTGCCGCAGGCGCATCGGCCTTTTTCCTATCCACGGCCCTGCTTAACATTGTGTTAAGAGGAAAGGTCGAGAAATAGGCGAATACATGGGAATGTAGAGGCGAAAAGATGCGTTGAGGGCGTAGGGGTCTTGAAGGCAGGAGTCGGAGAAGACCAGTAGTCATACAGAAGTTGAAGACGGCCGAGTCCGTGGGTCAATTTGAGAGTTGTAAACATAAAGAGTGCTTATCAATGGTTAGCAGACGCTGCTGCCCTCGTCTGTAAGTGGGTACGGAAGGTTTGTGCATGCTAGATTCAATATCGAAGTCGCGTTGAGGGTTGTTGCAAGCGCGTTGATTAGTCTCCACAATACCTAAAATTCATAGGCTCAGCATTGGCCAATGAGGTTCAGCGGTTCGCTACCTCCCGCCCTGCGAATCGGGTAAATGCCGTTGCAACTGCAAGTAATTCCACCGTAACGGGGTGACGGGAGTTACAAAGGTTACAAAAGATACGTCACTGGTTTTTGTTGCTCGATGTATCTAAGCACGAAACTCAAACAGGCAGAACTTACATCTGTTCAGGCTGCCAGAGCTTGAGCTTCAATGTTCACAACCTCTAATACCAAACCGTTCCTACTCAGCCATGTGATGGTGATGACAGAATTCGATAAATGACCATACGTTGTTGATGCTTTATAGTTGGAAGCTACATACAGCTTTTTCTTCAATTCTGAATCCAGGCGCAATTTCGTTCCTTCGTACACATCTGGCCACAGGGCAATGTGCAAAACAACAGAGTCGCAGTTAGACAGCTAACGTCTACACTGATATCAATCAATTGATCCACCATTCCTTAGAAAGGAGAACACAATGAGTCAACGACGTAGTAAATTCCGCGACGAAGGTGCTGAGGATGAGGAACGTCGTCAATACGCTACGGGAGGCCAGGCACTTGAAGAGCTTGATGCGAAGTAAGCTGTCTTCAACATCATTCGACAGCTAACTGTTACAAGCTAACATATTGTCAAGATACCCACATAGGCCAAAGAACCACTCACGAACATTGTTCTTCTCAGAGTTGTTCATAAATCTTTTCAACCCTTTAAGCGAGAACAAGCAGCAATCTGGCCCCAAAAATGTGCGCTCCAGAGGACCTCATAGACCTAGTAAGCTGTCTCCTCAGGAGTACAAGCGCAATGTCATTGAACGCTTCATATCAAAATGGCGGTCCGAGGTTGGAAACGATTTCTACCCAGCTATGCGGCTGATCCTACCAAATGCAGACCGCGACAGGGGAATGTACGGGCTCAAAGAGGGCAATATTGGCAGGCTTCTCGTGAAGTTGATGAGGATAGACAGAAACTCTGAAGATGGGTACAGTATCCTGCATTGGAAGGAACCGCTCCGTTCGGCGGCCGCTCGAGCAGCTGGTGACTTCGCTGGGAGATGTTATGATGTGCTGTCCAAAAGACCCATGCGTATAGAACCAGGAGACATGCGAATTGCGGATGTCAACGAGATGCTAGATAAACTAGCGGCGGCCTCCGGTGAGAGCGAGCAGTTGCCGATATTCGAAATCTTCTACCAGCGTATGAATGCTGAAGAATTGAGGTGGCTCATCCGCATCATCCTGAAACAGATGAGAGTCGGAGCTACGGAGAGGACATTCATGGAAGTATGGCATCCTGATGCTCAGGATCTATTCAGCGTGTCTTCTAGTCTTCGCCAAGTATGTTGGGATCTCTACGACCCTAAATTTCGGCTCACGGACGGCCAAACAAGTGTCACATTAATGCAATGCTTCCAGCCTATGCTCTGCCACTACCAGATGTCTACATCTTTCCAAAAGATGGTTGACAAGCTCAATTCGCAAAACCGGGTCGAAGGTGATGACGAGTTTTGGGTTGAAGAAAAGTTAGACGGCGAGCGCATGCAATTGCATATGGAAGAGGATGATAATATTCCCGGTGGGAAGAGATTTCGCTTCTGGTCAAGAAAGGCCAAGGACTACACCTATCTCTACGGCGAGAGCTTTGAAGACGAGAACTCTTCCCTCACGCGCCACCTTAGAGATGCCTTTGCCTCTGGAGTACGGAACATCATCCTTGACGGCGAGATGATTGTGTGGGATCCAGAACTTGATAAGGTACTCCAATTTGGTACTCTGAAGACAGCGGCTCTCGCGGAACAGCGAAACCCTCATAATGATAGTGCGCCCCGACCGGTCCTTCGTGTCTTTGATATCCTGTATTTGAACGACCAACCTCTGACGCAATACACACTACGAGACAGGCGGAAAGCGCTTGAAAAAGCTGTGCCAGGTGTGCCATACCGGCTCGAAGTTCATAAGTATGAGAAGGCCAACTCGGCGGATGTTATCGAACCAATGCTCCGGAAAATTGTCTCTGATGCTTCCGAGGGGCTGGTTATTAAGAATCCGCGATCTATGTACTCCTTAGCTGACCGCAGCGATAATTGGATTAAAGTCAAGCCCGAGTACATGAGCGGCTTCGGCGAGTCAGTAGAAGTCGTGATTATTGGCGGATATTACGGGACTGGGCATCGCGGGGGTGCGATAGGTTCCTTTCTCTGCGGTCTTCGTGCTTCAGAGAACGACATCAAGGCTGGAGCCAACCCAGAAACGTTCTACAGCTTCGTAAAGGTCGGCGGTGGTTTTCGTGCAGAAGATCTCGCAGACATTCGGCATCACACAGACGGCAAATGGAAGCCTTGGGATCCGAAGAAGCCGCCGAGCAAGTACATTCAGCTTGCTGGTGGAGAAAAATACCAGATTCTCAGACCCGACGTGTGGATTCGTCCAAGCGAATCAATTGTCATATCCGTGAAGGCAGCCAGCGCTGGGGAATCAGATCAGTTTGCTAAGGGCATTACTTTGCGATTCCCACGGTTTAGGGGCTTGCGACTTGACCGAAGCTGGGATTCTTGTCAGGACTTCCAGGGCTTCTTAGACATGAAAGCCCGGGTTGAAAAGGAGAACGAGGAGAAGACTATGAACATGGAATCGCGTCGGAAGCGCGTGACTAAGCGAGCCAAGAGAGATATCGTCATCGCTGGCCAGGATAAGACGGCGCCAGCGATGTTCGAGGGACCCAAGACGAAAGTATTTGAAGGGCTCGAGTTCTGCGTACTAACAGACTGCACGACTCCTGTTAAGAAATCGAAAACACAGCTCGAGGCGCTAATCAAGGAGAACGGCGGCAAGATATATCAGAGGGCGACCCCAGAAACAGGTATGATTCTCATTGCCGAAAAGAAAGTAGTCAAGGTGGCCAGCCTGATGAAAGCCGGTGATGTGGACATCATCAAACCGAAGTGGATATTAGATTGCCTTGCGCAGCGCGACAAGGACTTTTTACTACCTTACGAGACAGGACACCTGTTCCATGCCACCGAGGCCACGGCGCGCCACGCAGAGGAGAACGTGGATCAATTTGGTGATAGTTATGCCAGGGATTTAGATCTAAAGGAGCTAAGACAACTACTCAAGTCGATGCCGAAGAAGGAAATCATCGTTGGAGAACCTTTTAACAAAGAGGAATTCCTCACTCAGCTGATAGAGCATGGCCACGATATTGGTGGGTTGAGGAGCTATATTTTCAGGGGCGCAAGAGTGCATTTCGCAACTACAGAAGACGTCCCTCCTATATCAAGTCTCAAGTTGAAGAATTGGGTCAAATACGGAGGTGGGACAGTGGTCGATGACCTGGATGATAAGGGCATTACACACGTAGTTATAATGAGTGACACTGAGGCCGGTGAGATGGAACGAGCGGCAGAAGTGCGGTCAGTCATCAGCTCTCGGTCCCCTGTTCCCAGAGTAGTCTCGCGGCAATGGGTTGAGGATTGTTGGGAAAACCGCACAACAGTGGATGAGGAGAGGTATGCGCCGTTATAATGATTCAGCTATCAGCTATTGTGGCGACCGATATCTAGTTGCTAGTCTAGGGTAGCTGTTGTCTATTCAATGCATCCAGCTACGCATCTATCGCCAATCTCTTTTGCTCACTTGCCTATCGTCAAGAACAAGCGATCTCCTACATCTCCCACGCCAGGCTTCAGCATGCCGTTGGGTGTGAGCTCGGCATCAACACCCGCAACCCAGATCTCCACAGCCTCGGGCCACTCCTCAGCAGCACGGCGCACGCCGTCCGCGGCCGCAATGACGGACAAGACGATGATCCTCTTAACACCCCACTCTTTAAGCGTCTGAATGGCCGCTGCACATGTTCCTCCTGTAGCAATGACTGGGTCTACGACGATGGCTAAGCTGGATACGTTGGTTCTGGGTTCGCTGGAAGACGACGGAATGTGGTGCGGTAGGTTGTTGTAGTACTCGACGGGCTCTAGCGTGCTAGGCTCGCGGTAGAGACCGAGGTGGTGGACAGGGACTGGTTCGGGGAGGAGGGTTTGTATTGCTTGACGTCGCATATAATATTAGATTTACGTGTGTCATCTAGAAGCAGAGGCGAGATGCGGTGACACCCACCTTCTACCATGCCCAAGCCCGATCTAAGGATAGGCACTATTGATAATGCTTCCGGCCGTACTGTCGTAGTAGTGTATTCGTATCCGATCGGAGTCTCGTCCTATGTAGCGGAATGATGTGTCAACTACGTTTGCCTTATACACTGCCTACATAAATGGTGCAAGACTTGGAGGGCTGTATACAGTGAGGAGTGAATACCTTCGGACCATCGTGAGCGGTCAATGCAGTAGCCAGAGCTTCGCATCCAAGAATGGTAGCGATGTCGTTTATTAAATACTTGACTTCGCGCGACTGGGTACTTTTGGATCTCAGACGACTGAGTTTGCCCTTTAGGCACGGGTGATTGGAGACGTGGACGTTTGAAGGGAGCGACATCGTAGATTTGGAGTTCTATAATAGCTACTTGGACTGCTAATGGGGGAGAGAAGATATCCAAAAAGAGCAATTCGTCTATGAGGATGTGAGACTGTATGGCATACGTATAAACACAGCTTTGATTTGCAGAAGACCAGAAGACCAGGAGACCAGAAAGAAGGGAATGAGGTCAAGATCGGTTCGCTGGGCTGAAATGGGTCTGTCCTATCATAGGGGCCGTCACTTCCTTCTGGCCTACATTGGAGCGGCTTAGCTCGCAAGTGCGAGATGCGGCATGCGTTCATTGGCACGGGGATGCTGGGAAGTACATATGTAGCGCTATCAATCAAAAGCCCTGGAGAGCTCCGGACGGCGGGCAGCGCGGGGTGGCGGGGCTCTTTCCCTTCCGTGACAGCGCTAGGAATTTCCGATAACGAAGCAGATAAGGCTAACGTCAAAGTTATGTACGGAATAGCTCCTTTACCAGGTAATACCTTGTACGTACGCAGTGCGGACTTAAATAACGCCGGTTCAATGGTTCTAACCTTAAGGATCTTCGGTAATTACTTAATCCTCGTTGCAATGGGCGGAAATACGTGCCAAGAAAAGAAAGGTTAAATCCAGCAACATGATGGCAAGTTCAATGTTCAATAAAAAAACATCAACTTTCGACATTTCGACGTGAGCCACCTAGGTATCCAAGATTGTAACCTTTACCTTTCGAACGTAGATGGGAAGGATTCCTTTTGTTCTTGGATTTCATAACTCTTTCCTTCATCCGGTGTCTCAATATCATATGAGATTGCACACAAGGTAAGACGGTGAGATGGATGGCGATCGCCCACATAATCCCTCACGAGCGAGTACCAAACGAGATGCTGTACGCAGAGCCAGCACCCATTCTGTATCCGGTTACACCCTATCACAACATGATTCCACTCGTTCCAGGAGGCGATATAGCGGCTCACGGCCGTCCTCGGTAGATTACGATGCGCCGGCGTCGTACAGGAACCTTCATGACGTGGACGAAATTGCGGATCGTCTAGACCCGGAACTACCACCCACTCCCGAAGAAGTGAGGCGCTATCAGACGCGCGTGCAGCGGCGTCGTTCATCCGCATCCCGTTCTAGCTACGATATTCCGGATTCCTACGTAAATGTACCCGAGTTAGAGGATATAGCGCCTATTCCAAGTCGGGATGAACGTCGCTTGCGTCCCAGTCCATCACTTGAGGAGGCACGGGAGCTCGAACGTCAATTCTCAATCCATCAAGGAATCCAACGGCGGAGTGGCGAAGCAAAGCGAGAACCTCAAGAGCCACAAAAAGAGGGTGTACAAATAGAGGTATCGAGATTAGCAACCGAAATCTACACTATCTCGTACCTCATTCTTTTCTCAATACTTGGCACGCTCGCTCGACTCGGCCTCCAAGCTATAACATTTTATGTTGGTGCCCCGGTATCGTTCAGTTCCGTGTGGCCCAATTTTGCAGGTAGCCTCGTCTTAGGCTTCCTAGCGGAAGACCGTATGCTCTTTCGCTTCGAGTGGGGCACGCCGAACTACGAGTTGGAGCTCATCAGGGCGAAGGGAAATAGCCACGATGAGGAGACAGGAGAGAATTCGGGTTCTAGTTCCGAAAGGGCAGCCGTCAACCTTGCTGCCGCGAAGAAGGCTCATATGGCTACCAAGAAGACTATACCACTTTACATTGGCCTAGCAACCGGGTTTTGCGGCTCCTTTACATCCTTCTCCTCGTTCATACGAGACATCTTCCTGGCTCTATCGAATGACTTAGTCGCGCCGGATGCGAGCTTAATTACCACCCCTCGAAATGGTGGTTACTCATTCATGGCCCTCCTTGGCGTCACCATTACCACTGTGTCTTTATCCCTAACTGGACTCATGCTTGGTGCTCAGCTCGCCTTGGCTTTGGAACCCATGACGCCTTCATTACCCTTCAACTTCACACGCAAATTCCTCGATCGATTTGCTGTTTTGCTTGCATGGGGCTCATGGATCGGCGCCATACTCTTATCAGTGCTTCCGCCTGACAGATTCAGCCATCCAGGAGCAGCAGAGACCTGGCGTGGCCGCGCGACCTTTGCTCTAGTCTTCGCGCCTTTGGGTTGCCTCGGGCGATTTTATGCTTCTCTCTACTTGAACGGATACTTGTCATCATTCCCTCTTGGCACCTTCTCCGTCAACATGTTCGGCACCGCGATTCTGGGTATGGCGTGGGACCTCGCACACGTTCCGGTTGGCGGTGTTATTAGCTGCCAGGTATTCCAGGGGATTGAGGACGGATTCTGCGGATGCTTGACTACCGTATCTACCTGGGTCGCCGAGCTGACTGCCTTGCGGAGGCGCCATGCGTACATCTACGGTAGTACTAGCATTGTTGTTGCGCTGGCTTGCATGGTGGCCATCATGGGCGGCTTGAGATGGAGCGATGGCTTTAGTGCTTTGAAATGTTTGCATTGAGGAGCTTCTATTAGGCCATGGTTACCGACTACTGCGCTCGTGTACACCGCTCGGATGTTTTGGTGAGCTAGTCAAAGCGTCAAACATCTGGAGCGTGATTCTGTAGGTACATTTACCTAGCATTTAATTCTTTGGACTACCTTGTCGCATAATTTTGGATTGAGTAAAGAGCTCTTATACAGGAGATATGAGTTCCGCCTCTTCCATTCATTATGTACCTACCTAGGTGTGTACCTTAGGTAGCTGTGCTTATATTACATACACATGTACATATATGAGGTATATTATACCTACAATACATAATGTATTCACCCTTGTCGTCCCTCAACACAGCGTCGTACATAGATCAAAATTCAGTACCTAACTTCAACAGCGCCTTCTCAGCCTCGGGGTTCGCATGTAAACTTGGTCAGGTGCCTAAAATCAAGGTGTTTTCAATATTTAGGGTAGCTACTCCCAAGCGACTAGGAAATTGCTGCAGGTTCAATTTCGTCTACATTTCGTCTACATTTCGTCCACGTTTCATTTCCCATTTCTTCTCTCCCGTTTCCTCTCAACTTCATCTATTCCATCTCCTCACTGTCACGATGCCAACCTTACGCAGGGGATACGAACCACGTCGTTCCGCAAGGGACCCTAAACTTACTTATCTAGCAAGCTCGTGGTATACATGGAGAAGACCTCCTTTTTCTGCGCTGTCTTAACGCTAACAGACCCCTACCCGACAGGTCACCTCTGACGGGTCAGTCCTCTGACACCCTTTCATCTCCATATCTCCCATTCCCTCTAAACTTCAACTCTGCACAGGAGTCCCGCAACCATGGCAACTTTTATTACTACACTACAATATCTAATTTATAACTTCTCTAACTCTTCCTCGAGACATTGTCGATACGTCGAAGCAGCCGTCTGTAACATCTGAGATTAAATTCCCCACCATCCGGGAATCGTTTGGAAGTTGGTCATGCTACTGGTGGTGTCCTCATTGTTCATGGTTAGCGAAGATGGCTCCCTGAGAACGGCTTTTGTATACTGACTACTCTATAATGTGTCCCCTCAAGAATTCACAGAGACTGGAAGTTGAGAAACGACATGAGATGGTGATTTAGCGCATCAGATCAGCAGGTAAAGATTGTACTGCTTGCCAAGCTCGAGCAGACTCGTCAGAAGATGATCCTTGAGAGTTGGTACGAGGCAGAAACACCGACGACCAGGGCAGCCTCAATGCAATCAAGTCATTGAGATCACTCGAGAGACTGACAGGGTTGGCCACTACGATCCAGAGTCTTTCATTGTCACTAGACGTGCTCTGAAACTAGACGTCAGCCATCTTTTCTTGAGACATCCAGGCCCAGGAGAAGGAGATGTGATACTTAGCACACAAGCTTTGCAGGAGTTTGCGGCGTTTGTCTGGGCAGCGCTCTAGGCTTCACTTAGGTCTCGTATTGAAATAAATATTTTACTGATTCCGGATTGTACTTAGTCCCTAGCTAGCATAGCGTATCAGAGGACTGACCCGTCAGAGGTAACCTGTCAGGATTCGATCCGGAAGGGCCTGGACGCCAGAGGTAAGAGTCTATTAGGGTTTAAAACAGCGTAACCAAAGGAGGTTCTTTTTATATACCACGAGCTTAGTAGTTACCTAGGTTTGGTAGAGTCTCTTACGGAACAACATAGTTTGTACCTCCTGCGTAAGGCTGGCATCGTGACATAGCGAAAGCTTTGAGCATTAAAGAGATAAGATATGTGACTGGTCTCTGATGTTTGAATTGTTGAATATATGCACTGCTGATAACTACGAAAAGGAAGCAAAACATGCACATCCAGGTCCAGGCCCTATTTTACATCCTCTGGCGCAGTACATTTCTTCTCAAACCATCTAGCAAAATTTGTCGAAGGTACATCGACTCCTCTCCAGAACACGTCGGAGGCCCATATGACTATAGGGAAATACAACGTGGTAGACACAACAAAACTGATAGCATATGGCCAGACACCCTCCTTGCCTAACAAGGCCCAGCTGGTGTTTAGCAGCCAATTGCCAACTGTTCGGTTGCCTAGACCATGGACGAGGTAAAGTGCAAAACTTATCCGTCCAAGATATCGGGCCGGCCGAGTAAGGAAGACGGATTGAATAGAGGGCAAGAATGCCACGGGGCCGACAAATAGTATAGCGCCGATTGCCAACCAAAACCGACGGCGGTAGGCAGTAAAGGGCCAAACATATTTGGACCACATGTATCCGGGGGTCTGAGTGTTGTGGTCCCGAGGGTAACCACAAAGGAAAAGGCCGAGGATCATTGTAAGTATAAGCAAAGAATTAACTAACTTCCTTGCCGACGGATTCTTTGGCTTTTTCAGTAACACCTCAAGTTCTGCTAGTGTCATGCCGGCAATGAAAAGAGCCACGTCCCATCGTTTGTGGCCGAAGCAATGCGCCATGATCACACCCTCGACAGCTAATCGAACCGCAGTTCGAGTCTTTGCCAGGCCAACAAGTAGAAGGAAGACAACCATAGAACCACGAAACTCAACAGCAATCGACCACAACTGGGGGTTGTAGAATCCGGAGAAGTCCGCCGTCCAGTCCCACGGGTTCGACTCAATGTCGAGGTACTCGAGGTACGAAGATAGACTATGCTCGAATGGTTTGCCGTCCACCTTCTCCGGCACGCTAATTATGCCAATAGATGCACAGATGAAGGCCATAGTGCTAGATGCGAAAGCTGGGAGGAACAGGCGGATCGCCCGGCGGAAAGTGAGCGAGGTCAATCCCGAGAACAACTCCGTGTACTCCCGTCGATGCATCCGCTGAATGAAACGATGCGAAAGCACGAAGCCGGATACGACAAAAAACACTGATACCATGGCAGCGCCGGAGTAGATGATCCGGATAAAGGGAAGTAGCCAAAAAGACGTCTTGTCCTTGTATCCCCATCCCGAGTTGACAGACGGATAGGGGATGTGAGTCCAGTGTAGGATAAAGACAATCAGAGAGGCGACGCCGCGAACGCCGTCAAGATACTCGGTTGAGTGCGGTTTCCGTGATGGTGCACTGGTCTTCTCCGATGTCTCGGAAGCTGGCGAGCGCTTACCCAGGAAGCTTGGCCTCATGAAAGCGAGGCACTGCCAGAATATCGCTTGAAGCGAAACTGAATGAAAACTCTTTCCCCATCTAGACGGCGACCTAGTCCGAGGCGACCCTTCTGGCGGCGATAGGGGGAGAAGGGATTCTTCATCCTCCCTTGCCGGGTGCCGTGTTAGATGCATTGCTGCTGGGTTCCCGTTTGGCGACGTTACTCAGCGGGCACTCGCTTCCTCCCGTTAACCTATGAATTTCAAGGTTGGTAAAAACGGTAAAAGTATCACTGTCCCTCCTTTTAGCATAACACCCCTCATATTAACAAATTTTCGGACTTCTTTGCCTACCTACGTAGCGATGAACCGTATCTTGAATAGCCGTTCTCATATCCTGCGTACAAGCCAAGACGTCCTACCGTGAAATCGACTAGGTCCACGAACGGGGCCAGCTAATGAGTGATGAGTCTATCAAATAAGCGTAGTAAACCAATTTACAAGTTCTCCATACTACCGCCTTGCCGCAAGGGAGGAATATTCGACAAGCACTGGAAGGGCGTAATACTAGGTATAGGAATGAAAGTATAGAATAAGACGGAGTACGTTCCCCAAAGCCGCTGAGAAAAACACAGAGAGGGGATCTGGAAGCAGGATTCGCACATTCGATCCTGCATACTCTTCCTTGTCCAACATTGCTGAACGGAACGTCACATGCGGGATTAGGCGTTAAGCCTTAGGCCTCCAGATAGGGGATTCAACTCATCCACCTAGCACATAATTACTGCGTAGTAGTACCCAGGACGCCCACACCCTCAAAATCTTCACTATCATTGCAAATGAGATCCGCCAAACTGGTAAGAAGTCGAGTTGATCGCTAGAGATTAAGATTCATGGCCAAGGCGGCATATGGTCGAGACACCAATCACAAGCAACGGGAATACCGGATCTGCAGGCCAAGCTCTGGAAATGCTTAGCAAACGTGGTGCCAAGGCCGATGGCATTGCATGCCAAGCCGTTGCCAAGCCGTGGCGTTGTCGCAGGCTCATGAGAACCTGCATATGTGTGTTGACCTATCTGCCTATCCAGCCAACCAGCCTATCCAACACTGACTTCCAGCCTATCTCTACATAGTAATTCTTCTATACTCTCCCCTAGTCTTTCAAGTTATCAAGAGCTGATCACTTCTATAACCAAACTAGCCCCTCGAGATAGTCATAAGTCCGATCGAATAACATCACCCCATTCTAATACAATAGCCCCATTCGGAAGGTCTTTCAAAGGGGTTTCGCCGCACGCGACTTCAAACGACAGAGAAGTTTCGGGTGGCACGTGTGCAATTCCCCAGAAGAGAAGGAGAAGGAGACTCGCATCAGAGTCTCAGAGTCGACGAACAAGGCCTGATATCGCAACAGAATGACGAGCTCAGGTGAAAAAAGTTCACGACTTATGACTCAGAAGATCGCGGTAGTTGTTGGTTTGGTGCTAGGTAACGCAGAACTTGGTAAGTAGTGTGTCAGTAGCGTACCTAATGTAAGTTACCGGCCTCAACATATCTTGCGTGTCTCCTGAATTGCCCAAGTGCCGTCACTATAGGCCGATTGGGGGCACTCGTACAATCAAGCTTGTGATTGGCGAGCTCACCTTGAGCGCTTCCTGATACTGAAAGCCTATTACCTTGGATCTTGTATGTCTGTCTCCTTACCGTTACCTCCATGACGTGGGGGGACTCACCTCGACCATCGACCTAGTTGCTTGGCACTCCTAGAAACCTGGATTGGAAGGCAGTTTACTATATCCCAGAAGTTGGGATCTTCCTTATGCATTTCGGTCGCCTATCCACCACCGCGGAGCTTGCTGGATGCAGGTCCCATCCGAACCCTCCCAAGGTGATTCGCCCGCTTGATGAAATTTAGGGATGTGGGCATGATAATGTTGGTAATGTTGGTAGGTCGTAGAAGGCAAGTGGTCGTGTGCCGTCGATCCGTTTCCTATACTGTTTATTCGGTCTGTTTCCTACCTGCTTATGAGAATGCTTTCTCATCGATAGATGCAACCGTCGTGAGACGATAACCTCCTAGCTGATAACAGTCATGAGCTCTTCGACGTCGAGATTGGCTTTCGCAAGTTGACGCCCCCTGCAGTTATCCGGACCGAGCATGTGAGAAACGGAGCACGCGATTCACGATCGTTACGTTACGACAACTTGTTTGTCATTCCACTCTTTTGTAGAGGAAAAAAAAAAAATACCTTGCGCGCATACACACTAGACAGGATTTTCTCCCCGAGAGGGTTTTGAGATACTAGAAAGGGGAGGCCGCCGCCATTTGAAAACAGGGAGAAATCGACAAATATATCTTGGGTACGATCGTACTACACAAAATTCAAGAGGCAGCCCGCGTCATCTACCTTCTTCAGGATGGTGTGGAAAGGCGAAAACTTGTTTATACCGAGCCGGAGCCAGAGTCCAGTCGAATACTCCAAGACCATGCTGTCGCCAAGAATGCTACCGCGGCTTTTCATAAAGGTCCCAAACTCTCCTATAGAACAGGGCACATTCACGTCACGGCGCATAAGGAGGGTGGTATTTCTTGGTCTCTTTCTTACATTAGTATGGGTAATTATAGATAATAAATTGGAGACGGTTCATTCAGAAGGACAGAACTATACGACCTTTCAGTTAATGCGCCATGCCGCGCTAGAGAGCAAGCCATCGCAGTGGGTTGGCGGCGGTGCTGTTGTGGTAACTCAGGGCTTGGAGGAGGACACGAAACAAACCCCTCAGCCGCTGAAGGAGGAGAAAACTCTCTATCATGTCTTACCGGATGTTATTCGAATATCATTCGAGGAAGCAGTCCAGGACATGAAGTTGGACGGGTGGGAAGATGAATGGTTCTCGTCTGGAAACTTCAATGTCGACAAGCATGGCCCGCTGGCCGAGCCAAAGATCGACTTTGTCTACAACTGGGTTAATGGATCCGAGGACGCCTTTAAAAGCATCCGGCATAACTACGAGTTAGAATCGCCCTTAAATGACAGGGAAGGGAAGTGGATATCGCAGCACAGCATCAACCGATATCGCGACTGGGATGAGTTGAGATACTCGCTCCGTAGCCTCGACGTCTATGCCAAGGGATTCATCAACAAGATTCAGCTCCTCGTTAACTCGGTTAGCGATGGTTCGTACAATAAGGATGGCAAGAACATGCGCCCCCAACGGCCAACTTGGCTTAAGGATGACGAAAACACCAACCAGCACGTACAGGTTCTGAGCCACGAATCATTTTTCCGGGAGCAAGAAAAGGAATGTCTTCCCACTTTCAACTCCCTCTCCATTGAATCCCAAATATTCATGACTCCATCTACGACAGAGCAGCTCGTCGCGTTATCTGATGATATGTTCCTCGGCATGCCCCACGCGGCCTCGGATTTCTATTCGCCCCTATTTGGCCCGACAATGGGCTTCAAAAGCGATCAATACAATGTTAAGCGCCTCGGCGGCAAGGACTCCATACCGTCATTTGGAGAGAAGCCATTCGTTTACTATACCTCGTACCTTCTCAACCACCGATTCGGTGAGCGCAACCGTCATGTTCAGGCTCACTTTGGGCACTCTGTATCCCGAAGAGTGATGGAAGAAGCAATGGCTTCCTTCCCACAGCCGTCCGCAAAGGGTGCCTGTGAGCGATTCCGTGGCGAGTCAAAGTACCAGATCTACCCCTGGTACGCCAGCTTCCATTATACCATCGAGAGGTTCCGGGAAGCACTGCTCTGGTCCTTTATCATGTCCAAATCAGATGAAAACTCAGACGGGTACCTTGATTGGACGGAGCGGCAGCACATTCTAGAAGCAGTCGAGCCCGGCTGGCGGCAGCTCGCCACAAAAGACTCATCCAAGCCCGCAGCTCAAAGCCCGGACAGGGACAGGATGTACTACAAGCTTCCGCAGATCCTCCAAAAGGCGGGTCTCCAACCCCCCAAGGTGAACGTGAACATCCTATGGACATCTCTCGACGGGCCCGAGACGATCCGCAACATCAAATGCAACGACTTCAGCGTGGACAAGTGCTTCGGAGACTCATTCGCATCATCGCTATCCGACTCCACCTCCTCCTCAAACCCGGACTTCGCAGCCTCGAATATCTTCTCCCGACTCTCGTACCAGCACCCGCAATGCGGCGACTGCCTGATCAAATTCCTCCTCGCGTCGCAGCCGCGGGGTCTGGAACCTCTTCTCCCGTCCAAGTCTTCGAAAGCGCACGACCGCGAGGTCATCATCAAAGCGCTGAAGAAATACCAGCACACGGTGATCGACACGGACGCCATGAAGTTCGTCATGGTCAAGGACGCGGAGCAGGCGGAGACGGAGCTACTGGAACGCACGATCCGGAAGGGCAAGGTGTTCGGGCAGTGGTGTCTCAACGACGACGTCATGACCGAGAGCGCGGAGCAAGTCGGTCGCGTGCGCGACGTCATGGCGCAAGTCTTCGAGGGCTTGTGGCCGGGTAGAGGGCGCTGGGAGAAGGGTGACGATGAGGAGGAGGACCTGGACAAGGAGGACTTGGTAGAAAATGAGGATTCGTAAGGTAGTTTTTGCAGCATATAGCATATAGCATTGGGGGGTGCATAGGGGATACCCGATCTACGCAGAGCGTAGCCGTATCTTTTTTTAATTGCCTCACTGTATTTACTGTTTATAAAATACCACATATTTTGCATATTGACATCTACATAGTCCCCCGTGAATCAAAAGGTCACGCTTTTCAACAGGGGCGAGCTTCATCACATCGTTCTCCTTTATTCTAATGTACCTACCTATATACGCTAGGTATTTGTATTCAGGAGAATACTAAGTCAAACCCCCAAGGCTCTCCTTAGGAAACGATATTCGTATAGCTGCAATGCCTGGAGCTATGAATCCTCAAATAGAGCACTACTCTACTTCCCGGATGAAAACTTCCTGGCTGACGTCAACAGCCGAGCTGGATCTCCGTGTCCCTGTCCGGGGCTGTTGTGCAGAGTAACACGGCGGTACCGGCCACGCATGTCGTGTAACGTAGCAGTGTACGACGGCGCTTGATCGAGATTCGTCACTGCGGGCAGGCGACCGAGGTAGCATCGGGAGAGGCGGTCAACAACGTATCAGGTGTAGATCTGAAGATAGAATGAGAATATAGATCTCGATGAAGAAAGGGTATACATCAAGTCCGAAGAGTCCGCATTAGCTTACTAAGAAGTGAAGATTTATACCTACCTACCTAGGTAGGTAGCAGTGTCGTCTTATCTCTCTGCTGAATCAGCATGAGTACTTTTCGGGTGCGCGTATTCGAGTATCTCGACTTTATAGACACCTATGAGCTGTGAAAAGGGACCATTAACTGAGAGGCGACCTACGAGAACCCATGAAACGACTGGCGTCCATGGAGTTTGCTAGCTCCCGAGATCTCTCTCATGGTCGGTATTACCCGTCAGGCCCATCTTGTAGTACCACCAGACTTCATCCTTCATACGTAGGTGGCCCTTCAGCCCCGCGCGGCTCGAGGCGGCAGGGTAAATAGTTCAATGATGTCAGATACGTTGAAACATTGATCTCCAAAAAAATCGTGCTATGAGAATTAGAATAAAAATTCATTGCGCCTTGTACGTGGTTAGAGAGGATCCCTTCTCCTGTTTCACTGCGGACGGGCGCCTAGAATTTGGTAGAGCGATATTTCAAACGTGCTGGCTCGAACTAGCTTCTTCAATGATTATTGCTCATTCAAACCCATCAATATCTTATAATAAATTGTATCCTCGAACATAGATCTCACCTAGCCAAGGCAGCCCAAAATACGGCTAAGGCTAGCCCCATCCGCCACCCAGTTCGTTCTTGAGAACTTGACGAATCCGCTACTGTCGATCCTCCCGCACCTGCGGCCGAGGTTGCACTTGAGCCGGTGACAGTGGTCTTCGCTCCCCCTGTTCCGTCTTTCGCCGTTGCAGTAGGGACGCCATTCGTACTCGCCGTAGCTACCGCATTTTTAGTCGCCTCAGCAGGGCAATCGCCCTTGATTGCCGTCATGTTTGTCTGTGGAGTGATTTCCATCTCGTTCGTGCCGCAATTTACGTATTGCGCCAAGTGAATGGCGTTGTTGGTCTGATCGAAAACGGCTAAAGGAAAACATTAGTTTCTCACTGATCGATGACGAACTTCTTCATGATTTAGTAGTGTGGTTAAACTTACCATAAGCAGAGCGCAGCATAGTATCTCCGAGGAGGAGGAATTCGTCGCTCGGGCTAATACCCAGGAAACACTGGGTGCCGAAGCCCGTCTGAAGCTCTCTAACCAACTCATTGTACGGCACCTTTATCGTCACGCCGTTGAAGGCAAAGTTGAGTGAGCCTTGAAGATCGTTAAGAGAGCAGTCAACTGGATAAAATCCGTTACTATCCGTAGCATCGGCACCGAAGTCCGCTGCAATTGAATTCGCTAGTTGCGTTGGCAAAAGGGTGAGTGTGGCACCGCTGTCCAGGAAAACCGTCATCGTGGTATTCTCATACTGCTTCGTCTGGCCGCTCGGCGGAGTGAGGCTCAAAGAAGTCATGTTTATCCAGTACCTTGGGACCTTGTCGGGCGATTCTTCAGCGGGAATGATGGGTAGCGTCTGTAGGGTCCCGGTGAACTTGCCGGTATCCAGCCCGCCGAAGATGACAACGCCCTCCTGCTCATCCTTACTGCCGAGCGCTAGGCTGAATGCTTTGGTACCTGTTACCCCTTGATCTGCCAGTTCGTCTATAAAATTCTTATAGCGGATGGTCACGTTCAGTCCATGACCTATTCCCAGAATGCCGGCGAACTCATCAACAGTGTCTATAGCTACTCCGAACTGGACCCCTTTCAATTTCGAATCTGGTCGAATATTAGATTCACCGTTCCGTTGACAGTCTTAGGAAGAACTCACTAGTGCCGGTGAGACCTATGTCATCCGTGACATACTGGACCTGTGCACTTCCAATGCCATACCGTAGCGTCTTCGTACCAGCTACTTGAGTCGCGCTAGAAGATGACGATGGTTCGTAGTGGCCGACTGCCCGGCAAAATCTGACGTCTGCAGAGCCCTGGAGATCGGAGCAGTCAGGGTTTACCCAAAGCTCGAATGATCCGGTGTCCAATTGGACATAAACTTGCTGTGCGGGAGTGCCGATGTCCACTATGTTGACTTAGTAAGAGCCATGATGAGTGAGGCAGCCATGGGTATCGGGGTTACTAACGCTGCGCGTAATATGCTACATCAGATCTGTTGGCTAGCGGCACAGTGGTTATCGCCCGCTTATCCCCAAAGTCTGCGAATACTTTCTTATTTGTAGAGTGTACAACAGGTAGCTTGACGTAGCGATCATTGCGACGCCCAAGAGTAGAGACGTGACAGTAAGCTCCTATTATGAGGTGAAGGAATAGGATGAGTCGGACTGCCATGTCTGGCAAGATCAACGCTATGTAAATATTACCGCCTGAATCCCTGCATGGATTCGCTGGATCTTGCGATGGCTTGACCTCAAGATATGATGGGAGGTGGACCTAAAGCTTCAACGTTCGCCTTTGGGCCTGCCGTAACCTGTCGATCTGTCGCTGGCCCAGCAGCTGCCGTCTTGTATATATGATGATCTGAATGAAAGAATGAACGATCCTTCTAGGATACCCGAATGACGAAACGAATGAAGGCACGACGACGAGAGTGAAACTCGGGGCAGCGCCGGAAGCAGTATTAAATACAATAATAATAAAACAAAATGCCGAGAGCCGACCGGTCGGACGCCAATATGAAAAACCAAGAGAAAGGAATGCAGTTAGCAATAAACTACGGCGGACAAGAAGTGACAGGCAAACTAAACACGAGAAGAAGATCGCAACGGAAGATTCAATTGGAGAATATCGCCAAGTTCACAAGACCCCGGCGAGCTTGGAAGGCCAGCCTTCCATTGCCGAGATCCTCAAAAGGTATGGCGCAGGGGTTTCTGACCTGTTGCGGCTCTGGGCATTGCCAATGGCATACCCTAGACATCAACCAGCCCATATTCCACTGGTGTCTGCTTTTATTATTAACAGGGGCGTTTCGGTGCGACTAGAGGACTAGAGACAAGTGTCACTAGGTATTCAGCAGCAGCCCGAAGATTCGATAGCCATCCTCTGGAGGAGAATGGAGGATCATTCTTCGCTAAAGCGTTGTAAAAGAGCATCAACTCAGGGAAGGCGAAGTCGCATAATGAAATTTGCTTGAGTGTAGTATGTCTATATGTCTATCGAACATCAAGGACATTGGCCAAGGACGATCAACTTAAAGCTTCGTTGTTTCGTCTATGTGTGAAGTTGAATAGAAACTCCTCCACAGCCGGGTCCAGCCGCACCAGCCCCCAACGCAGTACCTAACAGCAGCAACATTAGAAAAGGGTACGAACTGGCAGGGGTCTGTAGTGTCAGAGTGTTAAGTCCAGAGGGGCAGAGGGGCAGAGGGGGAGGCACGAGCCATGCAAGACCTCGAATTAGGCAAGTTTAATCCATTTTGCGTTAGTTTGATCGCTCTTTCTCCTGCAAATCTTCCCAATCTTCCTCTCATTTTCCATCTTGAAGAAACTCTTCCCAAGAAAGTAATAACATTTGAAGTTATAATTAAGTGAAAAAGGATAACCTGCCATGCTCCATTAGAACTATTTTTATCGACTTGAGTTGCCATCACTTAGAGGTAACTGCAGATTGGAAATACTTCACACGTGTTTCCGTTTTGTGGGGGATCGTTCGTCTCAACCTGCCCGTTAAATGTCTCGGACTCAGACGAGTCCCACGCTGACCTCAGGTGCCTATAACTATTCCGGGAATATAGGTCGCCAATGTCCTTATGCAGTTTACAACGAGCTTGGTTCCATTCAAAATCGTACGAGTGGACGAGGAGCTCTCAACGAAAGCAGGAAGCGCTCGCGGAGACCAAGAATGTTTGCAGATTATAGCGAATGACGATGGTTCCCGGCTCCGGAGCCTGCGATTTTTATGACCTGTGCCACTCCAATACGGGAGTTCCGAGATTATCCACTCCTTCCGTAGATGAAGGCTAGACGGAGTGATTTACTTCAGTATGTTGCTGAAATTGACTATCTACCTGGCACGCTGGTACGCAACATTAACTCACTCGTTAGAATCCCATACAGTCATTTCATGGCTTATCCTAAATATCCCTGTATTTGCCTCGTTTTTCCTAATAAAGTCTCGCTCACAACTTGGAGTAAGTTGAACCGAAGATCAATTCGAAAACACTTATCCAATTAACACACTCCGACGAAACCTCCTACTCATGGGTCAGCGATCTGCCCTGGCGGTACCTTTTTTTCATCTCTGCTACATCACCGCACAAGCATCACCACCGACTTCTCTCTCGTGCTGGATATCTTCGTTGGCCAACTCCTCAGGTGTGTTTGCTGTAAATCTCATCTTATCCCAGTAAACAAATTCCAGAAAACTCTTGTTCGAATTCTGAAGCACATTGGCCATCACCTTTAAGCATTTGTCATCCTGCTCATAAAGCGCCAGAGCTGTTAGCGCAATTCGCTTGTCGCTGCTCGCCGTGTCTTCTGCCTCATACGCTCGCATGAAAAGAGGATTATTCTGCCGCGACAGTTGTACTTCGATTTTCTCGAATAGAACGTTACAAAACGCCAAAACCCAGATAGGACTGAAGCTTAGATGGAACTGGGTCCCGCAGACTTCAGACAAGATGTCATGCTTCAAAACTCGCAATAAGTCGCGTCCAGAGAAATCGATACCGTCTCCGGCTTCATTGGGATGCGCCGCAGCCTCCGTTTCACCGTCAATATCGGACTTTGACCCTATGGCGCGTCCCTTAGAGTCGGGTGCTCTCTCACACTCGGGCCCAGGCAGGTCAATTTCAGAGCACGAGCCAGAGACCACCGAAGATATTTCATCTAGGCCCCCGTCTTTTGAAGAAGTCGGCTTCGCACCACAGCAGTCACGCGTATCCGCATGTTCTTCCTTGCCCTTTGCTAGGGGTTCGACTGTCTGTTTCTTTTTGGTGGCATGGAGCGTGGCCAGAAGGAAGTCCATTGGCTTCGTCTTTGCGTCAGGAATGCGCTTGAAGTTCCAATCTACTTGACGATAAGCTAAAACGTGAGGTCTAGTCTTGAAGAAACGATTCGCTTGCGGGTTCAATATGGCGTGTACATCTGGACCTTTACGTATTGCTTTCGCTATTGAATGCCGGTCAGAACCTACACGACGTGATCCGCCGCCGCGGGTTCTTGCGATAAAGGCCTCGCGAAAGTCGCATGCGCGAGAATCAAATGACGGAACCTTCCCGCCGGCGAAGAATGCGGTCGGATAAATAGCCTGAAGGGTCATATACATATTGGCCGGTTCACTAATGTACTGCTTCACATAAAGCAAGTTATGCAGATGGACGAGCATCATAACCTCAGGAACTCGGTCCAAAATATAAATTCCTGCAAGGTATGCCAATTCTAGAGCGTCCATCAAACCTACTCCACATAGGAACGGTGAGTATTCCCATAGCCCATTGGAGTCGGTATTAGAGAAGCGTGAGGGAGGGATCGTCTCTAGCCCGCACTTGTATTTTGACGTTCCGAGCCAATGGGCAAAGTCATCATGGAGGCTTCCTAGCAGCTCACTATTGGCTTTGTGGCGACCAGGATCACCATGCAGTTCGCCATTTCGGTCAAACGACTTCTTGAGTTGACGTGCTCCTAGTAGAAATCCCTTGCTTTCGCCTTTTTCCCCCGTTCCGTGCAGAAACTCGTCGATATCCCGTCTTGGACGAAATTCTCGTGCAGGAGTTTCTAGAATGTGGCCCCGAAGGCCGCTCATTGACCAGCCGCGAGATATCGTCATAGAATCGACGATGCATTGAAGCTGGAAGACATGATGAGGCAAGATCCTGTGCTTGAAATTTGTTCCAGGCTCTTGCATTGCTAGAGTTGTAACAACACCGGCAAACTCGTTCAGGCCAAAGAGTCTTCGATACTCATGCCACTTTCCATGAATGGACCAATCTACTTTTTCATACGCGAGCTTTCCCCCCTTTCTGGTATCGCGCTGGACAACAACATGGGAGAACAGATTGACTAGATCATAGAGCCAGTTGATAGTATAAGACCGACGCCATTTCAGTCTCTGCTCTTTGCTGGAACCTTGCAGATCAAAATTAGGGTCCCAGTCATGGATCTCTGCCATCATGGATGGAGTTGGTTGGCCGCTGCGAGTCGCCTGGAAATCCGCAACAAAATCGACAAGGTCTTGATATGCATGGATCAATAGTTGTTCCTTGATAATGATATCGCGACCCTCGTATTTCGTTGGGTCTAGGCCGATAGCGAAGAGGTTGAGTGTAAAGTTCCTCTGAACTCTGTCTAAATTGTCGCCGGTAGCGGCTTGCACGACTGCCTCGTACGAATCCTGACCAGGGAACTCAGCGAAGATGGTCGACTCGGATCGCTTAATCATTGCAATGGCCAAGCTGGATAGCTGTCCAGCCACTGCAGTATTGAGGCCGTCATAAGCCACTTCATGCCAGGTGTTCTGCACAAAAGACCGAAGCTCACACCACTCTTTCCAGAGTGCGCGAACAGCCATTAGATAGTTGGTAATAGTGCCAATATCAGCTTCGATGATACCATAGCTTTCTAGTGGTACTTCATCCAAATTGGTTGGCTTCTGCTGCTTCTTGGCCTTCTTACCCTTTTTGCCTTTCTTCCCTCTCCCAGGCCTTGGTTGTCGTTTCTGGACAGAAGTTGCGGCAGGAATCTCCTGATCGGACTCCTCATCATTCCCGTCTTCGTCTCCTTCATCATCTTCAGGGACGTTGATCTTCAAGGTTGAGAACTTCTGGGAGAAAATGACGTCCTCAAGGGTGCCTTCGTGCTCAGGGTCTTCCATGCTAATTTCTTGCTTAGCTGCCCATTTGTCACCCCCTAAAGCCTGAAAGGCTTCAGCCAAAGCGTCGATGAATTGATGGTGACAGACATAACTCTTCTCAATCTCCGAGTCTGGGTTATTGAAAAAGCCCTGTTGGGAAACGGAACATGAAAAGCATCGTGCTCCGAGGACACGATGGAATAAGTAATAGATAAGAGTCGGGATAGGACTGATATGTCTCGCGATGAGCTTAGACATAAACACGAGAACCGGCAAGGTAATCTTGCCGGTCGTGTTCAGAGTCACAGATGCTTCATCATCTTCCAAAGTAACCCCAGAAGTCACAATGCTGTTTGATGCATGGATTATCCAGTACAGCAAATGCTGAATATCACGCTTGTATGCAAGGTACGCATTATGAGTAGCCATCCCGTATACAGTAACTTCGAGTCGCTAACTCTATAACACTCATGGAGTAGTTTCGAGGTCTGGGAATCATTTGAGAAATTTCTTGAAGAGTCATTCCGTGAGTAAACAAGATGAGACGCGGTCGGGAACCTGCATGATGTTGCTACACCGCGAATGATTTCTAAGGCAGCAGTCACGAAAGTGCATAAAACTAAAAGCAAAACACAGTGTATTAATAACTGTACCGAGGAGATATCATATATCATAAAAGTTGAAGTTATATAGTATCATACTGTGCTATGTATAAGTAGTTCGCACAGCCCTTCATTGGATTGCGCTCCGAGAATCTTGGATGTGCCCGATGCCCCTTATCTACTTCTCTAGGTTCTATGGATCTGCCTCCACTACACGTGGTAATGAAGTCCCTTCTATTCCATTTCACTTACACAGCTAATCCCTGCACTTGTTCCTTATCGGGATTCCAAAAGACGTCCACGGCTTGCCTTGCCTTAGGTAGACCCCAACAACTGCGCCTTGCACAATTCTATGCATATTAAATGACTGAAAGTGTGGCATAAGTCAGACAGCTAGATAGTCTATCTCGGACTAAGTTTACCAATTCTTTTCTTTCTGATTCTCCTGAAACTCCCATCGTCGCCGTAGTCTAGTGGGTCTATTAGAAACGTGGTCAATCCGGCTGCCAGATTGCTATTCAATTAATAGTTGCCTGAAACCAGCTGAGCAAAACCTCGACGACAACCTTGGAACTCCGCCATGTCTCCTAGTGTTGTGTGGGTACGGGGGTAAGAGAAAATGAAGCATTCAGGCTTCCAGTTTCTTTGTCTACTTGTCTACCCCATGTTCGGCCTCAGCCGTCGTATGGAGGAACCCTAATCGGAAAGGTCTCGGATTTCTGACTGGTCATTTTTCGATCAGTTGACTAGTCCGAAAACTCTGATAACTTTCGGTAACGGAAAAGACGACTTTGTCGGCCCGGGCCTGGCCCCCCTTCGGTATTGTATATAATCGTGCAACCAACGCCCTTAACGGCACTACAAGTCAACCAACCTTGACATTGAGCCAGTGTTTAGGCCTTTCGAAAAAAAAAAAAAAATAAGGCCAGCTTACTCTACCTATCTTAATACAATATCAAGTATTTTATGAAAATTACCACAATTTTATCACATCTATCCGACATGGGCGAACTAGCAGATGCGCCCTCGGGATCCGCGCCCTCGGCTCCGACTACTTTTACCTCGTCACCCTCCCTGGCCTGCTTCAAACAGCCACTGCGGGCATACCTTGATGCCCACCCGGAATTCGACGGTATAGCTGTCGGCGCTTTCGTTTTCAACCCCGATGGCAAACTGCTCCTTGTGCAACGGGCGGCGCATGACTCCTTGCCATCTCTCTGGGAGATCCCCGGGGGAGCATGCGACTTCGAAGACGAATCTCTGTTGCACGCCGTAGCGCGTGAGCTATGGGAGGAGAGCGGATTATGCGCAAAGTCGATCGTTACCCTCGTTGGAGAGGGTATGGCCTTCTTCATCAGAGGCAATCGACGCATGTGCAAGTACTCCTTTCTGGTTGAGGTGGAAGGCTACCAAGTCAACCTGGATCCGAATGAGCATCAGGCGTACTTGTGGGTCACCGAAGAGGAGGCCAGGGCTGGCACATGTGGCGAGGTTAAGTTCAGGTACACGTTCAATGAGCAACGGGAGGCTGTCTACGAGGCTTTCAAGTTGAAGAAGGGAAGACAGCCTTGAGAGAATCACGGCACGTGTGGTTATGCGGTCTTGTACGGTAGATTGCTTAGGCAGGCAACTGTCAGTTGGTCCATGTCATTGCGTTGGCGTACATACACAGACAGGGGACCTTACTAGAGGTTATATGTTAAATCTGATCGACTTTTGGGTACCTTGTTGCTTGAATCCTTTATCTGGAGCTCGGTTATAAGCTATGGAGGACGGGTCATTCTCAATTAGCACACCATTCTCAGCTCCCACCTGCATGGTGCTATGATATGATAGCGAGCTAGCAGCTAGCCGTGGTGATTGCTAAACGCATAATTATTGTCACCATCCAAGGCTCTCCAACACAGCTAATTAGTCATTAGTGACGCATCGCCACTATCTTGGCACCTTGCAGTTGAAGGGCATGCATAAATCAGTATGTCATGCGCCACAGTGCTACCTGAATTCCAATATTCGATGCCAGGCAGCAGATAAGTGAGAAGATCTTCTTTCTGGTTGCATACCTAGGTACCTAGGTATAATTTTGGTCGTCGCCGAGATAAGTACGCAATGGTATATGAAGCAATGCTAAGGTGTGGTCTGGACCATCGGTGCCGCCGCGTTCTAGACTACTCCGATACGTACGCGGGAGCCGAATCTGCAGAAAATGAAGGACAAACTTCCAGGTTTGAAGGATGCGACGTCTAGTCATCGGAATCTGCCAACGCATCTTGCTGTGCGTACTATGTACAGTATGCGTCTATAGATATAGGTACATTACATGTAGGAAACAGCTCAGACATGCGACATACATGTAATGATGATGGTTGCTCTTGGTTAAGAATTAAATGTGGGCACCCTTCCCTTTACAGCATCTCAGCATCTCAGCATCTCAGCATCTCCCCTGGAAGTTGATCGGTGCAATGATACACAAGATCATGTGACATGAGTAAAGACTAACATTGTGCAGGTGGGGGTTCGTGGCTCGCCTAACGCCCTAACGTTTCCAAATGGGGAAAGGACCTTGGCAGTCGGGTAGTAGGAGCAAAGCAATTCCCAAGCTCGGCAGCAATCCTCAAATCAGACCACTCGCAAATCCCTCTTTTCTAAACTCCACCAAACACAAAACGTCACCGACAACCTCCCACCACCCACCTCCCACCTCCCATCGACTCCCAATTGCCGTCGCCATGTTCCTACAACGTTCCGCCGTGGCCGTCGCCCGCCGTGTAGCCGTCTCTCCCGTCGTTAGACGAAGTTTTGCGGTATCAGCGATCCGACGTAAGAATATCAGTACCCGAAGACGCATCGTACGATGCACCGGCTACCAGGAATGAAGCTAACTTTCCACCTTCAGGCGACGCGAAGGATGTCGAGCCCCATGCCAGCATCGACAAGAAGATAAAGACCTTCCACGGTACGGCTTGTTCGATCACAATTGAGTTAATTGGTGCACTGGACAAGCATTGTTGACTTGGGTATTACGCAATATAGAAATTAAGACCGAGGAAGACCTTATCGGACCCGGTGCCGCACCTGGAACCGTCCCGACCGATCTCGAGCAGTCGACTGGTCTGGAGCGATTGGAAATTCTCGGCAAGATGGAGGGCGTGGATATCTTCGACATGCGACCTCTCGATGCTTCGCGGAAAGGTGCGGGCTAGACCTGTTGCAAACGGCAATCACGGAAAGCAATTGGGCTTACGGTGCATATTAGGAACTATCGACAACCCCATCCTAGTCAAGTCTGCTGGTGATGAGCAGTACGCCGGCTGCACTGGCTGCCCCGCTGACTCTCACGTCGTTACCTGGCTCGGTGTACGTCATGCCCAGATCCCAGTACCAATAGATTTCCACTTGTTGGCAAAAAGAAGGCGGCTGAAGATTGGCTGATATTACATGCATAGATGTCCCGCGAGCGACCGATGGAGCGATGCCCCGAGTGTGGTAGCGTCTACAAGATGGAGTACATCGGACCCCAGGACGATGGTCATGGCCACCACGACCACCACGGCTACGAGGAACCCAAGACCTTCGCCAACTACGTCAAGCCCGAATACTGGTAAACGCGCACGTGTTTTCGAGTGTGCAAAAGTTTGGGTAGGGGTGAGGCTCAGGCTGAGGCTGAGGCTGCAAAGAGGAAGGCGCCAAGGTGTGAATTTGTATATTGGTGAAGGCGAAGACGAAGACGAAGACGAAGGGTGTATAGAATTCGATTAAGCTTGCAGCAGTTGCACGTGTTTCCATTCCTTCTCTAATGCCCCTTGCTATGGTTTGCGCGACGTGGTTGGCTATATTAATTAGCCTCGTTGCCTGCGACCTATTCCACGTATGACGCCAATTATACAAATTGCACATGTTCATTCCATGTCCATATCCGTGGTACGTAATTCGAGTATCCCTGCCTCCCTAGCTACATGGCATATACCGACCTGACCGACCTGCCTGCTGTTAAGCCTTAGGTACCAGGGTATACTGTTTGCATAAATTGACCATTATGTAGTGAAGCATACGAAGGTGGAGATTAGGTATAATGCACTTTCTGACACCTAAGGTAGTCAACTAGTCCTTCAAGGTCACCTAGACTGCCAGATTAAAGACTCAAGGTTGAAAATTTTCTTTGATACATGTATGCTTTTAATTCATGCAACCTCGGATGGCGGAATACTCCCCTAAGACGAACCTAACAAGGATGGTGATATAATCCTACCTAATTGGGTGGAACACCTAAGCTGTGTCCACGTACATCAAGAGCTGCACTAGTGTAGTGTTAGCCTACTAGAGGTGAAAGGTGAATTGCCTCTAAAATTGATCGTAATAACCAGTCTGCCAAGTCTGATAGATTAGATCGGATACGGGAGTACGGAGTACGCAGCACGCAGCACGCAGCATGAATGATGGTACCAGCTTTGGTAGATCGTGAGACCGGACCTCTATTTATATCATCCCATGTTACCCTTCAACGCGCCCTCCAAAATCCTACCTATAGAAAAAGATGCATATACTGTATGAATGTGTATGCGAGCGAGAGAGAGTGTGTGTATGTAGATCGAATCCACTTGATTATGCCTCCCTCGTGCGTCGTGTGGCTTTGGAAATCTAAGCCCGGGGTCGAGAAGTACATGTAATAAAGGGTAAAAGCGAAAAAGTTTACGAGGTCGCCAACTAGACAGCGATGCCCAGTGTAATTTAACATTTGGCCATCTCATACTTGATTGAAATAGGGAGTCATGGGATGTACTGGTTACCTATCGCCCTAGTATTCCCTACATTATATACGCTATATACCCTGACTTGGGTGCATAATACACCCGTGTATTAATATTGGGTTGTCTATTGAACATGATAAGAGGAAAGGCAACCCCCCCTTGCCCAAAATCTCCGTAAAGACGAGACGAAAGAAGCATTAATAGGTGCCTCTCGTACGACGAGAGCTACCAATCGCAGGCGTGGTGTTATCCCATGAGACGCATGTACTCCGTGCCAACGGGATTACACGTACTTGTGTAAGATACGCTAATAAGCTTGCCAATTCGATAACACCTAGTGCTCACCCTCCATCCCCCCAAGATCATGCATATAGTCAGTTCGGGTCTAACTATTTTCCTCCAATTTGATGCGACCAACTTCAATATGTACTCGGATGGATGACATGATATGACGGGTACGATGGTCCCTTGTTCTTGTTCTTAGGGGGAATAGTAATGCTCTCTTTGGTATGAAGTAGGCATGGACATATCTCGTCAGGGGCATAGGAAGTATTCCGTACGTGTGTACTCTATATACGAGCGCATCTAATTCCCGTCGTGTACTGCTCCCCAGTGGGTAGGTACATGTGTGGTAGTTGCGCATATAGGTACCTGCATATCATGTACTCGGTCGAGTACATATATCCACTACAGAGGGACATATACCTGGCCACCTGCGGCCACCGCGTGGGTTGGTTGTTTGTTTAATGTTTCCTATGCACACCCGTGGCCCGAGTCTAATAATGTGCATGGGTGACCTCTACCTAAAACGTCAGAGAAATAGTGTCATACCGCGCCAATAATAAGTCGTAGTATTGAGCGCATTGCCGCCTATCGCATTGCATTCACTGTCCTTCTGTCCGTAGTGTATTTCCCCTTACCTATGATGTATGTAACTCTGGAAAAAAAGGAAAACGAGAAGGGGAAAAAAAAAGAAAACCCGAGGTAATATATAAAAAAAGGAAGAATAGGAGAAAAGACATCCCTGCATTTGACATTAAAAAGGGTTCTATATCACTACATATGTAGGTAAGATGAATGCTTCATTAGTGACATGGTGTAATATGTACCTACATAGAAATGGCACTGGGGATAAGATGGTGGGAATATTCAAATGTTCATCATCTGGTCAATGCCCTCTACGGTACCAACGTGTACCGACGTGTTGATATTGGCAGGAGGCAAGTTGCTATACAGGTACGTATACGTACCTTACCAACCTGAGGCAGCTACATGTACTTATAGCTACAGTATATGTATTATCTTATGTACTTGCCAACATTGAACATTGGACCTACCAACATCCAGTCAACGATAACACCCAAACCTGACATGAAAGTTTCTAGGGAATGCAAACCTACAACTTACTACCTTTACTATCTTACTTTAGTTCTATTTCCTATCGAACGTTTTTTTACTATCATCCCTCGAGTCAGTCGCTTGCGCGCAATCGCAATCACAATCACAATCACAGTCACGCGTGAGTCTTTCTAATGAATTCGATAAACTGATATCCGGTCTAATCAAGATCTGGTCGACTATTCTATGCCCATCGACGCTAGTGGATGGTTCAACCCCATGTCTCCCACGTCTCCCAGAATATTTCCGCATATGATTGCGCATTCTACCTAACTGGACCCAGCTAACCTTGCAGGTAGCTATAATTCTCCAAATTTGCAGCTCTCGAAACTGGTCACTTTTTTTCTACCCTTCCAGCTACGCAACCCTGCCAAGCCCCATCGTCAGGTCCATCAACACCCCCCTGGCGCGTTTCTCCAACGCGCATCATCTACCAGCATCTGGAACTGCCTTCGTCATCGTTTTAAACGCGAAGCTCCCAACACGGGCGCAGCGCGCAGTAAGCCTCCTAATCAAGAACCTTTTTGGCTAAGGGGCGAAAAGCCGGGCATCATTAGCATCGTCAACATCGTCACCATCGTCGACAGACCACTGCTATCGCCGAATACCCGTCATCCATCACAAGTTTCTTACCCGGGACCCTGTAAATGGGAGCCGCATCGACAGGCCTGCTCGAAACGGGATCCAAACTTGGAGAGATCGACCACATCCGATTCCGACTATTGGTTTGGATCGGGTCAACTAAGACTATTCGATTCGTCTAGCATACGAATACCTAATTAAACTAGGTACTCACCCTTTTTTTCTGGATACCACCGACTGGATTCCGCATTACCTTAGGTACTCTCTGCATCAGTGATTAGTACCAAATTGCTTCAAAGGTATGTGGGATATCCTATTCTCTTCTGCTCTCAACCTTGCGACTATAGCGTCTGTATACCTTCCTATACTCTTTTCGGTAATTCCACCATCCTAGTACCACATGTGCATCACCTACACAAGCTGGTTCTATACCTTGAACCTATAGCATGCATCTAAACATAGATGGTAGGTATGCTTGCATAGGGGCTTCTAAGCTGTGTTTTTACTTCCCCAATATTCTCGAGACTTTGCACTCGGCTCGTTCCTCCACATCACAACCTGCATCCACACGATTTCGTGTTTCCCCTTTTGTTGCTTCTTGCACTCGCCAATGGACTGGACTGTTGGCGTTGCTTGATGCTGATCTTTTTCAAACACAAGAACATTCCAACAAGGGCGAAGTGCTTCCTCTAACCTAGCGTTTTAAAGCGACATCCCACCCATCCAAGGAGAGGGCAGTTTTGTCGATTCGATTAGTCACTTCGAGGGTCCGTCATCAATAATTTCCTAACTTAGTGCTCCGTCTTACTGACTCTTCTATAGGCAAGTATTTTATTATATCTCATCGAACACGTATATCAGTCACATTCATCTGCACATCAGTTTTATTTGGCGTATCGAGCCTGCCACCCACCCCCTTTTACTATTTTCCCCTTACTGCTCATTTTTTTCATACCTCAGGTTTTAATATCGTTGTGTACCTAGGTACCTAGGTCGGTGCAAGCTTTATTTCCTTATTTCCCTTTCGATACTCGTCCACTTGCCCAATGCACACCCTTCTATTCACTGTGACCGGTGCACAAACCATTTCCTCCCGGCACCTAATCATCCAAGTGATGGTAAGTGCCTCGACCATCTAAGGAACCAACATTAATTGCCTTTTTAGTGCAACTGTCGCGTCAAGGTACACCACCTGCACTCGATACAAGTCTGATAGGCTTTTCTACTCGACGATTTTACTTTTCCACGCTCCCATCTCCCACACTCGCTGACATTCCTCATACTCAACTTTCTATTTCCACAGAACACCCTCGAAACGTGTCTAACAGTCTACTCAGAAACTCAATCCTTGCTCTTCAATGAGCCAACGAACCTAGTTGACAACTATATCCTCGTACTCTAGCTTGAAGGGTCCTCTAGATTGGTCAGTATAGTCATTATTTCTCATCGCTTCCTCCCTTGGCTCATGCTTTTTTCTCCCCTAACGGACCCTTACCTCCCTCTATCCACATATTATAATGCGACCCGCATCCCCACAATGATTATACCATTCTATATCATACATGTCTCGCCTTATTTCGCATTTCTTTCGCACCCTTCTTGATTTTTCACCCTCTTCATATCATTCACCTCATTCTTGTCATCCTTTCCATTATTATGATCTGTCTGAGCCTAATTGAGACAACTCACTTGACTCAACCCCCCACCACATATCCACCCGCATAGGACTTACACACATGTGTTTCCTATACCTCACTGTCGCCGACTGTGTCTCCCAACAATAACCACTACCTTCACTTTACATCTATAGTCTCAAATCGACCCTTACGATCGAGGATCTACTCGGACGATACCTATTAACCCATGCTATACAGCAAGTGAAAGCTCCAACAGTCATAAGGAGGACCCACACAGAGTCGGCGCCATGTCCGCCAAAAAAGATTCTCCTGGTCAACAGGGCCTGAAAACGCTGAGCGCCATGGAGTTAACTTACTGGGAGACGACCAAGGCCGCCCGAGAGCGAGAAGATGCTCATCGCACCGCAACTTATCATATGCATCAAGACGAAATGAGACGTCACCTTGTGGAGTTGTATGATAGGAAGACGCAAATCGAGCGCGACTTACAAACCGTCAATGACACCATCGCAACCTATGAAGAAAAACAGGAGCTATTAGCCCAGAGATTCGAGGAAACCGCACGTCAAACCATCGCCGCGCGGAGAGAAGAGGACCAAGCGCAGGAGGAGTGGTTTGCACGTGCACATGAGGATGCAGCCTCCAAGGAAAATGCAAGACCTAAGAGCAGCAGCAGCAGCAGTGGTCGCCGACAATCTATTCGCGATATGCCGCCGCAAGCGAATGGGGCTGGATGGACTAGCATCAATGGTACACGACGACGCGGTCGCCGAGAGGAGGAGGAAGAGCCCCCTGCAGACCCAGGCAATCTTCTGAGCAGCATCTACCACAACCCCGTTGATGAGGCTGAATCCCTTAGTGGCAGGGTTATGCCCCTACGCAGCGGTGGTGGAAACCGTATTCGTCCTAGCCTAAACTTCAATGGTGTGGCTATGAACGGTGTGACTAGCGAGTTGGATGCGAATGCGACTGAGGCTTCTCTAGCAGGTCGTGCGAAGGATAGGCCTATCAAGCCTAAACAACGACACAGCTTACCTAGCTTTCCAGCACCCCGTTCGCTGAACGGAAAACTATGTAAGTTCTGCATTTATATCTTGCCACCTCCCATTTACTGATTTTGTTCTTCTAGCCGACTCTGAGCTGTCTGGCGGAACCAAGACCAAGTCGTCTGGCCGAAAGTCATTGCCAAGTGCAAAGGGATCTGTGCCTCCCGCTGATAGCGTTACGCCAATCAGCGACATTGAAGAGATTACTCGCGACAAATTGGTTATGAAGGACGATGGCAAAGTAATAACCGAGCCGGCCATGTTCGTTGGTATTCCCCTCGCACGCATCGACAAGGACCATCCATACTGGGATCCGGAATGGGAGCCGTTGGAGGAAGTTATCCAGCCGCAGTTGGATAAGTGGAAGAACAAGCTAGAGGATCTTCGACGAAATCCTGATGCCGTACGACATACGGTCTTCCTTGCCAATCGTCAGGTGAACCGAGGCCAATCCATTATCGACTTTCTCCGAAACGAGAAGTGGCACCCGTACCAGTTCGTAGGTAAGGAGATGATGAACAAATTCTACAAGACGTTCATCAACTACGACACGATGTTCCGGTTGGTCAATGTACATGAAGAGTTGAAGAAATTCGACCTGGACGTGACACCTATTGAATGGCTACGTCAACGAATGTACGACCTCGTCGAGGCGCAGGGTGATAGGTTTAGCTTATCTCGCACCACGCATGATCTGTATCACGATGCGAGCTTGAAGCTTCTGAGAGAGAAACATGGGTTCGGCAACATTGGAAGACCCTCCGGCTATAAGCTGAACGAGAAGAACTCTGAGAGGGCGGCAGCCAAGAAGGTTAAGCAGGAGTCTGGGGCTGGGGGTTCAGGACGACGAAAAGCTCGCCGGTCTATTGGCCAGGTCGACCCTGAGGACACGCCAAGCTTGGAAGATATGCAGAAGGGAGGTCATGATCAGCTGCCAGCTGAATACCTAGAACCCGTGACGCCTCGCCTACAGAAGCGTCAGCGTATCGAGCCCGCGCCTCCCAAAGAAGAGCCTGAAGAGGACGATCTTGACTACAGCGGTTGGACGTCGACGGACTCTTTCTCCGCCGGACGGATCATGCATCTCGACTGGAGAGTGTACCAGATCAAGACGCAAGACCTGACTACCAGTACGGAGGTTACCCAGTACTGGACATGGAAGGCGGAGAAGAGTTCGTTTGAGCATCAAGTGCTACGAGACGTGCACCCCAAGGTCACATGGGGCTTCTACCAGAAACCGATTAACTTTGACCTGTCCATCGGAGAGATGAAGGAGATCCAATATGCTCCTGATAGTCAGAAGGTCCTGGTAGTTATTTCCAACGAGGAGCGTGGCAACGTCCTCGCCTACTTCAAGCGAGAGCGAACCAAGAGGCGATTCCTCGCTTTCACCAAGAAGAAGGGTATCAAGCTCGTGAAGAGTACCCGGTAAGCAAGATTGCCTTGGCTACGTTTGAATAGTCTACAAGATCTGCCACTAACAGTGTACATATAGTGAACAACTCGAGGAGTCATGGGATACTATGGAATCCAAGACCCTGCCCGACGAAGATTAATATCTAAATCCGTTCACTCTATACCATCATTTCCGCATCCGGCCACACTCCGTCTACACCCATCACGACATTCATCTTTGTTTTACTACTTTTAGACTCGATCTGTAACACCCTGTCAGCATCAGAAGCCTCTACCGATTGCAATAGCAACTAATAAAGGAACACCGCAAGGAAGTAGGAGGCTTTTCATCGTTGTTTTGTTTTTGTTTTCTTGCTTTTCTTGTTTTCTTGGTTTCTTGTTTTTTTTCCCTTCCGGATACCACTAGGATGAATTGGCAGGACGGAAAAAATCGGCCGGACGAACGGGAAGGGCAAAAGGGCGGTAGGGTGGGACAAGCTAGGTTCCCAGGCTAATAAGACGATCAAGCATCCGCGAAGGATCGAGACAGGAAGAGAGGCGTTTAAGGTGGCAACACCTCCCTCTCGACGCACTCTGTATTTGCACGGAGGTCAGGACTTGGTCTCACCTGCTCCGTTGCGTGTTCACATTACCTTGTTCTCCGACGGGGAGATTGTACACTACACACACTACATGAACCGCATAGAGAGGTGTCCATGGCAAAGGCGTAAGGCGGAACGGCATACCTGAATCAACACGCATTTGCCCTTTTTTCCAACTGATTCTAAAATGGGTTAATTACCAATACGTCTAAGGTACTTGTAGTGCCTTGTGAAATGATGCTACTACTAAAAAATTAGGTACCTAGTTCAGTCACCTCTAATGTTGACGAGGGAAAGGACGAAACCGCTTTGCGAGGACATTTCGCGATAGCGGGCACCCAGCGAGACGTGCATGAAGACTCAATGGGGAAACCCCACACACGTTACCGACGTTCTGGCATACGCATGTAGGCATCCCTGTGAAATCTGTGATGCGTAGGCATTCCGTACAGTAGCGGCAGATCCCATAGGGATACCTTACCTAGGGTCTGGTCTGGTTCTGGTCTTGGTCTTGGTCTTGGTCTTGGTCTTGGGTACCTCGTGGCAGAAGCGGCGCGTGGCCCCCAAATGGCGGTCTCGCCCCGCCAGCCATTAGGTACCGTACTTTTGTTTGCTTTTCCTTCCCTCCTTCGCCCATGTCGGTTTAAATGGCAATTCTGGGGCTGAACACCCCTGTCCGACGGCAGCCAAGACGGCTGCACGCGCTCTTCATGCAGGAGGGAGGATTTGGTCCCGATTGTGCGGTATATGGGATTGGGTGGGGTATTAGCACTGTTACGGGATTATGCAGAACTCCATACATGTAGTAAAGTATGGTTGACCAAGCTGGGGGAAAACAAAGTCTATAGCTTCATGTGAACATTTTAGACTTTCAAGTTGCGATGTATGACTAACGACTTTGCCGAAACTTAATAGAGTCAGAATAAGGTTTGACAAGTCACTGTTTGCTGGTCAAATTCTACCTAGGTACATAGGTACCAGGTATGTTTAAATTAGGAGGCTACATCTCATCCATTAAACCATTGAAGAATTGCCCTGTACTGACTATAGTCTACCGGGTACCATAATAGGGGCAACTCACTTAATTCGACATTGAACAGCATTCTGTAATATCTTTCTCGTCCATGGCGGAGCCTTTGTGGCGTGTATTGGGTTCGAAGTTAGCTCGAAAGACCTTTTCTGCGTGAGTTGATGACAGAGTGCGAGTGGCTTGCAAATTATCTTAAGAATAAACTTCGAGTTCAATTCGAGTTCAACTCAAATTATACTCATGGGTATCTCCGAAAGCTGCTAGTATACCATAAGACTGCTTCACTTTCTAGACAATCATCAACATTCAGGCAAACACTCGTCCTTCACTCACGTCTTGGCAAGAAACTACCGACATAAAAAATTATCATCTCGCTATCTCTCATAAAGTCCTACACACTATTCGCTATTCTGATTTAGCAAAGCAGCTACAACAAGAGAAAGGACTATTGTTACTTCTTAACAATGGACTTTCTAGACGAGCTCGAGTCAATGGCCCAGGTGGCCATCCAGCAGCCACAACAGCCCGACGAGCCAGATAATGGAGATATCCAAAGATGGCAATCCTTGTTCGGATATACCTACGCTCAAGCAGCACAAAAGATCCAAGAACATAGATCGGATCTATCCCGCGTTCTGGTCACAGAGTCTCACTGGGAGATTGTACGCGCCGAGAAAGAGGCACAAGGATATGATAAGGAGGCGTACGAACATTCCTGTGGCTTGGTGACGCGGACTAGCTTGCTTAAGCCTCAGAAGGTCCCGAGCAAGACCACTAGGCCCTCTCTCTATCTATTAAAGCTTGAGGGGCCCCTTAGCAACGTGGACCAGGTGAAGGCGGCCGCTGGTCTCCACGAAACCCCTACAGAGCTTAACGCGACGGATGATACAGGCAAGCCTACGGCTTTCTGTAAAGTCGACACGGAGGGAAAAGAGAAGATCCTCGAATTTCTCTCCCGACGAGGATCCCGGTTTGAACCCACGTTCGTCCGATACTCGAAGGCAGAGAAGGATTTACCAGCAGGATCGGCCTATCCTACCCTCGGCGTTGACACTACTATGCCGCAGCATCGTCCCAACTCTATGGACGACCCGAAGCTGGCACCAGCACAAAACGAGTATCCCGTCTGGTACTTTTTCTACGGGACGCTTGCGGATCCGGTTGTTTTGAAGCGTCTCCTAGGATGTGACCCCTCGTACCAGCCTGCGAGTGTGAATCGTGGTGTTCTAAAGACCTGGGGCGGCAAGTACAAGGCATTGGTCGATTCCGTTGATGAGAAAGCGGAGGTCCAGGGCCATGCATTCCTTGTACAAGACCAGGAGCAAGAGCATAGTCTCCAATTATATGAGACCGACAAGTACGAGGTGGTTCGATGCGAAATCCGGATCAGCGGCCAGGAAACGGTCAAGGGACTCACATTTCGGTTCATCGGTGACGTCGATCCATGATGCCTCTTCAATATGGGGTGAGATTGTTTGGGATAAATCTCACTACGCAATTTGACCCTGCTAAACGAAACAACTCTCCCTAGAGGAGGCAAACATGACTATACGAATTTCTTTTGCTTGGAAATGAAATGGAAGCGTTGCGATTTAAGCGAGCGGTTGCGATTCAGGTAGCATCGGATCTCCAATCTGTGATGTGGCCTTGAGCACTGGGAGGACAAATGGTCTCGACGAATTTCAACCATAGTCGACCAGTCTCAGCCAATTTCACGACATTAAGCTCCCCCAATTATTGTCGTTAGGAATACGAGTTTCGACAGAATACGGATGGAGTGGTGGTTGGTCGGCGGAAACATATACGATTTAGCGGCATTTACTTTTTTCTGCGGTATGTCAATGGTAGATAAAACCATGGTTTGGGCGACGGAATACTGTGGAGATAAAGCGTGTAGGGATTAGGCAGAGAGACCAAGATCTAATAGAAGAGACTCAGCTCTTAATGATTGCTAGACTCAATGGATTCATTCTCAGACTTTCGCTAATCTCGAGAGCGTTGTCTCGGGAATTAGACAAGGGTCATGCTGAACTCTTAAGTCGTCTTCAACGGCCGTTAATGATAGCGAAGAACATAGGTACCGTTTGAAGAAAACATAGACATATTTCAGTCTCGAGGCTAATAAGCGATAACCTGATCAAAGTTGTCCCTAGAGTCCCCTGTTGTGCCGAATTTCGAAGGTTAGAGAATGAGGGAGACGGAGCCGTTGTTTCAAGATTCCGATATGATAGAAAGGGGCCTCTTAGGGGCCATGCTGTCCAGTAAGACGACAGCATGAAGAGGCTAAGACAGTCAGATTACTAAGTCGAATGGAGGGCCGTACCTAGTATGACTGCTGTAGTTAGTGGGCAGGCTGCTAAAAGGGGTATAGAGCAAATTCGACTTCAGCTTTTCCCGCTCCGTGTGGCGCTTCGTCACTTCACATTCATCCGACTACCCATCCATCCATCCATCTATCCATTATACGTCCATCGTCGCTCGCCCATTCATCAGTCAAACACTTCTGTACAGAGTCATTCTTTCTCTAGCCTATATTCTGTTTCTTGAAGTATAAGTCAACAGTCATTTCCCGTAGCTACGATGAGTGTCTGTAGTGAGCAGTCGAGTCCCATTGAGGACGGCTGGAAGTCAGAGTCCGCAGCAGAGTAGCGATCTGCATCAAGCCCAGAAAAAGAAGCGACTCCTGACTGTGAGAGAAGCCTGCCCTTCTGTTTCGGTTGCGAATTCGAAGTCATGATACGTCCTAAGACCACAAGTGGTCTGCCACTGCCTCCCGATGCCGCGAGTGTATCGCAGCAGAGACGCTTCAACTTCCGCCTGCTAGATTCTATAGCGCGAGTGATGATTGGTATTGGATTAGAAAGCGCGGTCTTCGATGCTGCTGAGCAAGAGAAGCCAGACTATAGCAAGTGGAATATGATGCTTGATGGCTCACTGAGCAAGCGCCATATCTCCGATGGTTTCTGTATGTCCACTCGGTCCTAAGCATGCCTGATTATGCTCGGAGTGAGTTCTAATAATCATAGACCCGGTCGAAATTGTGTCTCCGGTTCTGGTAGCCGATGCTATGTGGGCAAAAAAGATCGACTTGCTCTGGAGCACCTTGCACCAGTATTTTGAGTTTCGGAAAGACACGTCATGTGGCTTCCACGTGCACATCTCCTTCAGAGAAGGACACTATACCATCGGGCAATTACGAAATGTAGCGAAGGCAGTGGCATTCTAGGAACCGGCCACTGCAAGGTGTGCCCCTTTATCGCGTCGAGACAGAGCTACCGAGTTCTGTCGCTCGAACATCTGGGCGCCACAACTGCAAGCCGAAATCAAAAGGAAGGGACCCTTGATGGGCACGATGTCTATATTCAAAACCATAGACACTTTAGATCGCGATGAAATTGTCGACTTCATTAGTCCCGCCAAGTCTTTTGCCTGGAACTTCCAGCCGTCGAAAGAGGGCCGCTCGGGGTCGATCGAGTTCCGGCGACCCCCGGGCGTGGACAGCGCTAAAAAGACCAAGCATTGGGTCGCATTTGCAATGTCCTTCATTTGGATGTCAATGACATCCAACCCTCAAGCATTCATAGACGACCTGACGAAGACGAAGAGTACTTTTCGTAAGGTCCGGCACCCAGACTTTCAAGACCGCCTGATACGAGCGGCTAAAGAGATTGGAGAATACTGGAACTTAGATCCGCGATTGGAACAGGAGGACGACGTCGAGAAGCTGCATATAACTATGATGAATGATGCGAGCTTCGAATGGCTAAGCAAGACGGGACGAGGATATCGCTGGAGCGAGAATTCTTAATGGGTATTATATGTATCACATCATACGGTTCACATTAGCAATAGAAAGGCAATAGAACCGTCTCATTCTCTATTTCATGAAGTAGTTTGCGCCTGACTTCATTCTCAAGGACGTATCGGTAGTTTATTCATGTCTGACTTCGCTCTGGAAGACCACATTGACTTGAAGGGTCATACATCAAAATTGAAAGTCTACACAACTATAGCTGTTTATTGAGACTTAATGGGCCAATGAATCTGCTACTTACCTACGGTCAGATATTTAATTTACGTACTAGATATTTTTAAAAATATCTTCGTAACAAGAATGAAGTTCTGGCTGCTGAGATGCCATTGGATCGGCCCGTATCCGCCCAGCTGCCGCCTGTGGATTTCAGTGCCGGAGAAGCCATTTAGAGTTGATCCGAACCCCACCAAACTTCACGTTCCAGCGGGCACCGCTAGCGACCTTATCGCTTATCGCTTATCGCTTATCGCAATTCGCAACTTTGCTATCAATTCGGGAATTCTGTGAAGACAAGAAATTGCGACACCAGTACCCTCGAAGCGACGCTTATCATTCAATCCCACCCGTCGTCCACCTGGCTCAGGGTTATTAATACGGCAGAGTTGTCTTCTCCCCGCCGCTCCATGTGAGCAACCAGTCGACAAGATGCTGTACGAACTAATTGGAATTGTGAGTCCTTTCTTCTCGGGTCCTGGCTGAACTACAGAGGATCATGTGCTGACAACGAGCAATAGGTTCGACCTGGCAACCTTGCCGAGGTGAAAGAGTATGTTTCTATCCTTCCCGCTACGAAAGCTACGAAATAGTCCCATCCGAGTCCCTCCAGCCACTCTCCATCCACCTCCAAAGCGGAACGAACGAACTACAACAACCACAGCGTATCAAGCAATACAGAAGACGACCGTCACTAACACCATCACAGAATCGTCCTCACAACAGGCCAACTCATCCTGCAACAAAAAGGCGTCATCCGGGGCATATCTAACTGGGGCGTTTTCCTCCTGCCCAAGGCCATCAGCGTGCACCAGATGCGACACCAGACGGGCCACTACTTCGCCATGCGATTCGACAGCAGCATACAGACACAACAGGCTGTGCGGAATATGTTGGCCCTCGACCCGCGGATGATCCGGCACTCGAGTGTCAAGCTGGGTGACGGGAAACTGGAGACTATGAGTCGGTTTGGGGCGCCGGAGTGGTCGAGTTAAGCGGCGGCGGGATAAGGATTTACGGATTCTTTATCCAGGCTTGGTTTGGCTTATTCTGGATTTGATTCGGTGGGCGGAGCTGTGTATACCTCCACAGCTACTAGTTCTACGCGAGGATCAACGCAACGAGTGGACGAAAGGCTTTCACTGCTAAACAAGTAGTGAGAGGAAGTCTTCTCAACTGAAGGAAGCCAACCACGACTTGAAGTTGGGAGATAGAAGAATGGATCGGAATGCCTAGACAATCGATCTAGCTGCTGATCCGCTGTACAAATATGATCCGACATGATCCTATAGAAAGAACCGCCAAATACCGAAAGCATATGATATATGTACAACACGCCACTTTTCACACCTCCATATGTCTACTTTCAACCCCGTGTGTAGTACTAGGCGATTATTAGATTCGGCATATAAGGGGGTACTGGAGACTTGATGCTGGAATTTTCGCCCGACCCCTATCCATTGCCAGTACCTCTTATTTCTTCAATTCCTCCGCACGACACTTGCTTTTTAGAATCGAAGCATGTGCTGTAGTACTTATCATCAACTCTTAAAGAGGGAATTAATCCCAGACTTGTGTTTAGAATGCTTAAAGTATGTATCTTAATGCTCATCTACGCAATCCTTTCTGTCTGCCTGTGTCTGTCCGTTTCTGCAATGCTTCTCCTCTCGCCTACCTAGCCTGAGGAGGTAGGCGTGCAGGCACAAACGCAAAACACCCGTGAACAATTCCCCAATTCATCTTTCCTGCTTCTCGACACCATCAATGCTCCTAATTCTCAGAAAGCGTGGCGTATAAACGGAGCTTTCTGTATCTTCTCGTTTGCCATATTCATGCGGAAGAGTAATTCTCGTTAAGTAGGTGGGCATCTGGGTGGTGCTCAAGCAATTGTCACCCTTGTCCTATTAAAGCCAACCTGCAGTTATATTCCGCCATTTGGGGCGCCCTAGGTAGGCCAACTCCAAAAGCGAAAGCGCGGCGCTCTAAGCATCGACGTCCATCATCGACTTCTCGCGGTACCACTCGACGAACTGATCGATGACGCCAGGCCACGCGCCGTCCTCGCTCCAGAAACTAAGGGACTCGTCCTCCGTGCTCTTGACCGCAAACTCAAACGTCTGATTCCACATATCGCGATTGACAGAGCGAGTCCACTTCTCGCGCAGGAATGTGATCCATTCGCTCAGCCAGTTGATGCCTGACGTGTTTCCGACCCAGAGCTGGCCCGGCTTTTTGAACAGCATTTCCCAGTACAGGATTGAGTTGTCCAAGAAAAGTGCTTTTTGATCTCTTTCTCTTCCGACGACGAACGCATATCTATACACTTTTCGGAATAGAGCGCGGTCTTTTGACATGGAGTCGATGAGTCGCTTGAAGTACTGCTTCTGCGATTCTATTTTAACATCAACCCTACAGCCAGTTAACATTATATTCCCAGATGGCAGAAGTAATCTCATTATGAGTATAAGTTTAAGTTGAAGCTGGGCGGACGTTAAAAGGGTCGGGTGTTCTTTTGTACTGGACATAGGATCATCGAGTCCCAAAGCAACGGTCTGGCTGAAATGGACGGATACAAGGATAAGACCTACCCTGGCTGGGCTTTCCAGCCCCCCACGAAGCCTTCTCGAGTGATCTCGCCAATAGTAGGAGCTTGCACAAGTTCCATAGCAAGGAACAGAGAGGCTCCCTCAAGATCAACACCAATGGCGTTTAGGTATGCCATAGACGAATCCGCGCCAAGGGTGTCCTTCGCGTCTTCCTGGTCATCTGTTTCCCAAGTCAGCAAGCTATGTGAGTGGAAAATCCAGGTTGACCTGACGCACTTCTGAGACTGTCAAACAGCTTATTCAACTGTGAGTCCTTGGCCGGCGGAGCTGATACACCGCCCGTAGTCTGATAGTATCTGAATTCCAGTTATTAGCGCCATGGATTAGACTAACATTTCGAGACACGAACGAGAAGTTCACAAGATGTGTAACTAGGGGAAGAGGGAATTGCAGCAGGACAAAAAGCCGGCGATGCAAGACAATGTAACATGATCTCAACACGAGCTACAGTATACAAGATACACCCGAAGAGCGCATCATAGTCAATCAAGAGAGACTTCCAGCTGCGAAAAATGTTCGACAGCACCTAGTTACCAGACCCAACGTATATCTCAACACTCAGCTCCGTTCGGGTACGTAGAATGCTGTGATTCCAGCTCCCAATGAGTTCCACGTCAGGTATTACAATGTTATGATCTTGCTCCTGTCCCCCCAAAAGAGCTCATTCAATATGTCGACCATCCACCGAAGTGTCGAGGTGTGTAGAGCAGCTCGTCTGGGCTATGTGGAAAAGGCGGACGGAGAAAACAAACAGAGAAATTCCACTTACGCATCGACAGCCTCGTTTACTTTATATCCCGAGTTCTTGAGGTACTATATGGGCCTCTAGGTTAGCAAGAGATCGTTTCGTCTCAACCACGATATGATTGGCGGGGGTTTATGCCATGACGGGGAGCAAGATATCGCAACGGATGCGGTATTCGCCAGGAAGTAGAGCATCAGACAGAAAGACGTACTTTCGTTGCGATCTTGTCCGTGGTCCCTGTTATGGACACGAAACTGGAGACCGCCGCCCTCTGAGTCGACGACGGAGGCATCGTGACGGGTCGTGCGATAGATCGACCGGTGATCTGGAAGATTCGAGGGAAGTATTGGCCAATTTTCGGTATATCCAGATCCCAAACGTGTCCCTCCCAGTAGCAAATATTTGAGAAACTCTCCGGCTAGTCTGGAGTTTGGTCGCTCTTTTGTCTCTGTATACGCGGGCTCCTTACGAGCCTCCCGTAGCGTGATGTTCGGCGGTTTGGATCTGAAGGAGGGGGGGAATATGACGCAGGGAGGGGCGCAAACGAAGACAGTTGGATCGTGGGTGAATTCGGGCTAGTAGGCTAGTGGGCTAGTGGGCTAGATCGAAGAGGCGCTGTGTCGTGAGAATTGCAGTTTCTTATAAGAAATGGTGGCTGTTCGAGCCTTGTCGTGAGGGCCTAAGGTCTAATGTACTTAATGGGTGCGGGTGTGTTGGAGTTGGGGAGTTGACATTTGACATTCGGTGGTGGGGTTGGGGGGCAGGGGGGTTGCTAGTTACGTATCGATTCGCTTTGGGCGTCACGGACCCAGTTACCTTATCAGTGCTGTTGACATACCTACAGGTACACTGCTACACCTGCAAGTATGTACCTTATATGTAATGTCCAGTAGACATGGAAGCAACGTTCTGCCGTTAGTGGGGAATGGGCCAATTGCAGCGGGAGTTCCTTTGAGAGTGGGTCTCTAACAATCGAAACAATCGAATGAAAGAAGACATGAGCTCAATACAACTGCAAACCCTGACATCCATATCCACAAACTGGAAGCATGGAATGCCATTAAGCATTATGTCCGTAGGAATGTATGGCTACATTATTTCGATTCTCATTCTCTCACCCTCGGCAAGTCTCCATCTCATAGCAGTGCCTATCTTGGTAGACAGGCGTGACTACCATGACTACCATGACTACCATGCAAAGGAATTATTACTAGTATGCAATTGGAAACGAAAGAAGGGTATCGTGACAGCCTCGTGTTCCTCCTCGGATATAACTCATCCCCTTGTACAAAAAAAAACACGGGGATAAAAAAAAATGAAAAAGAGCACAGTATGCGACCTCATCAACTCCAAGGGAGGGATAAACTTTACAGCACCCCAAAGACATGTATGCGGTTTGGTATTGCCCCATTCTGACGTCTCAGTCGCCAAGATGCAACGATTCGTCCTCCTCAACGTGTAGCCACTCTCCTGATTCTTCGCCATCTTCAACATATCGTATACCTAGTCCAACAGTAGTCGTAGTTGCAGTCGTAGCTCTAGCCTTAGCCCTAGCCATACGCATATCTTGTCGAGAGTTCTAGTCGCCAAGCGGCATGCCCTCGAGCTCGTCCAGAAGGCGGCGCCAATTGTCCGCCAACATCTCCGAATACTTGACACGTTCCTGTGCCCAGTCCTGGTTCCATCGGCTCACGTGGAACTGCGTCTGCTGGAAGTAGACCAGTTCGTCGCGGATGCATTCCTTGACGAACACAGAGCGATTGTGCTGGTTGACGATAGATTCCTTGTCCTATCCTGCGAGTTAATATTCATGCCATAGAAACGACACCGAAATTATATGATTTAGGAGTCGGAAGAAACGAACCTTGATAATAGCTTCGACAACCCTTTCTATCTCACCCGACTTAACCATGCCGTCTGGCTTGGCACGTAAACCAGCAAGCTTCGTCTCGTTATTTTGAATCCTTCGTTCCAGGTACGGGATATTGTCCTTGTCCAACCTCTCCCGTCGGTCAAACAAGTCCCTAATACTGACCAAAGCATCACGCTGCCTCTTCAGATCCTCTAAGACGCCTGCATCCCACGCCTTGCTTTCGTCCTCCATGAGGCTTTGCGCTGTTTGCAAATGCTTGCTCATCGCAATCAAGCCGTCATTAAGAAGAGGTACATCGTTCGTATCGGTGGCGTACGTATCCGAGCTCGCCTCGGTAAGGTTCGTGAGAGACATAGCCAGACGTCCATGATCAGCCGCTACACCTTCGCTCCGCTTAACTAGGCGGTCCATGATGTTACAGGTGGAGATGTATAGTTCGGCAGAACGCTTGACACCTTGTCTGGTGCGCTCAAAAAGCTCCTCCAACGAGGGTGGTAGGGATTCTTCAAGCCCCGCAGGGAGCGGTCGGCCTGCAAACTCGTCCACCACTGAGATCGCAGCTTGTTTACGCCACACTGAAAGCTCCTGCACCTTGTTAGCCTTTGACACAACATCATTAACAAGAGTGGTGTTCCTACCGTTGGAACAGTCAAGAACATTATTACAAGCTGTTCCTGACCAAGTACAGGGTGTCGGACAAGCGTATTCAAGAACCTGGCTAGACCGCGTCTTCGCTTCTCGATGAATGCGCCATCGTTGGAGAGATGGTTACCGTTGACGGCGACTCTCTTGGGCGGGAGCAGAGGCAAGGCTCGGAACGGGTATCTCTTGTGTAGGCAGTCAAGCAGCCATACGAAATCGCTATATCTGCGAATCACCTTGCTCCCTCGTCGTGAACTCGTCACCTCATAATTGTGGTGCTGAAACAGGAACACACCCTCTTTTTCCGGCATGAGCGTGACTACGATGTTCTCCTCAACCGCACTGCCAGTTCGACCACCACTAATAGTTCGAGAATGGCTAACGATAGGGTTAGCACCTGGGTCGCGACCTTCTCCGTTACCTGCACCACCAAAGGGATTTGTCGGGTTACTCGAGGACGGTTCGCCAAAGCCTCCTACATTATTTCCATCAAAATACCCCCAGCCGCCCGGATGCGAAGATACCGAACCACCAGCAGATTGGGACCCAGCACCGGGAGCTGTGCCTAAGGTACTTGTGGTAAAGTTGGAGGTTGTACGAGAATGCATATCGGGAGCGTCGGAATGTCTGTAGCCGTTACCATTCATGTTCGCGTCGGCGTGGTTCGTGCCGTTAGTCTTCAGCGTGTCGCTATGGTTATGATTCCTGTGGAGATCTGAAGAGCTCCATGGATCGTCTTCGGGACCATCCATGGAAGGCTTTCTAGCTCGTGACTGCGAAGTAAATGGCACGGGTGGGGATTCAGGTCGCTGAGGTGGTTTCGCGGCAAGTTCGGAGGTGTTTGGGAAAATAGGCTTCTTGATAGACGACGATAATAACTGAGGTTGCGGCAAGTCTACCGTTGTAAGTGGTTGGTTTATTAGCAGGATGTAATTTCTCGGCGAATAACGTAAATGTCCCCGCAAGATGATGCACAGGGCAGCGCAACAACGAAGTTACGATAAGCTGGGCCAGCCCATTGGACGATAAATGCGACTCGTTAAGTGGGTGAACAAATGAAAGGAAACATGAAAATGAATATCAAGTCGAGATTGAAGGGAAAAGGAGAAGGAAATTGGATTAAAAAAAAGTATTGCTTGACTTACTGCGTCTTCGCTCATCAACTCCATCCAGGCTTACTGATTCACCCTCTTGCGCAAGACCGATAAGAGCCATCAACACATTAAACTCATTACGACCAATTGGATCTAGGTTCCCACTTGGTGCAAGTATTCCCATTATTTGCGCCTGGTCATCAGCACCTAATTTAGCAGCAGCAAGTGCCTTAGTGACTCCCGAGGATGTGACTTTGCCGCCGCTGCCGTCTTCTTGCACCGCTCTGTCAAATGCTTCGACATAGCTGTCTGGTACTTCGACGCCATCAAGTAACCTCCGGAGAAGATCGGCACGGGATTGTTGTTTTCTCGGCGTGGGCAAATCCCATGGCGAAGCAGCACGACTGCCCCCGAAATCGTCATCGTTGAAGAGGGTGTCCGAGGTCGACCGAGTCATAGGCCCGTCGTCATCGAATAGAGAATTTCGAGACCGCGCCATGCTTGGATCAGCGGAAGATGAGGATTCGGTTGGGGGAGAAGTGCCAAAGAGGGACATTCCTTTGGTTTCGTGAGATGCTCTGCTGTCGTGAACTGAAGTACGCTGATCAACGGAATCGAGGACGATCGCGAGCTTGCCTAAAAGCTACGCTTGTCGTAATAGATTCGTAATAGCTAAGCTAGACCGAATGAACCATGCAGGCAATTGAGGATGCGGGACAACGAAATGACAAAGCTAGGGGAAATAGAATCGCATATGTTAGGTACCGTAGTCAGAATCATACAGAACAAGAAAAAGTTGTAAATGGATAAGACCGATCTCAGCTCAAGTGTTACGAAACCATAACGGGTAGTCTTGTACTACATACACGCCAGCGACCTTCGTTGACTCGGAGGGAGCTATCCATTGCCTTGCGCTGAAACGCCTTGGGGAGCACAGGTGGGGACATGTGGGACGTATGGATAAGGGAATGGACAGCGCCGGTAAGTGCGGAGCTGAGGATAGTAAGTGGAGCATTCAACTCAATCCCTGTAAAACTGCTAAAATACTGTACGCTTAAGATTTGGTAGTCGCTACCACAGCCACAGGAAGGAAGCTTTATCGCTCTATCATGTAAAGCCCAGCCACACCTGAGATAAAAGGAATTATCCCAAGGAGGCTCCTATTCATGTAATAGTTCTCATGATATATACGAAAAGCGCGTAGGCCCCTAAGTTGGCGGAGGTCCATGACAGTCTCTTCGAGTGTAGTACAAAATATGATACATTCCTCAAATTTGACGTGTATGATACTACAACTTCTCCCAGAGTTTGGTCTCTTCTTGCTTAGCCCCCTTCTGCTTCTTCTGTTGCTTCAAGAGCTGCGCTGGCGGCACTTTGAAGTACAAACTAGGAGACTCGCCCGGTTGGAGGGAATGGCTCAGATATCCTCGGTGTGCAGGGTCACGATAATATTCAATATCCCAACGCGCCGTCGGGTCCGGCAATCTGTAGAAGAACCCCTTCTTCCGGACCTCGTCTAGAACCGGCTCCACGTGTTCTGGACCCGTTGGTAAAGGCTTATCGGTGTGAAAGCTCTTGCCCTGCACCAGTCGGGTTATGGCCTGCTTGGTGTAATATCGTGTCATGATCTTTCCTCCAGCCTTTTCTACTGCGTCAATCGCAGAAGCTGAAGCGCGAGACACGACAATGTCTATGGGCTGCTTCAACGAGTCTGCTCCTCTTGCTAATAGCTTGATCCCATCTTTGATTGTCCCAACAAGATTGGACTGTATTATTTCTTTCGGCGTTATCTGTTTCGTAGCGTCAAGGCGGCCGGCATCGATCCACTCTTGAAGTTTGTCCAGGTTGACTTCGGACATGACGGGTGCACGACTGTTGAAGTGTTAGTTGGAAGTGTAATTCTGGAAGTACCAAGAGTATGATGTCGTACAGGTTTTCGAATCCAAGCTTTCCTCTCTGGACGATCAAAGGCGTCTGACCTCCCTGAAACCACGGCTTCACTTTTCCATGCTGCTTCTGTCCCTTGTGACCCCTTCCAGACGTTTTTCCCTTTCCTGAAGACGGACCGCGACCAACACGAATACGTTTTTGATAGGCGCCAGGGTTGTCGGATAGATTTGCGAGAATGGAGGCGCTTCGGGTCTGGATTGAGAGCGCACCGAATAGTCCGACAAGCGACGAAGGGCTTGACTGTTCAATTGAAGCCCTGCAGCATTGAGCTGTCAGCCGTGCCGGTATCCGTGGAGGCATCGTGCGATTTGCGCTGGTTGGTGGGAGGTGTTATATGTACAGAAGCTCTAGATGCAAGAATTTCCCTTGTGCATCTTTTTTTCGGCGTCACTACTACCATCAATCAAAGGTGGTCCTAGCTTGCATGCCCCGCTGCATGGGGCTGCATGAGATACGTACTGGTGGGCTGCGGTGCTATAAAGTGTGGGTCTAGGCATTGTCGTTGCTTTCCCCTTTCCCCTTTCCCCTTTCCCCTTCGACTTCGCCAGACTACCTAGGTATTTTCCAACCTAGAGCAAGTTTCCCTCGTCTAGATAAGCAGCAATCAGCAATGATATTCGTATTTTGAAAGATAAATCGAATATGTAACGAATCATTCAGCCTATATCAGGCTATGCGAAACAGAGTCATACCATTGAGATGACCCCTACTTACAAAAAAAAAAAAACGATCAATGAATGGCGTAGACTAAGCCCATTGTCTACATACATCCCTTCTACTATGCAACCTATGAGCAAGCTAAATCTTTGCTCCAGCAACGTTTTACCATATGCATCTTCATATTCTATTATACATAGCTCCTTTCGTCCTCCGCAGCATGAACGGGAGATAAGGGTGCGGTCTCTACGACCCCTTTATCTACATGTACTTACAATCTTCCCCGCATCTATATATACCCATTGCTGTGCTATATTCACCCCTTTGACAACCTGAGCCAAGATAAAACTAATAATAGAGCTATGTACGTTTCTAATCGTAGGGTTGCATTGTAGACTTTCATCAAGTCTTATCAAGGTGCTGTTCTGCGAAGGTCTTCTGGATTAGGAAGAGGGGGCGTCTCCATATGGCATCATGTTCGCCTTCATTAGCATACCTATAGGTAACTAACTATTGAAACAGAGTGGCTACTAGTCTTACTACTCCTTTTGTTTGTTCAGTTCTAGAGGAAATATGAATGAGAAGTCGGCTGTCAGACCTGGCCTAGACAGCGTTGTGATTATTTCTAGCCCCGTTTCTACCCAGCTTAGAGAGAGGTCATCGGCTTCCTCCAAGGACCTGGACGACGCATACGAGCTTTATCGAAGACAAGATGTCACAGGTCTCGACCCTAAAGAGACACGCCAGGTGCTACGACGAATCGACTGGCATATCATGCCCCTTCTAATGGGAACTTATCTGCTTCAGTACCTCGACAAAGCGACAGTAAACTTTGCAAGCGTGTTCGGGTTGCGAGAAGGGACAAACTTGCATGGCCAAGACTATTCATGGTCATTGTCCATATTCTACTTCGGTAATGGTAACTCGGAAGCGGCGAGATGTGTAGTGGTAACTAACTGGGTCTGCTATTAGGGTACTTGATAGCACAATGGCCAGCCGGTTATCTTCTCCAAAGACTTCCAGTTGGGAAGTTCATTGGCGGCTCTGCTATAAGTCAAGATGCTTGTTTCCATGCTCAAAAAACGTCTAGCTGACAAGATTTCAGTTTGGGGTATGCTCACTATTGTCACACCAGCTTGCAAGAATTTTGCTGGAATAGCCGTAAACCGATTCTTTCTTGGATGCTCCGAGGCCGTAGTGAATCCTGGGTTTGTGCTCGTGCTCTCGATGTGGTGGCGGCAGGACGAGCAGCCTATGCGGTTGACAACTTACTATTGCATGAACGGTATCGCGGGGATTTGTGGTGGTCTGCTTGGTTACGCTGGTCAGTATGGCAGCAACTTACGTCGATATGCCAACGTTAACACATCGGTAGTATGTTAACTATCCTAAGCTAGCTATTCCCCCTTTCATCCCTCCCCTATACATATAACCAAGCCTGTATGTCCACCCTTTTAGTATTCTATGTTAACGTTAGCAGATTGGCCATATTACCTCAGGCCTAGCTCCATGGATGTACATATTCCTCATATTCGGCTCGATAAGTTTAGCCTGGGCCACCGTGTTTCTGATTTTCATGCCCGACCTTCCCACAACAGCGCGATTCCTGAATGAGAAGCAGAAAATTGTTGCCGTCGAGCGAGTAGCAACGAATAGGCAAGGTGTGAAAAACCACCACTTCAAGACGTACCAGATGCGGCAGTGTCTCAGTGATCCGAAGACGTGGATCCTGTTTTTTATGTCTATCGCCTCGCAGATTCCGAATGCCGCCCAGTCAAGTGTACGCTATGCCCGTCTAATTCGGGTCTAAGAGGTTAAAAGAGGTTACCAATGCTAATGTTTCGAATTAGTTTACTTCGATTATCTTGGAGACTTTCGGTTTTGATGTGCTCGAGACGCAGTATCTACAGATCCCAGGGAACGTGGTACAATTTAGCTCTCTTATCCTATCCGGCAGGATCAGTTCCCACTTTCCCAACATGCGATGTGCCGTTATGTTGATAGGCAACCTCATCTGTGTCAGTTCTGCTGCAGCACTGGTGGGTTTACCAGTTGGGCCTGATGGGACTGAAAATAGATGGGGGCGCCTCGTAGCGCTTTGGCTGTGCTCATTCTCATCAGTGGGGTTTAGTCTAAGCCTCACGATGGTTAGCAGCAACGTGGCTGGATACACGAAGAAACAGCTTACAGGGGCTTTTCTGTTCGTGGGCTATTGTATTGGAAATATCATAGGGCCACAAACCTTCATCGACTCGGAGGCGCCGTTCTATACTTCGGCTTACACCGCGTGAGTCTTTAAGCCTATAATTCTAAGTGAGAAGCTGACTTTAGCGGTAGAATGCTTATCAGCTATTGCGTGAAAACGATAATGGTAGTCATTCTATACCTCTATATGTGGGCTGCGAATAAGAAGCGGGATCGTGAAGCTACTACGTATGGATCAAGACTATCGATAGAACAAGAGAAGGAGGCTATCGAGCAAGGAATGCATGATGTCACTGAGTTGGATAACAAGGGCTTTAGATACGTGCTGTAGGCTATGTTGGCTCATGTTGCAATGATGAATCTTTGGATGACGTATTAAGGAAAAGGGGCTTTGACCAAGTTATCGTTGACTCTCTTGGTTATCTACCTCTAATTGTGACTTGTAATATGTAGGGTGATAGGCAGGCAGCGCCTCTCCCAAGTCTTTGTTCTATGGTTCCTCAGTGCTACTTTAGATAAAGGCATTGTGTTTATATAAAGGAGATGAAGTTGTTCTGGGTTTCATGGCTTGATGGATTTGAAACAATGATATTGTCTCTAAAATGCGCCCATAGAGGAACGTGTATAAAGATGCCTTGGCTGAGTCTCTAGAATGCGATCAAACTCATCATCTCAAGCGTTACCCTTACAAGTCCAGACATCTAAGCCTATCCAGACCCTTGAAAGAATTACCACCTACTAGGTACCTATCTAGGTAGGTATGGAGATCTCGATAAACACTTTTTATCTCTCTTACGCACTCTTTATTTATTCAGCAGTCATGCTCTACGCTCTCCTCCCGGTCGAGCTCACGCCGATGAGCATGCTCAGGTTCATCATAGAGCTGACATTGGTCTTCATCTGTTATTTTATATTAATCTACTTATTGATTGAGATACTACGCTACGGGCTAGGCCCGTAGAGATACAGTTTCGAAGGGTGAGCAAGGTTCTTACAAGTAACATGATAAATTAGTATTATAACTAATTTAATGCGTCTCTCTGTTTTAAATGATTAACAACTCTTGTCGTGTCTCATGTTATGTGTAAACAATGACTATCCGATTGCCATAGACTACCACCGGTACTTCGCAAATTAGCATGTAAAGTCTGTATTCTCTCAGGGGTGTCTCCTCCTTACCCGAAATTCTTTATTCTCGCGATCTGTGAGGTCGAAGAACTCACTATTCTCCTTATGTTCAAGGCGCGGGTACAGTCGATCACGCCTCTTGTTCTCCCACCTGTAATAAGCCATAAGTACACCTGTCGTGACCAAAGCCACGGCGGTTGATGCCACAATCACGATCTTAGCGGGTAAGTACTGCGGTTTATCAGCGTCGCGGAATGTAAGGGGACCGATGATGTTGCCCAAACAAAAGGAGAGGAGTAACATTGCATTCATGGTCACTTTCTTCGTGTGGCCCGCGTAGTTAGCCGCCGAGTACGAGTAGAGCATCGGCAGTGCTGCGCCGATGGCATTTGTCAGATAATTTCCCGCCAACAATGCTCCCTTGTTAGCTGGATGCGAGAATGCTAAGAGACAACCGCCTAGGATGCCTCCGATGAGTAGAAGGGTGATAATAACCGGCCCACGGGCGTTGTATCTCGCCGAGGTAATACCACCCGAGATGACTGCCAAAATAGCGACTACGCCGGATGGTATCGATAGTAAGGCGGTCTGCTTAGCCGTGTACCCGAAGCCTTTGATGATCGTAGCTTGGTAAGTACTGATGGCGCCGTTCGGTACGTTCATCGTGACAGTGATGAGGGCGATGAGCCAAGTCTGAGGATCAGTAAAGCAGTCCCGTACCTGGTATATCTTGAAATGCTTGTTTTCGATACCGGTCTGGTTCTCGCGAAGACGTTCGATAGCCCAAATCTTTTCCTCGCGAGTGAGACGGGACTTCATCGGGTTGTCGGGCAAAAAGATCATAGTAAGAATTCCGACTGCGATTGTGATGAGTCCGAAAAGGAGAAACATAATCTGCCAAGATGTGAAGACCTCCGACTCGTAATGCTGAAACCCGAAGGATGTGAGGGCTCCTATGATCGTACCAGTCCCCGTCCCGACGTACCAGAAACCAACGCGTGCGGGCTGTTCGGATCGTTTATACCACATGCTTGTTACCAGTATGAGTGCTGGCGCTACTGCGGACTCAAAGCACCCCAACAGGGTACGGAGAGCAGCGAGAGCAGCCCAATTATTCGCAGCAGAATTCAGAGCGACCACCAACCCCTAGATAATCTAGTTAGTAATATCCTAGACGTATTCTACTCATGCCTAGAATATACCAGGCTTTTTTTGAAAAGACAAGCGAAATCGTTTTTTTTAAAAAAAAAAAAGAAAATTAGAGCCTCTTGAGCAGTCTATTTTGGGGGACAATAGTAAGTTTCCAAAGTTTTCACCTACCCAAAGAGTCACATTGGCCCCGAGATATTTTGCTGTAGGCAGCCTCTGCATGAGATAGCCTGTTGGAAACTCAAATGCTAGATAGGTTACGTAGAATAGCGTAGCCAGAAGAGAAAACTGATTCCCTGTAATACCAGTATCTTGTTGAAGACCCATAACATTGGCATAATTGACTGTCTAATGATGAGCCCGCGAACCTATCTGGGGTAAAAAGAGGTTGACCTACTTAGAGTCTTATCAAGGTACTGCAGGTTATAGCAAGCCCCTATATACTCGTTAGAAGAGTTTCTATTGCAATAGGGCTGACATTCTGCACCAACACATAATAGGTACAATCATCCAATCAATCTTTCTGACTAGTGCCTTCTCGTCAACTTCTGTCATGATGGTGGTGCCCTCGCGGTCGAGATATTCGAGCGCCGCGTCGACGTCGGTTGTTTTGGGCACTTGCCCCTCTTTCTCAGTCTTAGTCTCCATGATAGAAATGATCTTGATCACCACTCCTATAGAATGCGAGATGGAGTAGAAGACCTCGTAATATATTCTAGAATATCCTCGATAGAGATGGCGGAAGTAATCGAGTTAAAAAGAGGCCTAAGTGTCTGCTTGATTGAGCTTGGACATATATCATCATCAATCATTACGGGTAGGACTAGATAAGGGCGACTGTGAGATAAGCTGCTCTTCGGAATTCAGATCCTGGCCGGTAAAGGTCTTCCGATAACTGGCGTTGATAAGGCGGGCGTGGGGAAGGCCTGAGCACAATCCCATGACTGAACCAAGATGGCGTTGAGCAGATGCATGGCGACTATTCGCGAAAAAGGAAGTTGCATCGAGTACATGGGACTAGCATCGATACGTGACGGGTTTGCCCGGGGATAGGACCGTGATGATGTGAAAAGCCAGCAATCACCATATCTACCTAGGTGGGTCATACGTGAGTGACAGAAATATCCGCATTAATTCAGAGGCTTTTTCATCCTGTAATATTCTGAAGCTCCTTTGCACTCTCCCTATAAACGGGCCCCGTTCACTTCAATCATGGGACCTGGGCTACCTGTCAACCAGCCTCCATACCCCAGCATTAAGTCTGAGTCCGTCCGATGAGACTTGGAGACGGCCCCTGGCGTAGTAAGTAGCATCTTAGGATGATCTTGGCGCGTATAATACTTAGTCGACCCGAATTCTATAATCGAAACTCATGATGAGTTTTGAGGAGAGACGAGGACAACACTGTCGCCTAAGACTAGCTGTTAGGTAAAAGTTCAGTGAAGGAACTGGGAAGAGGCAATATACCTCGAACAAATAACATTTCGGACTTCTTCGTTGTTGTCTAAAATAAAAAGATTAGCACCGCCAGCTAGAGCGTCTTGGAGAGGACTCACTTTGATTTCTTCATCTTCGTCATCCTCATCCACAGTGTAGATTGTCTCTACAACATCTCCTAAGACCAAATTCATATGGCTGTCGTAGGCCTTGGGTATAGTTAGTAACCAAGAGAAAGATTGATCTTGCTCCTCTGATTCACATACATGAAGGCGCCCCTTTAGTTCCCGATCACCTCGCAGCTTTACGAAGACGAACTCATCGAGGAGTAGACGCACGAGATCGAGAGGCTCAGATACTGAGCCACCAGCTGGGCCCTCTTCACCACCAGCCATTATGAGGGCTCCTTTACGATGCTATCGGGTGACTTGAAAATCAGTCGGGTAGTGTGCTGGTGGTAGACCGGGTTTCGCGTCGAGCTTGGGCTGTGATGAGGCTTGAATATAATGGAGAATCGACGATTTGCAGCTTCGGAATCTCGAATAATTGTTAGTGAAGGTGCACTGGCTTGGCGATCCATAAAAGCTTATCTAATCACTTAGCTAAGGTACATGTACATATCTGTACATTATGTACATATTTCTATACCGGGGTTTCCCGGGTCCACTTAGGTACCTAAATACCTAGATACTTGAAGCTATGACCACATGCATCGAATTTAAAAGTCTTGGCAGCTTGGGCCGTCTGGCCGTCAAATCTAACAGTGGGCCATTCCACGCAAGTCTCCCCCCGTACACAACTCCACACAACCCTCCACAACCCTCCACAACCCTCCACAACCCCAGAAACGAACTTCCCAACTATCTTCACTAGGTTCCCCGCAAATCGTGTTAGGTGTCTCCATCACCAATCGTCTCGCTGTTTACACCTGGCCATGACTCGATAAACCGTTCGTGCCGGTCATGATAAAGCCCGGAGGCCTTTGCAATGCTTCCCGCTACCTCAACGGCGGCGTTTGGCGGGCATAGAGCCCTTTTCCATACGCCGCCCAGAGGGACATGTTCGAGGGTTATCAGCCTCCGTCTACATCGCCGTTCTAGAGCGACTACTCATATAAATATTGGCAGCTTCTTACGATGTCAGAATATCCATCCTTCTATTCGTGGTTTCGCGACGGCAGTGGAATCCACCAACGCTGTCTCAGACCGGGAGTTCGCGCTCTTCAACACGCTTATGACTCAATTGAAATCACCAAACAAAATTAGCCCCCATAATACCGTTTCTACGAATAGAAATCTCGATATGGCAGGTGCTGATGTCGGGAAACCATTAACTGGTGACTTGGCTAAACAACTCCCCAGTCCAATTCAAAAAGGCCTCGAGGCATTGCGACAAAGAGATACTCGGAGATTGCTCATCTATCTAGGAAAAATATGCCTCATGGGGGAGTTGGAGCTGCAAGAAGCTGTTGCGGCGTTACCACGAACTACAATTACTGAATTCCTTCGCTCCCTAGACCCCTTACGTGTCGCCAGGGATGCTGACCCAACCGACAAAGCGCATATACAGGTTGGAATGTATCAGACCCTACATCTGGAATCCGTTGTTGATGACTGGGGAGTTCGAAAGCTGTACTCCCAGCTTCTCCAGTGCATGCTAGCTCTCGTCGTAGCATTAAAGGCCTCAGGTCAGGTCCTGCAGACAGAGGAGTATATCTATCTACTCAGATGCGCTGGTGCTGCTTCGGATCCGGTGGGCGCGAGATGGATATGGAACGATATGGTTCGCACGCAAAATGCAGACTGGCGGCAAAGCGAAACATATGCCGAATATATTTCCGCACGCTTCCTCACGAGGCCTATATATACAAGCTATGATAAGACTAGAAGACTGGTTCATCCCAGAAATCTCCACAGGTCTCGAATTCGACTTGACACGCGTTATGTCTATGCATTGGATCGGCTGAGATTCAACCAACGAATTGCAAGACTGTATAAGGGACTTCTCAAGGACGTTCCCTATGCTGAAGATATCATGCGGAAGATGAGAAAGAATCGTCCAGTTACCAACTTATTCTACAAGCTCATGTCGGATGGTCACTTCATCACTGAACCGTTGTTATGTTCCTTGATCGTTGGCTTCGGACGGGCTGGGTCTCTGCGGTTTATTGGGTCCCGGATATTGCATGCTTACTTCGGTATTGACATGAGAAGGTTAACTTACAATGAGAGCTTGGGCACCGAAACTACGTATGACGAGAACGGCATCAGGAGTCACGCTTGCCGGGTACGCCCTACCCTGCGGCTTATGGAAGCTGTCGTGGAGGCGTATGGCTCGAACGGGGAGATTGCCGTTGCGCTCCAGCTTGTTGATCATATATCGAGGACATTTAGTATTCCGATTCCGCGTTCTATCTGGCAGGATCTGCTGGAATGGACTTATATCATGGGTTCTCCAGCAGTGTCCGTAGCATGGAAAAAGGCCAACATGCAATTCAAAATACCAAACCCCGCAGCGATAAAGTTGATATGGGACGCCATGATTTCCCATCACGTCCAGCCCGGCTTTGAACAATATAACATCTTAATTCGAAATCTCCTAGGACGACATCAATTCGGCAAAGTCATGCCCTTTATCAGACAAGCGGTTGACTTGTACGATGCCCAATGTCAGGAGTACGAGGCGGCTGTTCTCGAATACGTCCGAATGATTCGGGATGGAGTTCGTTTTAGCAATGGCGTGCATCGATACGAGAGAGCCCGGTTCAGGAAGGCGCAGATGTGGTACGATATCCGGGTATGGTGTCGAGCATACCTCTTGGGGGTTCGAAGCTACAATCCCAGCAACCCACTCACGATTATTGCCGTTCCAGATTTTATTAATGAATTCCGGCGTTTTATCCCCAACCCGGCCCAGTATCGAACCGCTACAGGATACATTTCCTTGTTCGATCCCGCGTGGGAGCGTCTTCACGGGATCTCTGTTAGCCATGTCCCTATGGCCATCCCGATGAAGCTGAAGAGAAAGAGGGTATGGGGACATCAGTTTGTCAAGGCGAGGAAGCTCTCTGTTTTTTCCAGCCACTCTCTCGTAGGCCACGTACCGGTTGCCAAACTAGGCCTCGTAACCCTGCTCACGAGCACAGCTCGAACATTGGAGCCATCAGGTAGACCTTCACAGTTCTGGGGTGGAAATGTGAAGAAGTCTAGGTCATTAACGGAAAGTCTTTATTCCGACGATGATGATGACTATTTCTAGGAGCAGCTGTATGTAGCTATACGTTATTATATTTATCTCACACATAACCATTGTCGAGATATCTTTACAGCAAGAATGTTCGTAATTTATATGCCACCTTTCAACCACCTAAGGCGATCTTTTTAATGTGCACGTTTTACAGGGATCTCTTGTCCGCTTCGCTATCAAATATGTGCCTCTTGATATACATTTGACATCCACCATTAATAAGACTCATCCTCAAGAATCGTCATGACTTAATCCTCTCTAATCTCAGGTCGTTGATATACATATACCGGCTCAGCGCAATCCATCCCCACCGGAACCAAACCATCTGGCTTTTGTGCGCCTCGGTCATGGCTTTCCGCGCCGTGCTGTAGCTCCCGCGGCCACCTCCCACTAACGCGCTCATACTGACGAGCGCGCCTGGGTTCCCTTTATCGCTCTTCTTGCCACCCCCGCCATTCATAGCTAAGGATAAGATCGTCGCGAAGACGTCGAGGAAGGCGAAGTACTTGCGCGGTAAAGACACCGTGGTCAGGGTATATAGATCTACGGGAGACGCCCAGCCGGGTTTGCCATGGGTCAGGAAGGCGATGAAGGCCCGCGCGCCGTGGTACAAGGAGACGTGGTTCGGGTGTGAGGATATGCCGTTCGCGTCAAAGGTTATGAGGGCATCGATGGTGGCGGTGGGCGAGGAGGTTTTGTCCTTCGGGGCTTTTTGGGCAGCCAGGTGTGGCGCGAAGGCGGAGGTGAGAAGAGAGGAGATTTTGGTGGCGTCCCAGGTTGTTGTCATGGAGTCGGGGAAGTCTCTGTATTCCAGGGTCAGTCTGCGTCGGCATCACAGGTTCTTTTGTTTGTTTAGACATGAAAATACTCACGGGCTATCTATCACCAAGACATCGTCCTCCTTTTTCAACCCTAGCAACAAGCCACTCTTGACGAGTTCCTTCTTGCGGGTCTCCCCAAGACCGTCGGCGTTGCCAGAGCTCAGACATAAGATCTTAACGTGGTTGCCGTTTTCGGGCCGGGTCATGGCCAGCACGGTGGGTGCAAAGAACATGGCTTCATCGTCCGGGTGTGCGATCAGAAGGCAGATGCGCTTGTTGCGCAGCGTGGGTAGTCGCATTTGCGCGATCGAGGCTGTATAGATGTAGAGCAGTGGTAGGATGACAGCTAGGACGCCGAGGGTAGGGAGCGTCGAGAGGGCCATGGCTCTTCCTCGCTTGTCGTCGTTATGGTCGATATTGGAGAGCGGCGACTCGGTAATAGGAACAGGCGAAATAGCCAGCGCAATAGCTGCCGCTTGGCCTCTTCAATGTCGTCAGTACCGTACCCCCTTTCTGTCGCAAGCTCAGACCTTATCACAACCAATTGGCGGGGCGCACGCGACGCTAAACGAGGCAATCAAGCGAGACCAGGTGGAAGAGTATCAAATTTGAAGCTTCATCCCAAGTGTTATACTGGTTTGACACTTCGATACTTACAATACATCAATTGACACAAGAGATTGACTTAGGGATTACGTACCTATGCAGATAAACAGCCACCTTGTGTACATACGTCTGTTACCATTTTTAATTGGTCCATGGGGTCCACTAAGTCGATGTCGGAGTTTGAGTAGCCGATGGAGACCCTGCAGGGGGTAAGGAGTTATCCGATAAGCTCACGATCCTATCTGTCCCTTACACGTATTTCTTGAGTAGCATCGCTGACACTCGACCATCCCAAGTTGACATCTTCGACCTTAAATAGACATTGGTCTTGTTCAACCTGTCAGTTATTTGCCATGGTTCGGACCCGGAAAGAAAGAAAGGCGGCCAACGAGATCAAGCTAGCTCAGCCCGATCGAACTGCAGCTCCCAGCGAGGAGACTCTCCTGAAGCTTGCTGAAGACCGCAACCTCTTCGAGGAAGCTGAGCGTCAGAAGAGGAAGCAAGCAAAAGACAAGGATGAAGATGAGGTACTCTTATCGCCAACTGCTGATAGGATCATGGATGCGATACTGTGGAGCATGAGTTTGGCCATGCTTCATTTCACCCTTGATGTGCTTGTCCAACATCAATATGCCATCTCCATCATATGGCCTCAAATCATAATAAGAACCGTGCGAGCTTGTGCTGGTAAGTTTTTGATCGCTTGGTAGTTATGTAATTCCTATGAGCGTACATGGGACTAAGATTATGTGTGCAGTATTCCTTCTGCTCATCTATGTACTCCATCCACATAAGGCGGCCCCGAAATTACTCCCTGGGCTGCCCCTCAGATTCCAGGATCCTCTTCGGCAGGCTATTTTCTTCGTTGCGAGTATCTCTTCTGGCTGTTATTTGATTCACATCTCGAATAAGTATAGCTATCTCGCTGTCATGAAGCAATCCCCGCCCTTAGGTTGTATCTGGGTCTGGTCGGTCATTGAGCTTAACCTTTCACTGGCTGTTCTCTCTTTGGTCGTTACTGGTGGATTCTTCCACCAGGGTGGATATACAATCAAGGCGCCGTATTAAGCACTCACTGTGTTAATATATTCATTTGGATAGCGGCCTCTGTACGACTATGTTGCGCCTACCCGTCTTTTCCGACTTGGACTTGTTTCTTTCTCGTGTACTATTGAAACTGAGCCTCTCCTTGAATGGGGATTCGTCGGTGAGCTCTTTGCATCCTGCCCAACTCGGTTCCTATGCATGGTTCGGCATAACAGATCTTCTAATCGATGTATCTCAGCTTTCTGATCTTCAATAGTGGCTTCCAGCCTTTTGAGACTGGTTTTAACTTCTGTCTCTCTCGTCTCATTCCTGTATTCGAGCTCTCGAATCCTCCTGAAGCACTGTTAGCTTCACGCCTCGTGGTTTCAAAGGTCCAAACTAAACTTACGAAGAAATCATGCTCATCTGCGTGAAAGACACTCTTGCAGTCAATGCATCTCTCTGCCGAACCAGTTCCAATGCCTTCGCTCTGACCGGTAGCCACGCCACGGCAACAGCCGTAATAAAACCCCAGTTCTTAGGCACAAGAGTCCATCGAATGCCTTTTCTTAGCTCATCCTCAGTGCCGGCTTTGCTCTCAATCTCCTCAACCAGCTCAAGAAGCCTCTGTTCGAGCTTAACGAGATCTTCCATCACGAATGTGTACATTTGATGCTCGGGCTGGTATTCTGCGACCGGCCGCTGCCCGGCGGCCTTGACGAGCTCCCCTAGCCATGCCGACTCTGTCTTGAACCAGGATAGCGATGTCTTCACCCGGAAATATTCCTGATCGCTGTCCTTTAGATACACTAAGTGTGCATATACCGCTGCTAGAATGGCGACGACGAATGTGAGAATGCCGGCGATGTCAGCTGCAATGGACAGAGGCGAATCCTGCTGCACCGCGTCGGCCATGGGGAGATGAGTTTAACCATTGGTTGCTAATGGATCAGCGCAAGGTTATGCTTAAGATAGAATTACTTCGAGACTAGACATGTAATAGCAACTTAATATGCCAAACTCGTTGGTTGAGAACAGACGTGGTTAAGGGAATGTTGGGAAGAGGGAAGATGCTCCAGGCCGTGGTTGCGCAATAATGTGCTTATATAATCACAGGATTCTGAATTGTGGCTCAGATGTGGCATGGCTTTCACGTGATACCCCTGACTTTCAACCGCAACCCAGCCGCCGAATAAGGAGCATGTTTGCTTTGAACATAGTCTTACCACCCCCTAGGTCTCTTATGTATGACAAAATATACGAAATCGAAATATTACGAATAATTGAGAAATGTGATCGTTTCCATAGTTAGATGGTAACTGCCCACCGTCGAGCTTACTTGCAAGAAATTGTCGTGTACTATTCTTCAAGTAATTAGAGTAATTAAACATTAAAACTTCTCGGTTAGACTATTTCATATATCTTCATACATATCTGCTTTATGAGCTCCCGTCTAGCCATAATTTGCCTAAACCGAAGCAAGCCGTGGTAATAAATAAATCTAATCAATAAGGGTCCTGTGTTTGAATTTTTGCACCGTGCTATCAACTTATACGGCAGGTATATTATAAAGCTAGTTAATTAAGGAAACTGTCCCTGGGTTTAAAGATGGCAAGTTTACCTTTTGGTGATATCAATGTATAGTCTTCTAGGTGAGACGGTGAATTAGGTACTCGTTTATTTGGGTATGTAAGGTAGAGATGCTTGAACTTCGTCCTTAGAGGAATACCTCTTGACATTTTCTCTTATTATGACTCTCCATTTCCTTCCCTTTATCTCTAGACTACTTTATGTACAATCACCGCATAATGATCGATAAGATATGTGTAGGGGCATAACCCGAAAAGGGGTAGGCGTTGTGACTAACAGTTTTGTCCATTTTCCACAGGAAGTCGGACCTGCTGGCAAGTGCTCCCTCGTGCACCAACCAGTGAGTTGACCACTGAATTAGACTTTTTCTCTGACTAAATGCATGTGCTGCAAAACAAATGCATTTTCAAACTTGGTCCGTCGGAGTGGCCCAAGCTATTATTGGGATCCCAACTTGAACATCCTCAGAAGATTTTGAACAGAGCCTCCAACTACGCCGAGTCCTCACCTCCTAACTCACAAACATCCGACTTCAACACTCAAAGAAACACTTGCATCGACGATCTCCAATTACAATCTGTAACCATGCCTCAGTTTAAGGAGTCCTTGAAGAAGGCCTTTAAGAAGAAGGAGAAGCCACCCAAGGTATGTCGTTGATCTCCTTCTGTCACCCGCCGCACACGTTTTATTCTTGCGCCTACATCTCGCGTCTTCGCGTTCGCCGTGGTGAGACAAGCCTATCCTTTCGCCGTCCCTTCGATTACTTCCCATTTGGCTTGAAAAAAACAAAATTCTGCATCTTCATCCACATTGACGAGCATTCCCAAGCTCGGCGCATCATAATTATCCCTTCCCAGACTTTTACATCTCTGTGTTGTGATCATGCCTTCCAAATTTGGTCGCGGAGCCTTCCATCGATTCTACCGTCGCCAGAAGATCAGAGTTGTCTCCTTTTTTTCACGCCGCACTCTTCGCCGACAAAGCATTCTTCTATCGGATTCTGAGACTGACCCTTTCTTCGGTCGTGAAGCAGGAATGCCCTGCGATGAGCAAGCTGGACAAGCTTCTGAAGGAGCCCGCTGGGAGGGCTACAACGATCCCAGGAACCTCCAAGGTCGTGGAGGTTCCTAGCGTGCCCTCCCACGCGGCTCCGCCGCTCTACATCACCGGCCGTTCGAACAATGAGGGCATGTCAGACAAAAAGCGCGGGAAACAGCCCGCGTACGTCCAGACCGTTGAGAATGCCTCCAAGCCCAAGACGACCACCAGCCCGACCGAGCGGTTCCATCAGACTTTCCCGTCGTCTTACAAGAAGCGCCCCAGCCCTCAGTAAACAGGTACGTATCTCGTCGCTGTTCCCCTGATTATTTTTTTCTGGCTTCACATCGCCGACAGTCCTGGTTAATAACCCTGCTAACAAGTGTTGTTGTTCTAGGTCACAATTCGGATGCGTCATGCTGTCACGATATCGCATTGCATGACTCGCTTTGGCTCTATTCTACACGGCAAACAGTATGATAGCTCGTTCGCGAGACGATACTCAGCACCGGCGTTTTTTGCTTTCAGGACTTGATACCCCTACGATACCCATATGATACCCCCATGATACCCCACGATACCCCATAATGATGATGAATGATGAGCATACGCATGGATGGATACGGGTTTGCATCACATAAATTTTGCTTGAGCAGTACGGGAGGCATTGTGCTAGGACATGATACCAAGATAGGAGCTTCTAATCAATAATCAAAACAGTCTGAGCAACTCTCAGACTGTACTCTGCATACATATCTGGTCTTCAGACTTCTAATTCCCTCTCCAATGATTTCTAATCGTCCCCATCGTGAACCATTGTTGCTTGGTCTGATTCATCCTACTACAGTGAAGAATTATCCAAGCATAAGGCTATACTCTTACATCAGGAACTAGCCTGGTTCCGAAAGTACAAATTCCATACCTTAATAGACTTGGTAGGCGTTTACTCGACCTCAAGCTACCTGAGGTACGTAAGGTATGATATGCTTCGGTCTATGTAGCAGCACAAGATGGAATAAAGAAACCCAAGCTGTCATGAAGCTTAAATGATCTACTCGGTAGCAAGAGACTCATATATCCTATTCTAACAATGTCCCTGCTGCCTTGATTCACTTGAAGGTAGGTATTTAGGGGCTACAGTTCTCTCGTCTACAATGTGACCACGGGCACCCCCTTTTCGGCAAGTGGCAAATTTCCATATTTCAAGATGCCCTACCCGCTGTTCAAACCCTCGTACCCAGCTCTCACCAAGCTCTCAGGCCCCTTAACATCGCCGACGCCAGTCCAGTAGAACAAGCCACCCAGACCCATCTTCTTGACGTACTCCGCCTTGCACTTGACCGTCTCAGGTACGTCGAAACTCACAAAACCACGTCCATCTGCTGAATTATCGACGAAGCTCGCGGCCACAACAGTCTGGTCAACCTTCGCCGTATGAATCCATTGGCAGGGCATGTCGTTGTAGTCGATCTCTGAGGCGGAGTTGAACGGCTGCCCAACACCCCGCGCGCCCGCGAATGTGCGAGCGTAAGCCGGAATGCCTAGCGTGATCTTGCGCCTCGGAAAGCCGTGCGAGATGAGGTAGTCAACACCGCGGTGACACGAATTCCGTAGATCTGGGTGTACAGAATCTTGTGCTCCCGGAAATGGGAGCAGTTGAGCATGGTGTCCTGAGACTTCGGTCCAGGATCCGTTGAAGTCGTAGCCCATCAGGTGGAGGGTATCGAGAAGCTGGCCTGCTGCGTCGAGGTCAATGTTCTCCAGGCAGTATTCCCCAACGGGAAGGGCTGTTATGAGGAGGTACTGTGGCGAAGGCAGGGCCTCTCGTAGGGAGCCGAACAGGGCAACATAATCTGAGCCTTCTTGGGGAGTCGTGGGGTGCTCCCAGTCAATATCCACGCCGTCTAGCTGCCACTCGTCGACAAACTGCCGACATGACCGCGCAAACGTAGCGCGGCGCGTGGGATCCGCCGCCACTGCTGGAAACTCCTTGCTCCCGCTCCCGCCACCGAGCGAGACTAGTGTCTTTAGGTCCGGCTTGCGCTGCTTGAGTTTAGCCAGGGCGCGCAGGCAGCCCATCTCTCCGTCGGCGGGTTTGGTGAAATCTGCGTATTCATCTAAGGATCTGAGAGTTCCGTCCTCGTTTAGTAGGACGAAGGCGTAGAAGACTCGGTTGATGCAGTCCAGCTGCAGATATGAGGGTGGAAAGCCCTTATAGATGCGCCAGTTTGGGTAATAAGCGGCGTTGATAGGGGCTTGGTTGAAGGACATGGTGGACGGAAGGTTCGGAGTTAACTGTACAAGCGAGTTTTACTGTAGGGGAGAGGTACATGTAGGTAATAAAATTTAGCTGAAGCTTTTGGTGTATCCGTGATAGACAACTAAGCTGATGGTCGGATATGAGATTAGAGGTGTGGCTTGAGCCGATACGTCGTCTCCCTGGCTACTTCCCTTATCTGTAGGTCGGATAGCGGCTGCGAAGCAAGTGAAGATTCGGGTAACACGAGCGCTTGCTCTGAGAGAGAACAGGGCGCCTATCTGTCAGGCGGTACCTTCCCCATCTACATCAAATACGTATGACAAATATCTTGACCTCGCGCTCTTTCCTCTACCTTACCTTACAAATAGGCAGGTACCTTACTTGGGCTCTCATTCATGGGCCAGACGGGAAGTTTGAGCTTAACGTGCGCTGGCAAAGTTGGCAAGGGAACAGAGTTTCGTAGTAATTACCATGGCTTGATTCGAGGTTTGATATCAGAGACCCAACATATGCGCGTACTACCGGTGCTGTTCGCTGCCTTTCTCCGATAGCGAAGACATGATGGTGGATTTTGTGATGCGACCTGCCCATAATTAATCTAATTATTGTTCACTGAGTCGGAAACGAGCATGAGTTAATACGGAAAGGCCCTGATTTTGTTTTATTTGAAAGAAACTGGGTCAATATAAACCCGGGTATATGTGTAACATTATACTGCATTAGTGAATCGTGTATTTAGTTAAGCAAGTTATGCATAAAACACATTCATCTCCGCTCGCTTAGGTAAAATCACGGTAGATGTTTGCCCGCGCCTGTGCGACGCCGACTTACCGACTTCACCTCACCTTGGCATTTCTTTGCACCTCGTCGTCACGGTCTTAGTTGGCGAGGATTCCCCTATTTTCAATCACCGAGAAATTTGTATTCTCGAAGTTATTGCAAAGCGGCGCTGTGAGACACTCATATACATTGCACTGCGAAATGATCAGGATGATGAGCATTCGTTTCTTATGGACACCACATCTCGATCCTGACATCCTCCACCTCTTCTAGGACCCTGAAATCCATTCCAGTTTGCTTGAAAGCAACTATGATCATGTCAAATCCTTCGAGACTCTCCTTATTCCACTCATTCATCTCTAAGCGGGGGATGTGAGGGATGGCAGATTGCTCGACTAGTGCATCGGCAAACATGACGTCGACCCGGCCCGAGTCCGCGAGAGTTTGAATAAGTTTGAGCCCTGGGGAATTGCCAAGATGAGATTGGCCTGCTTTGAATCCTACTCCGACGACCAGCACCCGCGGTCGGATGGTATCTGCCTGTCCTGAATCGCTACTGAGCGAAGGACCGTGTGAAGGACCCTCTATGTGCTCGACCTGCCCGACATGCTCAAATGATGTTTTGTTGCTAACGTACAGGCCTTCATTTCTCATGGAGTTGCGAGTCGATCGAATTTGCCCATTTGTGTTTTGCGACTTCTCTCGGAAAAGCGTATCCAGAGCTCTTTGGCCGATCTTCTCTGGCCGTTGCAATGTGGTCTCAGTCGCAAACTTTAGCAAAGGGAATGAATTGTTAGCCAGAAGATAGTATGGGTTGATCGGGATGCAGTGGCCTCCGACCCCGAGACCAGGAGTGAACGGAGTGTAGCCGAACGGTTTTGTGGATGCCGCCTTGCATACCTCGTACGGGTCAATGCCGTGGCCTCTGCAAGCATCTGCCATTTCGTTGGCGTATGTGATCGCCACCATCCTCTGGCAATTCTCGTACAGTTTGGTCATCTCAGCCGTCTCGGGCGTGGAAACTGGAACAATAGTATCGAAAACACGCGAATATAAACGCGTGATAGCGTCAAGAGATCCAGGGATGACATCATCCAGCCCTGAAAGGATCTTAGGGATTGATTTCATCGGTGGGTCTGTCCGTCCTGGATCGACTCTCTTCAAACTATCAGTCAAAGTACGAAATTTCGCATCCTCAAATGTGTATGAACGAACCTCCGGGGACATGCCAGCGAAGAAACCCTTTTCTTCGGCCAATGGACCAAGTAGTCGTCTGGTCATTCCTATCGCAACCGAACTTTCGATCACGACTGTTGAGCCTTGTCGAGCATATCTGCGGATGTTCATCAGAGCGCTCTTAACATACGAAGTATCGATTGTCTTGTCGGCCTTCAGAAGCGTAGGCACTGAAATGAGGAAATGGGTGGCATTCGCGAGGTCTCGAGCGTCAAGGGTGAAGATGACACGCTCATCTCCTTCGTATTCTTTGCGTAGCCTCCGGAGTTGCTCCTTCGAGACATCGAAGCCAATCACATCGTACTGGCTCGAGAAAGAGCGGATTAGCTGTGCTCCAATATATCCACATCCGATAATGGCCACCAGGGGCTCTTCATCTTCATCGATGCGGCCAGAGGTGAATAACCGCAAGTATTGTCTCCCATCTACACCATTTTTGAAATTGTCAATCTCGGGGGTTCTAGGCGGCGAGGTGTCTTGGCTCGGCTTGACGCCGAGATTCAGGCTCAATGCCTCCATAGCCAGAGAGAGCTCGTGAGATGGGAAAGCCTCTCGAGCCTCCTGGTTAACATCGTCCAGGAGAACAGGATACATTTTAGCACATGACATAAAAATGAGGATACTGAAATAAAACTAATAGGATGAACAGACAAGTCTTCTGTGGAAGATGGTCTGTTGGAACACAATACGAAGACCGAGAAGGAACAGTCAAGAATGAAGACTTGCTGTTTGGATGAAATGGTCGACTTACCGGTGGAAAACAGGGTTATAAATTTTTGGCACCCTGGAAGAGAAGCTTCACTAGCCAACTCGTGGCTAAATTAAGTGTAACTTATTCGTCCAGCTATTTTCCAGCCTACCAGATACAGACGGTACGTTCGATGTGGAGGATGGCTCACTTTGGCTCCGACCTAACACAGCGAGAACTCCTCGACGCCATCTTGCTTTGTGGATAAAAATTCAAGTACAATAGACCTCGCCGCTTTCTGCTTATGGAGTGAGGTGCTAATATTGAGACATCTCTCAGTACTAGAGGTAAGCGATAACTTTCCTTGGGAGCTACTATATCCTGATCAATCTCCTTTTTCATTTTAATTTGAAATCGTTATACCGCATTAGACTTACATCATTACCTAGGCTAACAAGGCTAGTGACCTGAGTTAACTATAGAATTAAACTGATTACGTCGATGTTGGTTTTCCGTTCCTTCGCAGATAATCAGTATGGGCTGCGTACTTGCAGCTAAATATTCCGAGCTGCTCATTGGCCCCCACAATCTCAATATTCCGACTCGAATATTAAGTTCGCCATTAAGCTCGCAGCCGCCCGTCCTTGTCCCTGAAAATGTGGCAGAGTTTCGCGCGGACCCTGAACACAACAGGCGCCAAAGTCCCGAGATCTGCAAACAACCCCTGGGACCCCCAAACGTGGACTGGGGTCGTGTTATTCCATCAAGCTATAGCTTCAACCACCCTCTCGCAACAATGGAATGCACAACATGCTGCTGATACTGGCTATGTGTCCGGGGTCGATTTTCTCCCGGCTTATACTATTTCGACCGGACGCGATTGGCCCAATGGCGACACTAGCACTACTCACCCTTGGGGACTCCATCAACATTCCTTATATGCTAGTCGTCTGTTCTCACCACGAGCTTTTGAGCTGCTATGGATTCCTTTGCGTGTTGCTCTATTACCTTGCTCAGTTACCTGACTAACGTAAGTCGGATTTTGGATCATGTCTTGCACTCGTGACCTGAGTTTTCGCCTCCGGTATTATGTCAACCTGCATTTCAGCGACCATAGGCTAGAACACGTCAAACTACTTATCTGGATATGCAAGCTCAGACCCAGTCGGAAACTCAATTTCTTACCGTGGAGTCTATCCCCACAGGTATATACGCACATCTGCGTATATGGCCACTTCCAGGATTCAAAGCAGACTTATTCAAATCTCGAGGACCCCTTGGTAAATTTCTATCTACGGAAGAAAATTTCCTGTTGATCGTTACTGCGCCTAGCCTCCTACCTAGATATTCCTTCGCTGGGGAAAGACAAAAACACTACTAGACGCTCAATCAGATCCGCCTTACCATTCAACTGCTTGCCGTATCTCTGATCCGCATTTATTCTCCAGCCTTCTTCCTCGTACCTCGATCCTCAGCATTATCACAAGCAGAGGAGATATGTAAACTGATACAGGGGTCTTCGGCTTTTCTCGACGAGGCTTGCCTAGCGTCATTTTGTTCATTCTTCCTAACTCCTTTCTCGAGAAGCTTAATTAGACATTCTTTAGAGTCAAGCTAGTAACGTCGCTATTTATTGCTCAGAATTATTTTCTACTATCCTTTCTTTCAATCCTAGACCTGATCCTTTCAAGAGTTGAGACCCAATTCTGCAGTTGGGGGCCGGCCCTCCATTGTCGCTCTTCGATGCGCATTTATCTTTCTGTATGAAATCATTATTAATACAAGGCTCGAGTCAAGAGGAGCAATACTATGGGCCTCTCAGATCAGAATTCAAGAGTATGTCAACCATCTCCCATCCAAATTATTGCTAATCAAGGCGAATAGGCGAATGACGATCTGAAAACCGACGAACATGCACACTTTTCTACAGAAAGTCCCTTCGTAGATAGGCATAATAACCTCCACGGCCCATGTAGCCCGTCTTTGTTCGCAGGCCTAGCCCAGAATGATGGAGTTGGGACTGTTGGTTCAACACAAGTGGCGTATTCCGTACACGGACAAGCTGCCAGCACCGATGTTACAATAGAAGCGCGCCCTCAAAATCCTCAGTCGAGTGTGTACCCAGACCGCTCTCCTGACGGTCTAGCACCAGCGTGGCCACTAGCGACGTCGTTGCCATCTACGCCGCCTCCATCACCTTCATCGAACCTCTCTGAGGATGGTCGGCAAACGGATCTTGGTGCTCTACCACCCATTTCAGTAAACGGAAAGTCTTCAGCCATAGCCAAGGAGGCTACAGACCCCATGCTCATCAAGAAGGGCAAAAGAAAAGTATTCACACACAAGTATTTGGCGATAGCCCTCATTTTTACCCTGAAGTGAGCTAAGCACCTACTCTTGTCTTAACCTCCAATAACTAACATCGTTTAGCTTCATCTTGATCTTCTCTAGCTGGTATTGGCCCAAGTTTTACTTTATCTTTCTTCCATTGATCTCGCTACCCCTTGTTCTCAACTGTATCATGATTTTGGACGTTATCGTTTGGACGTTGAAGAACTTGATGTTCAAAGCGAATAAGGTCAAGCCTGAGAAACCGGAAGATATGGTTCTTCTTATGCCTTGTTATAATGAAACCCTTGAGGAGTGTACAAGATCATTAGACTCACTTGTCAACCAAGTGAACCTCGGCCATCATAAACGCGCAATCATGGTTGTCTGCGATGGCAGGGTTCGGGGACCTAGCATGGATAAGACCACTGCTGATTACCTGAACGAGGATATATTCATTAATCAGGTCGAGAAGAGGCAGATTCGGGCGGCATACGTCGCATGGGATGGCCAGTCGATGGACGTTATCGTCACAAGAGGAACATACAAAGGGTTGCCCTTCTTTTGCATCGTCAAACAGCAGAACCAAGGCAAGCGAGACAGTTTAATCGCCATTCGTTCATTTGTCCACAACTTCAACCTTCGTCACAACCAACCGAAGGTCATCTTCAAGCCCGAGTTCTTCAAGGCGATGATGGACTTTCTGGTTAAGGATGCCGGAATCGATCACATTGAGCTGTTGATCGGCATGGATGCAGATACTGTATTTGCAGACGATTGTATCAGCCATCTGGTCGAAGAGTCGCATTATCCTGGGACCGTCGGCGTCTGCGGCTACGTTGCGGTTGACTTCTCGGCAAGCAAGTGGAATATGTGGTCTATTTATCAATCAGCTGAATACACAATCGCGCAAGGGCTTCGACGCCTCCATCAGAGTCTATGTACTAAGAAGGTCTCGTGTCTCCCCGGATGCTGTCAGCTACTTCGCGTTTGCGAGGAGACGTGCGGGGACTCCATTCTCATTCAGGAATTCGGCTACCACCCCAAGCCAAAGGATGGCATCATTAAGCGTATCCGTGCTACTGCATCCGAGGACCGCAATCATGTCTGCTTGATGCTTATGAAATATCCCAAGGCCCGAACACGACAGGCGTTGAGAGCTTATGCTTATACCGATGTGCCGCATTCTCTATCTGTCTTCCTTAGCCAGCGCCGCCGATGGACGCTTGGTGCAACAGGTAATGACTTGATGTTGCTCCTTGAATCCCCAATCAAATTTAACCTCTGGGAGCGAATTGTGGCTCTCTCTAACGTCCTCACTTGGATTCTTAACTTTTTCGTTGTCGCCAGCCTGGCTTGTATGGTCTACGCCTTCACGCGTAAGTACTCTCCCCTTTGAGGATCTTGCCGTGGTAATGATGCTGACATCCACCACTAGACCAACCTTTTTGGATTATCATGATATTCGCCTCTATTATGATCATACCCCTAGCTTTCTACCTCAGCATGGCAGTGTGGATGTGTCGCAACTGGCTCGAGCGCTGCCAGTACCTCCTAGGCTTGAGCCTGTTCGCTACCTGCGGTCCTTTCATCAACATCTGTGTAACTCTGTACGCATGCGTCTATATGGACAATTTTAGCTGGGGCAAGACACGTGAAGTTATTACCGAGACTGGTGAGGCCGAGGGATCCGGCTCGCAGGTACAACAAGAACGATATGGGGACGCGCATGATAACAGCGAGTGGATCACGGGAACCACGGTTCCGGATGAGGAGAATCAACTGCATCCTGAAGTCTACAGGACGCCGTTCGTAGCACCTACTGAGATACCCACTGAGAGCAATCTCAGCGCACATTATTAGAGGACTTGGAAGCTAGGACATGGCTTCTGTGGCGGATTTCCTCCGCATAAAAAGTCATCTGCCATATCCCAACGAGCTTATCGGCAACATGGTTTGGTGGTTTGGTGCAAATGACCTTCTCTGACATAGCAATAGATATTTTAGACTGATATAGCCTTGTTACTTTTAACGAAGTTTAATATTAATATCATTGATATCATTCAACTACGGATGGCAAGGGGAAGAAAGGGTAGGAGGCGGGGTGCTTAAGCAATTCGAGAAAGGAGCAAGAACTACGGCCATTTAGCTTCAGCCTACAGACTTACGGTAAGAAGGTAAGAAAGTAAGAAAGTTCTGATGATAGAAGGTTAATAATAGTGTAGCTTGCGGCCATGACGGAAGCAGCACCTTCATAGCCACGAGATGTTTCGGCGCTGCTACCTGCATGTATCTACTTACTCTCTGGCGCACGATGCTCAAAGACTACATCCGGTCCTTAGATTCTCATATTTCTATTGCTATTCTATTTCAGTCCTTGGCCAGGTAAATATTAAATATCCATTTGTCATTGATTCTCTCGATTGTGATCATACAGCGAAGGCAGTCTCTTCTCCTTCGCTGGATCTCGATATGGCTACCACCCTATTACCCCTCCAACAACGACCATCTCCGAACAGCGCCAATCCACCCAAGGTATACAAGAATACAAGGGCAACTATCATAATAGTTATCCTCGTGGCTTTCTTAACCGCCATCTTCGTCGCTGTATTTACCATTAAACCCACTTGGTGGGCGAGGCAGGATATCGTTGAGGCGGAAAACTACGACGAGAATACAATCTCACATCTTAGACGGGTCAAGTATGTGCAGCTTGACTTGTCTAGGTAGCTATAATCAATGGTTTGACTAACTACGCCTGCAAAGCGACGACATCCCCCACGGAAGGCCTCTTTGGGATATGCCACGCCGCCGCCCCGGCGCCGTACCCTACGGTCAAGCCATCTTTACGTGCGCCAACCCAGGCCAGATCGCCCTAGGCTTCGATGACGGGCCATCATACTGGACAACACGCGTCATGGAGGAATTGGACAATCATGATGTCAAGGGGACATTCTTCATCACGGGGAATAACCCGAAACTCAACCGGCGCATCGATGACGAGAAGTCCGAGTGGCCGGAATTATTGAGAGAGATGCACGACAAGGGACACCAGCTCGCATCGCACACGTGGACACACAAACATCTCGAGCAAATCGGGCACAAGGGCGTATTCGCAGAGATGGTGTACAACGAGATGGCGTTTCGCAACGTGCTCGGACTAGTACCGACGTACATGCGACCACCGTACGGCGTGTGGCGCGACACCGAAGTACAAAAGGACCTCGACGCGCTCGGGTACCACATCATGATGTACAACATCGACACCAAGGACTACGTGCACAACGACCGCGACGCGATCCAGGTTTCGGTGGACATATTCAACAACGCGGTTAGGGAGGACGGCAACGGGACGTACCTTGTGCTGGTGCACGATATTTACGAGTGGACTGCGCTCAAACTGCTTCCGGCTATGCTGAGGACGATTAAGCTGAGGGGGTACAAGGCGGTGACGGTGGGAGAGTGTTTGAATGACCAGTCGACTAATTGGTATCGAGATCCTGCGTCTGAGGATTGGTGATGGGAATGGGGTATGGACTATAGGGACTTACATGGGCTAACGGGTATTGATTAAGTGCCATATTTGCATTCGGGCATAACCTAACACATGAGTGATTGTTAATTATTAAACCTTGTCATTTCTCCGCGCTTCGACTAACTCTGTAAGTGGCTCAAATTTAAATAATCTATTTGGTCTAACCTAAGCCAAGCGAGAAGCATATTTGTTGGATATTTATTTGTTTGTCTCCCAGAAGGTTTAATACTAGAAGCCGATTTATGACCGTCTGGTTCGCTTTCGGACTTAGAAGCCGCACGACCATCGTATCTACCTAGGTAGGCATACTTTGGCTGTAATTCTCGGTTCGTGTTTGATTGTCCAAGATATACAGTGGGATGTCAAAAGTTTAGACCCGGTGGCTGGTCAATATTTGACCGCTTTGGCTTTGACTTTCACTCGACTACTGTCCCGGCGACGTTATTTCCTCGCTCAGCCGCAAAGTCAATAAAGGACCGGTGGGGTGCCTCTGGCAAGTAAGACATCCTTGTAACAAACGAGAATCCCTATCCCTTATTCTTTCCGAGACCTGATTGGAGCGCATAATATTGACTGGCGTCATCTGAAAACTAGCTCTACACGTCTAGGTACCTAGGTACTTTGTAAGCGTTCAAATGACCTAGCTAACCTTAGGTAACCGAATTCACTGCTCAGACCTCCGGGACAGAGAATTTTCAAGTCAATTGACAAGCAATAATAAGCGTATGAGGCAGCTAAGCTCCAGATAGCTCCAGATAACCCCAGACGAAACTAAAGCGAGTATAGATCGTGTAGATAGTCGGGGTTGTTTACCGCAGAAACTTCTCCAGCTTAGGTACCTTACTTAATAGGTCTTGGCCGGCTCTTGATCGGAGAGCTTCTCGCAGTTTACAACATGGGGCTAATCCCTGTTTGCAGGTCTTCTTTCTCGCGTGCCCCGACCCTCCCTTACTTTCCCCCACTGGAGATAGCCTTTGTGGAGGCTCCGTGGGGAGCGAGGAGAAGCATGACGCCCCCCCGCCCTCGGCTTTCCCCTTTGTGCCAGGTACTGGGAACTGGTATTGTCGCTAATCCTACCTCGTCAGCCTGCATATTTGGGGATTTGGGGCAGCGGGGCAGCCGTGAGAAAAACATCGAATTATTTCTTCGACCGACTGTTTGGATCCCCAGTTCCCCGTCATACCCAATTCCTTGTCGTTCTTTTATTATAGTACCTTGGTTAGCCACTTCGGTTTGATGTCGGGTACGAGACACGGCGAGCACCGGGACTCGTGACCTTGACAGTTGAAGCTATTGGCTCCCAACGCGGCGGTTATGCTGTGACGTGAATCTAGCTATTTCAGGTATTAGGTTGGATGAGTTACATTGTACCTTATTTTTCTCCTGGGGGACGTATATTTATTCGGTATATATCGTGTAGATCATCCCCCTCTCGGTTTTTGTCTTTCGAAGTTTTCAGAAAACCTCTCATAACATTTTGTTTACCTTCACGAAAGTCAAGAAGGATAACTGTGTTTTCGTTAATGCATATGAGAGAGTGTTGACGGATCGATCTTGTGCGGCTATAAGCACGAAAGGCAAGATGGAGAGACTCCCCGGCTTCAATGTAGCCAACTTCTTAGAGAAGCGACAGCTTCTCATTGCGATCAATTGTATCGCGGCGCTGGTATGTATGAGCAGTATCTCATGCTCTGGATCGCCCCAGTACCCCTTTCAACGGTTTGCTAGGTATGAACCTAACTTAACGTTCGAATAGTCCATTTTCTTCTTTGGCTATGACCAAGGCATGATGGGCGGCGTCAACAACGCCAAGGACTATATCGATCTCATGGGTTTTGGTCATGTCGACCCTGTCACGGAGGAGCCCATCATTACGGACAGTCTGCTGCAAGGCGGTATCGTCTCAGTTTACTACCTGGGAACCTTGTTCGGATGTCTAGGCGGCGGATGGATCGGTGACAAGGTCGGCAGAATTAAGACCATCGCTTTGGGATCAGTTTGGGCTATCTTAGGAGCGAGTCTGCAGTGCTCAGCTCAGAACCACAACTGGATGATCTGCGCCCGTGCTGTTAACGGCATCGGAACTGGTATTCTCAACGCCATTGTCCCAGTCTGGTGAGTTATTCTTCTGCCGCTGACATTCCAAGCCGATATTTGTCTCAGAGCATGTCTAATTCGGATCTTTCAGGGCAACTGAGACGGCAGAACACACCTCAAGAGGCCAATTTATCGCCATTGAGTTTACTCTGAACATCTTTGGCGTTGTTGTCGCTTATTGGCTCGAGTTCGGCCTGTCATTCATCGATAATGGTAATTCGGCATTCCGATGGCGCTTCCCGATTGCTTTCCAAATTATTCCCCTGCTGGTACTCCTAGCATCAGTCTGGTTCTTCCCAGAGTCTCCCCGATGGCTCGTTAAAGCCGGCCGCGTTGAGGAAGCCCGATTCATCCTGTATCGTCTGCGTGGATCTACTGAAGAGGACCGCGAGAGGGCTGAGCTAGAGTTGCACGATATTACCAATATCGTCGCGCTCGAATCCAAAGAGTCCAACAAGAATTCGTATTTGCACATGCTATTCGGTATCGGTTCTGGCGAGCTCCACACTGGACGGCGTGTTCAACTTGTCATCTGGCTCCAGATCATTCAGGAGTGGGTGGGCATTGCCGGAGTCACGATTTATGCGCCCACCATCTTCCGTATAGCCGGTTTCGACACGTTCAAGAGCCAATGGATCAGCGGTCTGAACAACATCTTTTATATGTTCGCCACACTTATATGTGTCTTCACATTGGATCGCATCGGCCGTAGATGGACTCTTTATTGGGGAGCTGTCGGCCAGGGTGTCGCGATGTTCCTCGCAGGCGCCTTCTCTAAGCTAGGCCAGGACGCAACAGCAAACGGAGATATCGACAAGGCCAACTCCTACGGAGCGGCGGCGGCATCCTTCGTCTTCATCTTTACCTCCGTGTTCGGTGCGACATGGTTAACGGTGCCTTGGCTGTACCCTGCTGAGATATTCCCCCTTCAAGTGCGTGCTAAAGGCAACGCCTGGGGAGTATTCGGCTGGAGCATCGGAAACGGGTGGTTGACCCTCTTGTGCCCGGTCATGTTTTCGAGTAAGTCGACCTCGCTTGTCTTTCTGCCTTGGCCACTTAACTAAACCATCACAGGCATCGGTTCCACGACACTACACATCTTCGGCGCATGTAACATAATAGCGATTCCCATCGTCTGGGCCCTCTACCCCGAAAGCAACCAGCGGACGCTGGAAGAGATGGATCTCCTCTTTGCTGCACCCACGCCCTGGGTCTGGGATGCGGAGAAGACGTTTGCAAGGCTTAAGGAGGAGCAGCCCGAGCTTGTCCAGGCTGCGAAGAGAGGCGAACACGTTGTTGATCCCGAGGCTGGCATTCTAAAGCACCCTGCGACGCCGAAGCCGGAGACCGCCCATACTGAAAGCGAGGAAAATGTGTCCCCGTAGACAGGGTCTCACTCAGGATCTGGCGCGAATAGGAGATTTCGTTGGAGGTACTCGTATGAACCGAATAAGGTCTTCTCTCATTTCTTGCAAGGTCGGTATGAATAAGCGAGTTACCTGGAAAAGTGAGGCGTATCGCTACAATTTAGAAAAATGTAGAGTCGTATTGTCCGAGGAAAATAGATGTAGGAAACAGTCTACCGATACCCGTGAACTTGGAGATATATGTCCATGTCGTGCTTCTATAGCTAGATGTTTAGTAATTAATCGCGATATGGGCATTAACCACTCAAGCTAGGCTTCGTTGAAGCTGTTTGGCACGTCGTTTAGCTGTTACAATGAGTTCTACTACGCCACGAAGCAAACCCATGCAGCCAAGATCCAAGTATGAGATACCGAAACAATTTCTCCACAGCAATCTACGGAAGTGCATTTATTTTTGGATTTTATTCGCACGACGATTCGAAGCGGCGATGAGAAACAAGCTGAGACGAGGTCGTGGTGCTGAAACGTCTTTTCTGTATTATTTTCTCTCGGCATCACTTGGCACCATGTCTTAGGACTCTTGGATGCAACAGGCTTCTCCACCACTCCCATCCACAGCTCCCGATTTCTTTTCAACAAGTCCTGTTACGATCCCTTACAGCAGCATTGAGTTTGTTCCATAAGCAAGGGACAAGTTCTGTCATCCACATCACGCCGGACTCCATTTACACTCCCACTATGTTTGATGGGCCTTCCACTCCCTAAATGATAGCACCGAAAAGCTAAGTTATAGCCACCAAAAGAGAAACTGTGGTGTAGTGCACGATCTCTCTTCACTCATGACTCCCTATAAACTCGGCCTAGTGTCGTTAATGCCACCATCGCTTCCGTGTACAAAATTCCGTTATGAGGGTATCAATCTACAAGAACATGTCAGTTCGTGAGCGTGATGAGGATATGTTCAAGTCATTATACATACTCGGGAGGTAGGTGACGTATAATCGAGCATACATCATGTTCAATTAGAGGCAATGCCTTGACCTTCGAGAGCAGCAGCGCCTTGTGTAGCAGCTTCGCCTTCTCCGCCGTTGAATCCGATGGCGCCATCACCGACTACCAAGGCAGGCGAGTAGGCTCCCAGGTTGATGTTCAAAGGGGCAGCGGCAGTCAAAGCCATAAGAGTGGCGAGAATGACGGCGAATGCGGACTTCATCTTGTTCTCTTGGATATGAGACGTATAAAGGAGTTGTGGGATATATTGAACAGATGTGAACGTGGAGATCCGTGTGGAGAGAGAAGACAGATGACCAGATCTGGACGTGGAGAAGAATATGGTGCACCTGTGCACTTCTCTGGAAAATTAACTGAAAGAGGTAAGAATAGAATTGAAGTTGGGATGAAGAGAGCCGGCTGCCAAAGGAAGAGAAGAGAAAAGCGAAGATCAGGGAGGTGCCAGCACTCTTATTATGTTCTCTAGATGTCATCTATAATACTTGATACAAGCTTCCATTTCAGGTTGTGAATCACCATAATAGGTATGCTCTCAGATGCCAAGTAACTCTCGAGGCGAGGCCCGACTGGTGAATCTGCCAAGCTGCGTTGCCAAGGGCCTCAGATCGGGCCAAGCCGTGGGATCGCCATGGTGTTTTGTCGCAACCCCGCGAGCAATACATGTCCATGTCCACGGCGTCTGGAAATCAAAGGAAACATGTAAAAATAGAAATATAAAGAGTCTTTACTTGTTCACCCTGACTTACGCAACGGCAATCATCTGTGCGTGTACGGGTTATGATGAATACATGTAAGTACCTAAGTACCGTGTCCCTAACGTGGGATGGTGTGTTTCGACCTTATTGAAGCCGTCGAATCAGAAGAGACAGTCCCAGTTAGTTACAGAAATCGACGGACAGCCACATGGTAGTCCGACGAAGCCAAGAGTACCTAAGGTAGTAGCACATCGGTACGCGATATCGCCGAGCCGTGTCACGAAACACCTCTTGGCCGAACATCAGACCGTCTAAATTACACGTAGAAAGCAAGTTGAATATCCGAGTATGCCCTCCCCTTGCTATCGCCCTTTCCTGGAGGTATACTTTAGATGGGGTCCATGCTGAATTTCGGGTTGAAATTGTCCTTGGCTATATACCTAGGTAGGTAGGTATATATATATTTACGGATTCATCAGTGAAGTAGGTACTTGGATTTTAAGGCCGACGGGACAAGGCGGACATGATACCTCAAATATATGGGATTTCCCGAAAGGTCTTGTATTAAATTAAGGGCCAATGACAAGTGTACAGTGAGCCTCTTTCCGCGCCAAACTCTACCGAATAATGTTTATGAGGTCAACTTTATCAGCACTTCTTGATATCGAGCTTCGGAGCGCATCTGGTTTGGGAAAGAAACGTCAAGTTCGAGGAAGATATAGGATAGTATAACGCACCTAAGTAGCTACAAAATCATACTTTGATGAGAATGGGCGTTCTAACGAGTGTATAAGTTATTATAAGTTATCATATGTTGTATGCCGACCCCCGACCCAGTCATACTCCTTGTCGATAAGTTGTCAGAAGTAGTACAATAAACATGAGCATGGCAACCATCCATAGATACCCATCTTAGGTAGGTAGTCTTGCCAGTGAGATTCAAGGGGCCACTGACTCATGAGTATTATATTTTCTAGTCACCGATCTCCATATCTGTATGATATTGGTGCTTACCTCGATCATCATTATCGTGTTTGACCGCAGCCGGTGTTGACTTCGACTTGAGATTCCTCGACATGGCTTCGTGTGGATGATGGTTAAAGGAATAAGTCTGAGTAGGCGTGCCACCCTGATTTGCCCTGCTCTACTCTTTGATTGATACTATCATCAGAACGGTCTTTGAAGAATGCCCGACCGTCCACTAGACTCAGCGGCCATGAAGAAATTTAAGAAACTGTGCAAACACTGCTGCAAATGTTTTCTGAACCACCCACGCATTCCGTGCCAATAGACTACCTCTATACTAATTATGTCATTCGAAAAGGGGGTAGTGAGTACATAAGATGAACTCGCAAACCACGTCAAACTCTGTATAGCGAGTCAAATACCAGAGGAACCCTTATTCACCAATCCCCATCTCAACTCACTCTAGATCCGGCATCTCCCTTAAATAGCTCTCCAGCCCCTGCAACTCGATCCCTCGCTGGCCATTCAGTGTCTTCTCCATGTCCCACGTAACACCCCGTCCCACAGCCTACACATTCGTATACTTCAACATCCCATCATCAGGCCTCTCCTCCAGCATCTTCTTCAGAAACCTCTCATCCCACAATTCCTTAGTCCACTTCCCTCCGTACCGTCTCTGTACCAGCTCCGCGACCTGCGAATACGTGACCGTGTCCCCGGCTATATACACAACTTGATGAGACGCGTCCCGCGGGTCATACGCGATCTCCACCGCCACGCGGCCAATATCCCGTGCCGTAGTCAGCGAGAGCTTTGCGTCCCAGGAGCCTAGCGCGCGGAGCCTTCGCTCCTTCAAGTCTACCACGCCGAACGCCGGCAGGAATAAGAAACTCATGAATAGCACCGTCGACACGATGACCCAGTCTGTCTTCTGCTGCGCGCGGAGTAGTGTTCGTACTTGAAGTTAATCGTCGAATAAGTCCTGCGCGCTTCCCGCGCCTACGGCATCATAGTCGATGCCCCACTGTCAAGGCAAGTAGCGCGGCGTGCCGGCCTCGAGAATGGCTTTTGTGAGCTTGGTCTGCGTACCGGACGGCAGACCAAAGCCGGAGCACGAGATGACGGTGTGATAACGCTTAAAAACTTCCGCAAGTTGCGTGATGGAGGCGTCAGCCAGGTCGCCGACCTCGAAGGAGGCGCCTAGGGGTTGAAGATACTCAATCTGTCTTTTCTTCTCGGATCCTTGCGATGAGACGGTAGATTGTCTAAGTAAGATTGCAATCTTGCCGCCGTTGCGCTTGGGGTGCTTGGAGAGTGCTTCCAGAACCGCTGTCCCGAGCTCGCCGGCGCCGATTAACAATATTGACGGAGATCCGGCCATGTCGAGTTTCTCAATCGTATCTATAAGTTGTGATTGTATAAACAGTGCCCTGCAAGGTGGTTCTTAGAAACTAGCTGTCCAAATATACCGTCTTAGGAAAGCTGACTTGGGGCAGCCTTTTTTTAATTTAGGGGAATATGCGGGAAAACGCGATCCCAAATACACTTTGCGTTCGAGGACCATTACTCTTAAGCTTCACATATTTCCTACCCAACTGGGAGGATAAGCACCAATAACAATGTGATGAAGATGATCCTCTATTTCTGATTAGTAATTGCCTTGTCTATTAGCTTATTAGTTGCTGGAAGTAGTGAAGTCTCATTAGAAATTAGGAGATAATAGGACTTAGACTGTAAACCCCGAGAAGTCTGGCTTGGCGGGCATACCGAATTTTCAAGGTCAAGAAGCGTCGTCGCGGATCTGGTATGTGTCCATATAACTTAATTGTGAGAAAATTAAGAACGGATGTCATCGGAGGTGGGATATCACTTGAGGCTCGTCATGTAAACATAGGAAAGGGGTTCTTGAAGACTGCATCATTCCATGCTCAAGAGCATGCAGTCCACATAGGGCGAATATGACACGATGATGCCTTACTAGAGCAGACACAACCAATTTCAGCAACTAATCATATTAAATACAAAGAGTACAAGCTATATTACTATTCATCATATGAAGAAACAACGTCTTTAACGATACCCGTTAGCAAATCTACTTGCTTTACATGCCGTAAGCCAAGGCCGTGAAACCAGCGGAAGGGGGGCCCGTATATGTAAGGCAACACTCATTCATACAATCTGACCAATCCAAGACTTTTCAGCTCCGGAGCATGCGCTCGGCTAGGAATCCGTTGACGCTCCTTTGAACAGGATCCGCTTGGCTATCACGCTAATCCAAGACCCGGCCTGCGACACCCGCACCGCTCCTATCCTCTGTCTTCGTCTTCTTCAGAGTCTTGCCCATATGGATCTCGCTCAAGAAGGCAGCAGGTCTACCACCGCCGGACGGGACACTTGGTAGATCACCCGCAGCTGGTGGAGGTGGCGGAGGGGGAGGGGCCAAGCCTGGAATTGGAGGTGGGGGTGGTGGGGGCGCTCCAGGAGCACCAAAACCAGGCATAGGCGGAGGCGGGGGAGCTCCCGAGCTTGCTTCCGGCATGGGTGGAGGTGGTGGAGGTGCTGGCGATCCCATTGCCTCTTGGGCGGGAGGAGGGCTGAACGGTGCCGAGGCCACAGCTGGTGAAGCTCCAGCAGATTTATCGCCTGTGGCAGACAGGGGTCGAGGAGGACCCATGGAGCCAAAGAGGAGTGATGCTAGTTGGGCAGCACCAGCGGCAGGGCGTTCATCATCAGATGAGTCTTCGTCGTCCTCTTCATTTCCGGAGCCCCATTCGTCATCCGTGTCAGGCCTCTTGCGAGAAGGTGCTGGTGCTTTGGCCTCTTGAGTTATTCGGAAGAATGGATTAGTAGAGACCTCTGGCTGAGGTGGCGGCGGCGGAGGAGCTGGAGCTGTGGCAGCTGGCGCAGCAGCCGAGGGAACTGCTGGGGTCTCTGAAGACTGGGATAACATTCGGCGGTAAGGATTGCGACTCTCCGTCTCAGAGGGCGGGCTAGCGACGGCTGCTGGGGGAGACATCACAGGGGGCGCAGGGGCGGGTGGTGGAGTGGCCTTACGCTCCAATTCCTGGCTGCCCAGCTGACTGCTACCAAGAGTGGGAGTGGACGCTTGAGGCGTGATCTGCTGCGGACCCTCGTCGTCGTCTGAAGACGACTCGTCCTCTTCCATCGCTGCGAGCTGTCGCTGAAGTTCAAGTTCCCGTTGGCGGGCGGCTTCAATCTCGGCACGTTGAGCAGCTAGTTTCGCTTCCTTCTCTTTGGCTTCGGCCATAGCCGCCTTCTTTCGTTTCTTTTCCTCTTCCTTCTTTAGCTTGCCTTGGCGGACTTGCTCTTCTAGAGCTTTGAGACGTGCAGAAGCAGCCTCGCGTTCCTTTGCGAGCTCTGCTTCCTGTTGTCTGGCCTCGTCCCTGTTCCAAGTTAGTTTGAATGAAAACAGACAGATATCAGCAAATGTACTTACTCCATTTCTTGGGTAGCTCGTTGTTGTTCCTCATGCTCTCTAGCAAGACGCTCTTCCTCAGCTTTCCTGGCTGCTTCTTCTTGAGCTTTCCTCGCAGCTTCTTCCTCTTCAGCTTTCCTTGCAGCGTCTTCATTCTTCCCGCCTTTCCGTGACGGCGGTGGAGGTGGCTTCTTAGTTTCTACCTTCGCCACCGGAGGAGGAACGCCTTGCTCTTCGGCGATTCTAGCCTGCCGCTCAGCTTCCCGTCGCGCGTCTTCCTCTTCAGCTTGTCGGAGCTTAGCAGCGCGCTCTGCTCTTTCACGCTCCATCCGTTGAGCAGCAGTCTCTCCAGGTTTGGAAGGCGCCTTGATACCAAGAGCTGCAAGTCGCTCGGCCATACGTTGTTCGGCCTGTTGCTTGATGAACGCAGCTCTCTCTTCTGGTGTCTTATAAGATGAATACGATCCACCGCTGGGCGCAGGAGATCGCGAAGTTGGAGGTGTTGCAGTACGAGTGGTTGATAAAGGACTTTCAAGTCGAGTTGGTGGCGCCTCTGCTCTGACGGGTTCAGCAGTAGCAGCTCGTCCGCCTTTGCGGTCTTGAGCTCTAATCCGAGCTGCCCGGCTCGAGCGTTGCAAGTCAAAGATGAAATCTCGAACCTCGTCTTCCACGCCAAGAGCGTCTTCCCATCTCCTTCTCTCATGCTCGTTGGCAGAGGTCTCACCCCCTTCTTTGAGATGGTCCTCGATACCCCGCGCGAAGTCACGAACGCTATCTTCTACGTCCCGGACCATGCGCTCATTGTTCTCCTTCTCGGTCCGAATCTTGAGGTTCTCCTCTTCTAATCGCTTTTGTGCATCCCCATCGTTATCACCGATGTCTACTTTCTTACCAGTGAGCGCCGCGGTTCTTTGCTGCATCATGGCTTTGGCTCTGGCCTTGAGGCGGTCGGATTCCGTGATCGAGCCGCCCGGTCCAGTACCAATGATATTTGAGGCACTTCCAGGATGAGCCTTTGCATCTCTGAGTCGGAAAAGTTCAAGCTTCGCGTCCGCAATAGCCTTTTCAGTTTTCCTGACTTGAGAAGCCAACTCTGGGATCTTGTCGGTAAGATTCTGTAGTTGGCGTTTTAATGCTCTTCTCTCAGCTTCAGAATCACCACTTGCCAAGGCTGCATCGGGGTGAGCGTCAATGTCTTCCTGAATCCGTCTGATACGGCGATACAGCTCCTCAGCTTCACGTCGATCACGTCTATCGAGAATGTCATCCTCCTCGGCCGCAGCTTCGTCCTTGAAATCCATAGCGTCCAGGAGGACTTGCTTCTCACGAATTTTCTTCCTTAACTGATCAAGAGAGAGTTCTTCATTAGATGCCACAGACGAAGGCGATTCCGGCCGAGGCGATGAATTGCCAATTCTGCGTCGTGCACTCGATCTATATCCGACGTCATCGTCGTTGTTCTTGAATACTGTCGCATCCTTTCGACCAGCTCCGACTCCGCCCGCAGCTCCCTTGAATGAATGGCTTTTGAGATAACTGACTCCCGTTTTCTGGGGTAGCAATGAGGCTCCCGACGTTTTACGGAAGTCAGACTCTTGGCTCAGCATGGACTTGATAGTGCCAAGCGACTCGGTGAGATTGCGTGTAGATGGTGGAACGAGCTCAGGTGGCAGGACATTAGGAACAGGATAACCGTTCAGCTTTCTGTAAATGAGATGCATGGCCACAGCAAACTCATCCAGATTAAGCTTTCCCTTGTTTCCGTTATCCGCAAGGGTCCAAATTCGCTCAAGGTCGCTCTTCTCGAGGCCACTCTGGCCAAAGATCTCAATGGCCTGGTCTCCTCCAATAAAGCCTTTACCTAGGCCATCCCAAGCCCGGAACAATTGATCGTAACGAGTCTTCTCGTCTTTAGTAATAGCCCATGGAATTACTGCATTGCCAGATAAACCGGCAGTGGTGTAATTCTGCTGTTCACGACCTGCCTGTGGCATCATTCGGGCTTGCAAGGCATCGATATTAGGAAGCCCAGATGCGGGAGCGTTGACCAAGCCCCATTGGCCTGGCTTTCCAGTTGGCTGCGCATTCAGAGGGGCTGCACTCAAAGGAGACAAACCTCCCTGGAATCCCGTTGGCATGGGCGGCATGGGCGGTCTAGGGCCGTTGTATCCGGTCGGTTGTGGGTTGTTCAACCCTCCTGGAAACCCAGTGGCTTGAGGCTGCAGTCCCTGGCCGAGTAACCCTGCTTGCTGGCTCGGGAAACCTGTCATTTGCGTCTGAAGCAACTGTGAGTTAGACGGTATAGGCTGGGGATGCTGTATCGTTGGTGGAGTAGCTGTGTTCTGTCGAGTGAAATCGGAAGCATTGGCGGCAGCGCCCGAACTACCAGCTTCGTCCGCAATACTGAAGTTGATGATATCGACCATACTCGAAACCTCGTTCTGAATATTTTCCGGCAGACTCGCTGGGAGTGTTTTGCCCACAAGTTTCAAGTTGCAGAGGTACATAGCTAGGGCAAACTCTGGGAAGTGCAATTCGCCGGATCGAGTAGTATCAGCAAGTGTCCTACATCAGAGTTAGAACAGCCAGTCGTCCATAGCCAAGGAATAACATAATACTATACCATATATGCGATAGAGAATCTCCGTCTAGTCTTGATCTCAATAGCAGGTCTCGGGCTTTCTCTCCGGACATTGTCAACTGGCCGTCACCCACGGCTGATTTGAACAACGTTTCAAACTTGGCCTGATCTTGAGCCGTGATAAACGACAACCGGATATTCGGAATCTTGTTCGCTGCTTTCTGAGTGCGTCGACCCCTCGGCTGAGACTCGGAGGCGCTGCCCGTCTTGAAGGAAGCAGCCATTGCGCTGAAGCCTGTTGGTTGAGGCTTGATTGCCGGAGCCGTGGCTGGCGCGGGTGGTTGAGGCGCGGGTTGCGTTGTTGACGAGGAGAACGAGTTCTGAGGCTGTTGCTGGTTGAACTGACTCTGGAATTGCGAAGGGATCTGTGGCACCGGCGGAACAGGGGGCTGGAAGTTCTGCTGCGGAGCAGTTTGGCCCGCGTACCCGGTGTATTGCGGCTGTTGGAGGTTCACGACAAGAGGGGATTGTTGAGGCATTCCCGTGAGTTGTGGTTGTAGGCCTTGCGCGCCGGGATAGCCCGTATACTGCTGGTTTAAGGGAGCCTGCCCATATCCTGTCGGTTGCGATGCGAATGGACTCGGTTGTTGTCCCGCTTGCTGTTGAGGCTGCTGACCTGAACCACCAGCCCCCATGCCGTACGTGTTACCATACTGTTGACCTGGCCGCAAGGTGTTGCCGCCAATAAATGAATTGGAATTAGAATACATGGTGAAAGGAAACTCTTATTTGGACCTAGAATGAACTCGCTGAAATAGAGAGAAAGAGATAGGCCCAGAGGACCGAGCAGAGCTCCTTGATGATTATGTTGAAAAGATAGGAAAGTGTTGCAGATGACGAAGCAGCTCTGGAAATCAAATGGCAACAGGGAGTGGCTTGGCATAATTTGGTGCAAGGCAACCGACCACTAGATCCGAGGCCCCGACTTACGCTAACAGGGGGGCTGTTAAAGTATGCGCATATCGAATCCATTTGCACAGACCAATTTTTAAGGGGATGGAAACTCAATTGGCTGCATACCTCCTTAGGTAATAATTCTTGCACGCCTCTACACTAGTGTAGTTAACGTGCATAACACGCCCGCGACAATTCACTAGCACAACTTCAAACATATCAACTTCTCCTGACTGTACACAACAAGGCAATGATCAACGGATGTTTAGGCGGATTGGATGCTCTACCACTCTAGATACAGTTATCTATTCTCTCGATATTCGCTGCCTCTGACATGAATCCACGCTCTATACTTTTCCCACTCCCATTACTCGATATTACACTTCATACAGTACTATTTCTCATCCACCTCCTGCTATAACTTTTCAGCAACTCTCCCTTACATTGCCATGTTGGGCACCAATCCTGACTTGCAAGACTTTGAAACAAATGTCTCCGCGGCCTGTCAATTTGTCTAGCCGCAGTCCCTGTTGGCACTGTCCTCTTTACTGGGCCGTCGAGGTAGGAAATTGGTCGGCATTCTTCTTAGTCCATGCTTTGAAGTCAATCTTCGTTTGGGCCTTCTGGAGAGCTCCCGACAAGGCAAATTGAGTAGGGATACCTTCAATACGGTGAGTGGAGTTGATGTTCTTGACTAGAACAATCTGATAGCAAGTAGCCGTGCCCTGTCGTGAAGCGATAGTAGAGGAGGCAAGGAAGTACTCCCAGATCTATTGTGTCTTGTCAGTAAGTCCACCCGTATCTCAACCATACTTGTGTAGGAAACTCACGCGGAACCAACGCTTTCCGTACTTCGCCTCGACCTTCTCACGATTGGCCAACCAGTTCCTATACCAGCGCCACAGAGTAGCAGAATAGTGAACACCAATCGTGTCGACACCCTTGATTTCCCAACCAGCTCCCTCAAGTCCGCTAATGAAAAAGTCAAGAGGAGTTGACGCATCAGCACCGGGGAAGACGTATTTGTTCATGAATAAACCCCAGATGAGATCTTCGTATTGCCAAGGTTTTCGAAGACCAGCAATTTGTAGGAAGAATACTCCGTCGTCATCAAGCATATCGTAGACTTGCTTCAAGAAGGTCTTGTACTTGCGCACACCGACATGTTCAGCCATCTCAAGACACGTGATCTTGTTGTATCGACCTTCCGGTACTGGGATATCTCGGTAATCCATGCAGAGAATTTTGCTTTGCTCCTCAGGAATGCCGACGTTGCGCAGAGCCTTGTTACCCCAGGCGGTCTGGTTGCGGCCGAGGGTGACACCGGTAACGTGAGCGCCGTAGTTGACACTGGCAAATCGAGCTAGAGTACCCCATCCACAGCCAATATCGAGCAGTTTCTCGCCTTCCTTTAGGTCGATCTTCTCGCATACGATGGCCAACTTGTTGTCCTGGAGCTGCTCTAGGGTCTCCTCGGTGTTGATGTCGGAGATAACGCCCGAGGTGTAGATCATACGAGGGCCCAAGAACCAGCCGTAGAAGTCGTCACCGCGGTCGTAGTGATCACGGACCTGCTCCTCGTCTTGGCCAAGTTAGCTAGGCTTCTGTTAAGAACAGTCCCTCGAATATAGCTTACCCTGACTTCGTGAATGCATAATAACCTCGGGCATCATGCCGAAGACGAAGTACTTGCAAAGACCCCAGGTGAATCGGAAGCTTGCCCAATCGTGTCGATACTCCATGACTTCAAGACAGTCGCCGTTGAAGTCAACATCTCCGTCAAAGTACATCTCGTAGAAGGTCTCCAGAGGAATCTTGTTTCTGCCATGGTACTTGAGCTTATCGGACTGCTTCTTGAAAGTGAGGTAGTGCTCGACCGGTCGTCCGGGATACTTGACTTTCTCGTTCTTTCGAGGGCTTATGGCAGAGATAGTAAGCCAAAAGCCAGCAAGAATGGGAATGCTGGTGAACAAGGCGAAGAATAGAGTTGTCTTCAGACCACCCCCGACCTTCCATGACAGGTAGAGGGGGACACCGCCCATGAGCGAGAAAAGCAGGGTGTTGGAGAAGGTGTCAGCGCCAGCCGAATCCGCGGGTAGAGGAGCATTTTTGATGGACGGGTACTAAAGTAACGGTTAGCTATAAATCAAAGCAATTAGATCCGAGTATGCCGGGTACGACAAAAACCTACCGATGTGGTCCGCACACCGCATTCCTCGAACTTCTCAAAGGTAGGGGTGGGAGCTTTTGGAGTTTCGATGAACTCGAACTCGGACTCGCTCCCGTTGACACTATGAGGTTTCGACATAGTGAAGCTGCAAAGCTGATGGGAGTTGGCAGACTTTGCAATGAGCCTCCGTGCCTTTTGTAAGTTGGAAGATTTGTGGGAAAAGACGAAAGAAGTTGATTCGTCTTGCCCTTGAGGGGGGGGTTCTCTACAAAGTTTCCTACTTTGGCAGACCGCCCTCTTTTTGCTTGCTCCAAATTCGTTATTCGTTAACCCTTTTTTGAATTGGCTATTCTGAGTGGCTGGGGGACCTTGAGCTAGGGCCACAGGAGATGCCGCTCCGTCGTAATCTTAGTGGAGCTAGCCACGCCTAGGTAAAGCTCTAACGTTGAGAAAACCCCCACCTACCCGCTGACTTGGCGTTCAGGGACTTAATCAGCCCCCATACAAGCGAATAGGAGTCAAGCCTGTGCTATACCTGGGCAGTTATATTCACCTCAACCACATGTACGAGCAACAACAACATTGGTAGGTTTAATTTGCAATAATCTTATTCTGATAGAGATGAAGGAATTAGGTCGATGATATTGTTTTCATACGTCTGTGCAATATGTTGTAGTTTAGGGGATGACATAACACAGCCCCTAAATGTCTAATATCTTGGCGTGAAGACCATCCTAATCAATATACTTTGCTATAATTAGTCGACGAAATTTCTCTAATGGCCCATACCATGTTCTAGAGAGGTCCACGTGTAGGGAGTAGTCAATTTCTAATGGGGCTAAAACAACACTCGGATCTTATTACTTGTATCAAACAACGAGGACAGCCTACGAAGAAGAATGAGCAACGATGCTGGCCACTAATGTATGCCGCAGTGCTAGCAGTAACGCTGTTATGTAATGTCTAATTATATAGAAGGCCTTAGTTGCCAATATTCGATCGAGACGGTAATGAACAAGGCCTAGTTACCTTGGTAGTGACGGGTGCAGGATCGACTCGACTGACAGTTGCAATGTAGTCCAGTACTAGATAATAATGCCACGCTCTAATTCACTTGCGGATGTCTCGAAGTTGAGAGCACAATATCGGTTTTGCGTCACTGCCAGTAAATGTACATTCAGTCCACCGTGCGGACTAGGACATGATGCGATGGGGGAACTAGGTCAGTCGACCATTGCCCCACAGACCCACCGACCATTACAAGGGTTTTTTGGTGAGGGCACTTAGCCCGACCCGACCACTGTAAAAGGTCGCCAAAACCTGACCCGACCACTGTAAAAGCGCTAGACCATTAAGTGTTGACAGTGAGTATTTAGTGAGTAATTGTCTCTTACTGGTGAGTGTTTACTGAGCACTCACTGAGTACTCGTGAGTATTTAGTGAGTGCTCATTAAATACTCACTTAATCATAATAAGAAAAAAAATAAGAAAAAATAATAATAATAATTTAATTTAATAATAATTAATCAAGTAATCCTTTTTAAGTTTTTTTATTTTTATTTTAATTTATTATTAGTAAAAAAACCCCTTATATCTTAATAAGTAATTGATAAGTGGTTGGTGAGTGCTCACTAAGTGCTCACTACATACTCACGAGTGCTCACTATATACTCACGAGTGCTCACTGAGTACTCAGTAACCACTCACCAGTAATAGACAATTACTCACTAAATACTCACTGTCAATTCAGTGGTCAGCTTAACTGAACCCCAATGGTCTAGGGAGCTTTACAGTGGTTGGGTCGGGCTAAGTGCCTTCACCAAAAATCCCTTGTAATGGTCGGTGGGTCTGTGGGGCAATGGTCGACTGACCTATGCTCTCGATGCGATGCTAGCCTACGAGCATGGAAATTTATCAGACCAGCCTTGTCTGTCGAGGCCATTGGCTGGCAAAAAGGTCGTTTCAGCTAGGATCTGGCTTTAACTGTACGAATGTTAGTAGAGTTTTATTACGGTTCAGACGCACGTATTCAACGGAGATCGATATGCCCCTAAATACCTGGGCATCTTTCCAGTTCCAATACAGCCTAACGATTGAAGGTTAGCGTCAGTTTAGATGACGTGTCAAAGCGCATTGGTCTAATAATATATAGAAGATATATTGTCTAAGGATCTGACTAAGCAAGGCGACTTACTTGACAGTAGCTGGACACCTTGAAAGAGGTTGTCTTGACCAACGTGGACTGTTGAAGGGTTATTCTGTCTCAACTTCCAGAGCCGAGGCGATACCGCAGTATTTCAAATATTCAATGAACTAGTTTGAGATCTAACGACCGATGATAACTCGGGAGGTCGACCAGGCAATCTGCTGACTTTTTAAACAGCCAGCACAATATGTACTATGCGGTAATGTGACACATTCGGGCAGATCGAATATCTGTCCCAACAGATCAACGTCTATAGCTTCGGTCGTCATGTCTATGACTATTCCGATCTCGATAATCATGACCATGACTGTGATCTCTTCGTTCGCGTTCGCGTTCGCGTTCGGACTTGTAGCTGCCACCATGACGTTCGTCGCGGTCTCGTCTCTCTTTTTCCTTGTTCCTTCGATATTCGTCCAGACGTGGTCTGCGTTCGCGATACCCATGTTTTTGAGCCAATTCCGCCTTCTTGATTTCTTCATCTTCCTTCGAACCAAGTCCCATCAGATTTGGCCGCCTCTTGACTTCCTTGGGCTTAGAGCCGCGCTCTTCACCATTCCAACCCATACCGCGTAACATGGCGGCCCCAAATTCCCCTTCTGGTATCTGATCATACTCCTCTATGGTTGATACCTCTGCAGCTTCTTCTATTCTGCGGCGGTAGACATCCTCCTCCGAGGGAGTCGTGGGCGTATTACGTTTGGGTGTGCCTTCGATGACTAGATCTTTGGCAGACTTTCGTTTCTTGCCGAGAAGAGCATCCATAGCATCGGTATCCCCGTTCTTGGGAACTTCAGAGTCATCATCTTGAGGAGATGTGTCAGAACCGACCACGGCGGGCCCCTGCTCTCTTGAAGAATTCTTATTCAAACCATTATCCTCGCCAGGCGCCGTCTTATTCGTAATTGTTAAACCCCATTTGATCTGTTTGTCTTGGTCGGCTGGTTCCCTCTCTGCAGCACCATTGAATTCTGCCTCTCTAGTGGCCTTCTGAGCTTTTAATTCCGCCTTCCAGTCACGGTTTTTATGACCAGTAATCACATAGGGCGCATTGCTACGCCTGGACTTGTTCGTGTTGTCGCTCCGTCTCTTAGCCTCGGAGTCTGATAAATCTCCACCCAAGGTTGTCACCGGCTCGTGCCTACCATCCCTCTCCTCGTCGGTTCCAGAATCGGAATCATCGTTGAGTGCGTGTGGCCGGTGGCGTTTGCCTAGTGTTGATGGTGGTTGAGCATGGGTCGATTTCTTTACTCCGTTCGAAGATTTCGATGATGATGATGCGCCGAATTTAATGGCTATCCGAGGAGCTCGTTCGGACATTTTCGTATCAGGGTGACCAGCAAGTAATAACTAGATTTGCTGATTCTTGTGTGCGCAAAAGGTTGGGTGGCGGGAAGCTGGGTAGATATTCGAGGTTTACGTATTATGTAATAAAACAAACCCAAAGCGATGTAAGCGGCAGACAAACATTCAGCCAATGCATTGAATGTGGCTGTGGACCCCGCCGGCTTGGCTGCTTGGGAGCTAAATGTGGCTTGACTTAGATGACTGAAGTTGAGCTAATGTTCTCCATGTACCTGGGCTGCCCTTGGGTAGGTACCAGTGTAGAATCCAATCACTTTCAATACTGCAAACTCTACGGTACACAAACATGAGGGCTTCTCCCGGCGGCTTAGGAACTTTCCTATGTGCACTCTACTCTTAAATCTTATTGCAGTCGGTTATCGTACACAAATAACATTCATAAAATACATATTCTGCCTCATGAATCTACCTACATGCATATGTACCGCTGTACATAAAACGTCACTTTCTTATCAGGCAAGTTCAAGGTGGGAAACACAAACCTTGAAAAGCCTGATAAGAGGGGCAAGTGGCCAGAAGTCCCAGTCGTACCTAGTACCCGAGCCGGTCGCGCCTTTACTGCAATCTCTTAGCAGGTTTAGGTGGTCGCAGCAGCACGTCCTAGAACGGGCCATCACCTGTACATCGGACCTGCCAGGCCTATCCACGCTCCCTGTCCACTGAACCGCTCTGTACTGTAGGCATCATCTGCGAAGAGGAAAAAATTAAAACGCCTTCCTGTCAATGATCACCAACATAGAATTCAATTAATAAACCACAACACCATCATTTCCATCACCCGAAATCCCCTAATTCATCTCCAGCAACCCCATTAAGCCTGGAGAACCATCCGTTTTCATGTAAAACGGATGTCGCGGTGGTCGATGCTATGACTGAGGTCGTGCCCGGCGACCGCACCAAGCTTCTGCAATTAAAGCGGGCAGAATGCAGGTCAGTTTTATGTTCAGAAGATAGAGCTAATTGATCCGATTCTCATGCTATGATTTTTTAGTGCAATCGCACGGTCAAGAAAGAGGAAGTTGTGCGTTTTGTATGCTGTCGCTACCACTGCCGATGGCCTCCCTCAGCGAAGCTTCGCCGACCCTGACGCGCCCCCGACCAGCGCTGCCGAGTCGCAATTTCTTGAAGCGTGTGACATTTTACAGTATGTCTTAGGTACCTTTTCTGTACTCTTAATTCTGCAAATGTCCGACCGCGTTATGAGGTCTTCAGAATGATCAATACAATTAAAATACTAATGCTGTAATTAGAGGGAGGAGATTGAGCGAGTTGAATATTCCTTCGCGAGCACGAGTTCGATCCGAATACCCTCAACTACCCAGACCCGGTGAAAATCCCGTGTCGAATGAAAATTCCCAGTACTCTAGCGCAAATAGAAGAAAAGATGTTAGTCCTATTGTGCGGCCCGCCATCCAACCGCAACCAGGAGCGTCGCGACCAGGAACTGCAGATGGAAAGGCCGGTACTGTTCCTGTGCCCGTGTTGAAGCAGCCTCAAGCACCGTGGCCTATCCAGCCGACTGCGCGAACTGCGAGACCAGATCTTCATGCCGTCTCCCCGCCATCAAATAACCAACCCCAACCTAGGTTTCCCGCTGCTGAGATAGCAGAGAGTCTACCTAATAATGGGTTCGATGGAGTCCCAAAACTTCCAGTAGGCTTTTCGACGGCCTCATCTAGCTCACTTCGGGCACAGGCAACTCAGACTCTTGCGAGTGAACAAGGACAGCAACGAGATCCATCTAAAGATATAAATGGGCAACAACGAAATATACGCAATGGCGAGCCGATGGATATTGATGTGGCCCCAGCCAAGAAGCAGGAAGGAAATGCGATGGTGCCAGCTCCCCAACAAAGCATCTCTCATCCTGTTGACGGAATCTTATCAGATACATCTGTTCAAGCAGTTACAACTACAACTGCTCCCAACAGGTCAACCGATACAAGCCCAGCTGGGAAAGGAGTGCCATTTGCAGCAAGTACGGAGGCTAAGCACTTGGGAATGAAAGACATGGCGTCGTTGAAACAACATACGCAGAATTTAACGCCTTCAGGGCCAGCCGTGGCTGGAACGTCTGGAAGCATTCCGATGGGCCAAGTCAACCCGCAATCGATACCAGAGTCGACCAATACAGCTGTGGGAACGCCAATTAATGACACTAGGGAAACAAGTACGATTATAAACGCCAGCCCCATGCACCAAGCGAGGACTCCTTCCTTAGCAGAGCCTCAGAAGCCGGTAGTAGTAGTAGCAGCAACAACGCGAGAACATAACAATGGTGTGATTGTGAATTCACAGCAGCCTCCACAACAATCTAGTAACAATGAGGTCCATAGTCTTGCAATGACTAACGGCACATACGACGAACCACAGGCCCATTCTGGGCCAACGAGTGGTGAGATGTTGAGCTCTAACCACACTGTTATTCAAAGTGGCACTAAAGACGAACTTATGGCGCAAGAAAGTTCGGTGGCTTCTGCGAACTCTACTCAGGCTACTTCTGAGACCACCTCCCTGAAAATCCAAGAATCTCAAGCGACTCAGGAAATTCAGACACCCCAGGAGCCTCGGCATTTACCCGCACCAACGCCACAACCTCAACCGAATCATGGACGAGCAAGCAGTCCGACAGGGGTTGCTCGACAGAAGCCAGTGGCAGAGATCCTTAGCGAGCCACCGAAGCTGTCAGGAGAAGCTGAACTTGTCCATGCAGCGTTGGCCACTCCAACGTCTCAATCGCAGTATTCACAGAGAACCATGCAGAAGGCCAAACTCAAGGAGAAGAATAAGCAGTCTACGGTCGTTTTTGGCAAACAGCCAAAACGTGGTGCGGATTCAGATAAATCTCTGGTCCAGAGCTACCCGAAGCCCAGCCAGATGGCTAGCGACGACTACTTCACACCTCTCTTTGTTCAAGCATTTGCAACTAACTCAAAATGGATGAGACCCCTTGATCAAATTCTACATCAGGCTCACAAAACCCTGTCAACCCCCGATTCTTATACCCATATTTTCGACAACCAGGCCTGTAAAGTCCTTAAGAGAGTATACCACCTACAGCATCACAACAAGTGGTCTCTACGCCAGCCCAAGCGCTGTCCTGAGCCCACGCGCCAGCCTTGTCACTGGGATGTTTTGCTTAAGGAGATGAAATGGATGAGAACCGATTTTCGCGAAGAGAGAAAGTGGAAGATGGCCGCGGCTCGGAACCTAGCCTACGCTTGTGCCGAGTGGGTGTCAGCTTCTGAAGAAGATCGTAAGGCTATGCAAGTAAACGCTATCATCCCTCCAATCTCGGCGAATGCTAGAGAAGTCTCCATGGATGACGCACAGCATCCTGAACAACCTGAAAACCACCCTACGCCAGATCTTATTCCATCCGCAGAATCAGATTCGCCGATGGAGCCGGACGATGAACCTCATGACGGTATCATCGATACGATAGCGCCTTCAGCTATATTTGCTCTGGAAAGTGACGACGTAGTCTTTGCGCTTCATCAATCAGCAAGTGCAGATCGCCTTCTCGAAGAGTTGCCGATGTACGGATCCCCGTTGAAGGTTCCAAAGTCCGATCTCATCGCGCCCGAATACGATCCTGATGCGACATGGAGACGACCTGCTTTACCATTGAGCAGGTTTGTCGAGGGAAGGATGGAACTCACGCCAACGGAGCCTCCGAGAAAAAGAAGCCGGTACCGTTATGCGCAAGAGGATGATGAAGACGAGGAAGTGGTCTTTGGCCAGTACAGCGGTAACCAACCTCGACTGGAACCACAAAATCCTAATGTAGCGCTATTCCGACCGGAGAACAAGGGTTTCAGAGATAGGCTACATGCTGGGCATCAGTTCCGCCCACCTAATGAGCATACAATGCCCTTCCAGTGGTTCTACGAGTCCCGCAGTCCTTCTCAGTGGATACAGTCGGAGGATGACGAATTAAAGAGTCTCGTCCGTGAGTATTCGTACAATTGGTCTCTAATATCCAGCATTCTTTCCTCCAAATCCATGTTTAGCTCTGGGGCCGAAAGGCGTACCCCTTGGGAGTGCTTTGAACGTTGGGTTATGCTTGAAGGGCTCCCTCACGATATGCAGAAGACGCAGTATTTCAAGTTGTGGCAGGGCAGAATCGAGCAGTCACAGCAGGCCATTCGGCAACACCAGAACGCGATGCAACAACAGGCTCAACAGCAACAGCAGCAGGCCGGCTCTAACGGTCCTATTACACCTATTCCTAAGCGGCGATACAATGTACCACTGAAAGTTGAAAGACGGCGTAACCAGAAGCACCTTACGATGATAGATGCCATGAGAAAACTCGCGAAGAAGCGCGAAACGGCCATACAAAAGCAGCAACATGCTGCTTCTCTTGCGGCTATGCGAAAGACCGAAGCACCCCAACCCAGGGCACCCACAAAGACACCGAGAGAGTACAGTATCATGCGATTCGAACGAGATCAAGCTATGGCCGAGAGGTTAGCTGAGAGAATGGCCCAGCAGCAACGACATGAGGTCCAACGCAGAGTATGAAAAATCTCCTTATCCCTAGTTGTCACCCGCAATACTAATGACTATACTCAGGCTGCTGCCATACAAAGAGCACAGCAAGGGCAAGCTGCACAAATGGCAGCTGCCCAGAATATTAATCAGCTCCCGCAGAACAACCCTCAGATGGCAGCTTCGCATCCCCATGCGGGTATGGCTCGCGTCAATGCTCCTAACCAGATTTCGATTAACGGTCAAGCACGTCCGCGAATGCCGATGCATACCCCGAACGGCACAGGAACGCCTACTCATATGGGCGGCGGACTCGTTCCCCCTATGCAGATGAATGGTACCTCTCAGGTGCAGATGCCTGCTGTAAATGGCCAGGCGCGGATGGCGATGCCCACTGCTCAGCCAGATATCCAGCTGTTGATGCAAGCACATCAAATATCCGAACAACAACGTCGTTCAGTGCAAATGCGGCAGCAGCAGCAGGCCCAACAACAAAGCCAGCAGCAATCTCACCAGGCCCCCCAAGGAAACATGCCTTTGCAGAGTTCGCCGCCGGCAATGCGAGCTGCAATAAGTGGGCTAAACCAGAAGAATTTTATGAACAATGCCCAGGCACAGGCAATTATGGCTTCGTATAACTCTACGAATGGATCAGGCATGTCAACCCCTCCAGCTCCAGGCCTTCCCATGACATCCCAGGCGGGATCACCACGGCCAAACGCGACTATGTCCCAATCAACGCACCAAACATATGTCTCACAGCTCCAGCATATTGAGACTCAGATCAGACAGTCGAATCCCAATACACCGCAAGATGTGGTCCGTGAGATGGCAAGGCAGCTATTAAACAACCGACACACCAATCATAACATTGCACAATCCGCCATGAATGCGGCGGCTGGAGGGACGGGACATGCTGCCGCCGCCAACGGCCCGCATCAGTACGCCCAGCTCCTCAGAGCACAGCAACAACAGCAAGCTGCGGCCGCTGCGGCGGCACAGGCGCAACAAGCACAGGCACAGGCGCAGCAAGGAGCACAGCAACATCAACGCCAATCTAGCGGGAGCGCAACACCCACGCCGTCAATACCGAAATAGGTTCCTAACCAGTTACGTGGCAAGATTAAACCCAACCACTGCATGGTGATGCGTTATCCATCGTACTTCTTACTACGCAATACTTGGACCGTATTTCAATTGCGGAATAGTTCCCTTCCGACTTCAATGAGTACGAAGTTTCCTCGGCCTTCCAATGTGCCTTTTTATGCCGACTGGTCTTAATCCTAACCGCCCCACTCCCACGATATACCCAAAATCACATACCGTAGGCCGAAGTCGACTAGTACAGAGGCACTCAAGATCAGAACCTGCAGTTTAGCCAAACTCGCCGTCGTCTGAGAGCAAATGGTACTATACAGCTGAGCGCCTTCAAGAGCTTTCGCAGGCTTGCTATTTTCGGGCATCCAAGTAGTGTGGCCTCGAACAATACAGCCCTACTCTACACAATATTCCGCCTCGTTCCCGAATATCAAAGTCAATATCCCGAGACCGCACGGCACTACGAGAAGTCTTCCGCCAATATTCTTTGGTCTACCTGCCCAAATACTTTTGTCCACTCGGGACTCGTACTTCGCAAGAAGAATTCCTCGAATCCATTCGACGTCGCCACGAAGCACCAATCAAGTGTCCCAGAAAACACCATTCTACTAGCATGACTCAGAAGCATTTGCCATTTGTGCGTTGAGGCTGGCGTGACATAAACCCTAATGATATCGGAAGGCTGCTACCGGTTTTTAACAAGGTTGGCAAGTTTCGTTGCGGTTGCGAATTATGCCGAGATGAGAAACGATGCTGAAGATAGTTTTTGGAATCTTGCGTCAGTCTCAATCGGATCGTCGATCGTACATAGTGTATGTGCCGTCTTAGGTAGCATGAGAGCCCCCAACCCGATTGCGTAAAGCTTTCGCGCATGAATTATAATACAAATGAAAGACAAGATATTGTCTCCATTTTTCTGTGACAACGTTGTAAAATATTTTGTGATGGGCACATCGTCTCTCATTCTTTAGACCCCTTCAACTGTGAACTCCCTCTCGTAGTACACATTTGACGAGGTAGGACAGGTACATACCTGGTAGATACATTAGGTAAGGATCAAACTTCAATCTGCCCAATTGAGGTCCAAGTGGAGTCTAGGTCGGTCCTACGCCCCGCCGATTTGCTTGTCCCCACTTTATTTTTTTCTGTATTCTGTATTCAAACATTGGGGTCTGCGAGTTCTAGCTTTCAAATCGAATAGACCAAATTTTCTTGTGAAACGTAGGGAAGCCATTTCGAATTTATCTCAGAATGGGCAAACGAAAGCGGACAGATGGTGCCCCAAACGGGGTTCAAACCAAGGACATGGTCATCCTAAAGAAAGCGAAAACAACCAAGCCTCCACCAAGCGCAGAAAGCTCTTCGCCCTTAACTATCCAGGTCGTCACAGGGTCCTACGATCGGATTCTTCACGGATTGATCGCTACCATATCGCCTGATGACCAGGTCGAATTCGCCGATACTTTTCTCTTCAATGCACACAACTCCGCCATACGATGCCTAGCGCTCTCGCCGCCTTCGGCGCCCGAGCCTGGCAAGCTTCAGAAAGTCATGCTTGCTTCGGGCAGCAGCGACGAGCGCATCAACGTCTACAACATCTCGGCCCACCCACCCAGCCGCAAGAACCAGGAAGCCTTGTCCTCCGTCACGCCTCGGAAAATTCTCGAGAATCCTAAGAATCGGGAGCTGGGCACTTTGCTGCATCACTCGTCTACGATTACGAAGCTGGCATTTCCTACGAGGTCTAAGCTCATATCTGCGTCTGAAGATTCTACGATAGCGGTTACTAGGACGAGAGATTGGTCGTTATTGTCTACTATCAAGACCCCCGTACCGAAGCCCCAAGGCCGGCCGAGTGGCGATACCGCGGCATTAGGAGCTACGCCGGCTGGCGTCAATGATTTTGCCGTACACCCGAGCATGAAGCTCATGATCAGCGTTAGCAGAGGGGAGCGGTGTATGCGACTATGGAACTTGATGACAGCCAAGAAGGCTGGCGTGCTCAATTTCAGCCGGGATATACTACAAGAAGTGGGAGAAGGGAAACATTCGTCAGGGGAAGGCAGGAGGGTTGTTTGGGGGAGCACCGAGGATGGCGACGAGTACTGCGTCGGGTTCGATAGAGACGCGCTAGTGTTCGGCATGGACAGCACACCCAAGTGCAGGGTTATGCCGGATCCGAGGAGAAAGATACACGAGCTGTGCTACGTTACACTGGACACAGAGAGTGATTCGTCACTCCTAGCTATATCGACAGAGGACGGAAGAATTATGTTCTTTTCTACGAAGAGCGAAGATCTAACTCATGGTAAATCTGCTGCAGAGGGAAAGGGGAAGGCACCGCTACCAGCAGCCAAGCTGATCGCACAAATTGGCGGAAAGGAAGCTGGCGTTCTAGGGCGAATCAAGGACTTTGCTGTAATAAAAGTTTCTGGGAAAGATGGAGAAGACAGCTTTGTTATAGCGGCTGGTAGTAGCGATGGTAAGCTCCGCATCTTTAAGCTCGCCGTCGCGGAGCTGAAGGAGGCGCGCAAATCGAAAACTACACAGACGGTGGGCAAGACGGTGGGCAAGTTGCTCGGCACCTACGAAACTCAAAACAGGATAACTTGTGTAGAGGCGTTTGCGATGATACCCCGGCCGGAAGATGTGGAGGATAGTGAAGATGAATTCGAAGATGAAGAGGATGACGAGGACGAAAAAGAGGAGGATGAAGATTGACGGCTATAAGCTTATGAGCAACGGGCAGTATCTCGTGCCAAGCTATGTAGATGCTATGTACTAGCTAGACCAAGTCAGAAGGCGACAAAGACAAAAGCTTAGGCTCTCCATAAAACGATCAAAGCTGCAAGTTACAATACTTGTTCCGACCAACATGCATCTCACCAGCTTTGGCGAACATTGTAAAAAAGCAGCTCTCGACGTGACTTGTTTGCTTCTGCGTTCCTATAGAAAGCAAATGCCGTGTTACGGCTGATGAGGTCTAGGTTGCTGCACAAATGTTTCAAAAACTGACGAAGGCTGAAGCTAGAAGCTCGAAACCTGGGAATCCTCGGAGGCATGGTGGGTTATACGGCATAGAATACAGGTAACCGAACCAATGCGGTCAGCACTATAGAGCACCAAAGCAATGCGTTGACGCCACTGCGAGACTGGGCTGACTGGATCGTTACGCAGCATGGCGGCGCGAATGGGTATACTCGGTCTTGTAGAAGCTTTCGGACAGAGGAAGGGATTTGCAGGTTAAAATGTATGATGGTGTCACAGAACGGAGACGAGATCCATGCGCCGTGGGGTAGCGGCAGATCAGCCGGCCAACCAGTGGTTCCGAGTTAATATGCCGGGTGTGTAGGTGTGACAGTCCGCGCCAAATGGGAAGTCGGGGGCAAGTGTCACGATGGACGGAGCATGTGATTCTCAGCCGAGCCAAGGCTTCAATGTTGCCAGGGGATTATGCACTTATGTACATATAGTCGCTGGTCGGTCAATCCAAATAGCGACTTCGACACGAGGAGGGCTATCCCTTCCCGTATGGAGTATAGTGTAGGGCCTAGGCAGCCCTAAAGTTTCCCCAGCGCAGCTTCTTATGTTGACCATGCAGCCATGTAGACCACTAGAGAAAGTGCAAAAAGTCAGCAGTAGCACCCGTGGACCTGCAACCATCGACAGCAGCGGTCGTACATATGTACCTTTTGGAGTAGAGAGAATACACCGAGTACCACCGCACATCACGAGGGGGGACAACTGGACAACTGGCAAAATTACATAGGGATGGCTGGTAATAATATGGTAGACCGAACGACACATGCATACTGCATTCGGTAGTATTGTGCCTACATCATATGTCAACATACATGTATAAAGAAAGCAAACCGGCATAAGAGAGCAACCCGCTTGTACACACCAGCATTACGTACATAAGGTACATATATGTATGTACTTTCAATGTTCTCAACAACATGGAAGCAGTGTCTTACTTCCCCCGTCCCTGCCCGTCCTAGCGCGGAAGCACCTGCAGTTTTGTAAGCGCGGGGACCAGATTTGCATGTGCCGCCGTCCCATAGCGTCTGGTACCTCAGATTACTTCCGCTTTTCGTTCTCATAATATCAGATAGCTTCCTCTCTCCATGTCTCTCTGTCTCCATGTCCACCAACTCATACTGCATATTATCGTCATCGATGCTACTTACTCGTGTTTGTCTGCTATTATCTATCTTTGCGTCGTATATTCGCTTACGAAGCCATTAACCCTATTTCTTTTCCCGACTTGGCACCTCCATATACAAACATTAGGTACTCTTAGCTGCAAGTACATAAACCGTTCGACCACCAGATCTGATCGGAATGCACAAACTTTGGTGAAACCAGATCCGGTCGCAATCCTCCCCTCCCTCTTTTAAATAGAGTTCCCGATACTCCTCGAACGTGTGGCCACTCAATTGGCCTTTATAGGAGCGTCTATTGATCTTGGCCACGCGGCAGAGACAAGTGGCTTTTCTGCTCGCCTCCCTCTGTTGATATCACGCGCTTAGATAGTGTAGAAGATCCCTCGCTTCTTATCCTCCTCACAACTGTATATTCCATTCTTTCCCCAACCACATTGCTTTCAAATATAAATACTATATTGTTAAGCGGTTAATTCCGATCCTGCCAAGCTGTTATCATGTCCGACTCCCAAGGCGACAGCGGTCCTCCCTTATTGCGGCCCATCCCCCGCCGACCATTCGAACTGAACCGCAGAGAGCCAACTCCTCCTCCAGACGATGACGACTCCTCTGTTCCTCCTCGCTCGACACAACCCCCTAGGTTGAATCTGGAGTATATGAACTCCCGCCTACTCGACGTTGGCGCTGCTGACTCCGCTCCCGGGTCTGCCACTATCAGCCGCACCCAGTCCGTTAATAACATGACCAACTCGACGCTCTACGGCATATTCTATACGCAAGAGAGGCTCACTAAGGATAAGGTCCATGGCAACGTAGGTGACGAGCCGAGCACGCCTTGGAGGACCGGTACTCCCTGGGGGACCGGCGCGGAGACACCCGCCAAAAACCTCAGTGCCGACAACCCATTCTTTGAGATATCAAAGGAGAGGGCTCAACCGACACGCCGGAGATCTTCCTTGCACCCATTAGTGCGCCCACAGCCCCAATCTACCTTCCAACGCGCATTCTACCTGACCTCGCGGGGGCTGCTTCTGTTCGGTCTGGGCGTGCTTTATGGGATGCTAGTGGCTCAGTTACGGGACCGGCGGCACCCTAAAGGGACACTGCAGATAGATGGCGTGCTTAATAGCGCTGATGATGGCTACGGTTGGAGAGACGGTGCATTCTGGGGTACATTAGCAATTGCTATGGGCAGTCTGCTGCCCTGGTTCGACAGCATCTGGGAACGAGCGTTCGGGCGCGAGGATGATGCAGTCGAGACTGCGGCGGAACACAGTATGCATGGAGATGATGTGGGCAAGCAGTCTCCCGCTTCGACGGAGTGGGCACTCGCGGTCAGAGGCATTGGGGCTTTTGTCGGGATCGCTTTCGCCATCGTAAGTTCCTTCTCTCATGCCTTGATGGTAATTTGTGCTTTATTACGTGGGCAGCTCTAATACCGGAGACAGAGGAAACTCCCGTGGGACTCGACTATGCAAGTCTCTCTCACGTTAGCTCTCGCGAACCCTGTACTCTGGTTTCTAATCGACCGCTCTATGGCCGGTTTCCTGCTATCATTTTCCGTCGGCCTAGCTGGGACCGCGGTATTGTTGGGTCTGAAGCCGGACATGGTGCCGACTCCGGCGAACCCGTCAGCGTCCGCGTTCGTGGGGTACGACGGACACTTCCTTAATACGACAGTTCCCCCCGCCGGCGATTTGAACCTCCAGCAGCAGCAGCAAGAGGAGTCAGTATTGTCAATTGGCGGACTCGTACTCACACAGGAGACGGTGGCGACATGCATCTGGGTGTGGAGCGTGTTATTCTGCTGCTGCGTGTGCTTTGGCAATATAGGACGTTGGCTCGCGTTGAATCGGGGAGCGGCTGCGAGGGGACGATGGGCTGAGAGGCGGTAATGATTCCCGAATAGAGGACTAAGCCATGGGTTCTAGAGGCCATCGGTTTTAGGGGACATTGGTATTGATACCCTACAGCGGGATATTGTGCAATACTGTGCAACGTGGACAGAAACAAAACGAAAATTGGATAGGGGGTTTGTATCTCACACCCAAAAAGAAAAAGAGGGGGAAAAAACTTAGCGAAGGAAATAGGCCTTACGTTATAGGTTCTAAAAAAAGCGATAATGTGTGTATGGTCGGATAGTCTGTTTGGAGTATTTCCTGTCGGTCACTACCAGTGAATGCTTTGGGTTATAGGCGCAATGTGGATGCTTGGGCTTTGCATCGGGGATGGGAATACGATTGAGTAGGTAGGGTTCTGGATGGGATATGGGTGTTGCAATTGTTAGGTCAACCTGGCTGATGTATTACTGTGAGGATAGAAGTGATGGTGAATGCGAATCTAGTTGCACCGCTTAAGACCCGTGCTATTCGAAACGAGGACCTACGTGCGATGAGCTGGACTACTTTAGATCGTGTGCAAGGAGGGAGTTTATGATACTGTCTTGCTCCTCATGGGAGCTTACTGAGATTCATAGCATGTAATTGGCAATTGGCGCGATGGCAGAAGGGTGGAGCCTCTTGTGTCTGACCGACCGCAGCCTATATTTCTTCTTCGTTCGTGTACAACCGTAGGTGACCCTTATTATTCTCAGCCAGTTAGGAGGTAAGAGACGAATATGTGATTCGCAGCAGTATAAAGCAACGTTTTTTTTTTCTTTCCAGATACAGAGTGAGGACATCGCGAGAGCCCTCGACTATTGACGATGGCTACCAGTGACTACACTAGAAACAGCGGTTCTAGCAAGCCAAATAACCCTTAGGGCCGGGTAGCTATGGCTCGTCCAATCATGTATAGGTGTGGGAAAAGGACCTTTGAGTCAATTAAGGTGATTGAAAGGGCTCTCCCCGAGATGAGCCATCTGAGTATTGATAAAGGGTCTTTGGTCAGGTGCCCTGGAAGAGGATAGTTCTAGAAGCCAATATCGAGAGATTTCAGGTAGATCATCTGTAGCAAGAGAAGCATCCGCACGTGTACAACAGCAATCTAGAAGCTAAGGTTGTAAAGAAAGGGACCAAAGTCACACGAAATCCATTTATGTTATGTTAGCGTCATACATTTTGGTCAGTTGCAAGGGCCTCCTTACGGTAGTACTAGAGGCTGATTGGAGCCACCGGCCTGGGTTAGGGGAGAACGAGGATCTTCAAGTCGGAAGCATGCCTCCGAGCTTTCTTGTAGTTCGGTGTCTAAGCTGAGTTATCTTATTAATATTCGGCACATCTTATTGACAGTAACTTCACTTCACATTAAATGGCTTGGTGCCGTCATTGACTAGGTACCTATCTAATAGGCCAGAGCAGACCCCGGATTTAAACCCCTTTCTTTAGCCACATCCACGTGTGACCATTCAGCTATTGTAGGATCACGTTGTAGTTTGGTGACACAGGTAGGAATCAATTCGATGTGTCGACAAGACAAAAAGACAAACCTGACCTCCTGAGATTCTCAAGAGACCTTATACACATCGAAGCTCAAACAGGAACCATTGAACTTCAGTAGCGTCGATTACCGGACGCAGCCGCGTCCTGTCGGGATCGATCAGCGCCTCCCATCATCGAGGAACTACCTCAAGCTTGCTTATCTCGGTCGCGAGGGCTGGATGTGGTGTTAAGGGTCGGAGATAATTGTATTGTCGAGGTATAGGTACATTGGTTGTGAAGGAGGTCCCAATCAGTTGGATCCTTTCGTGATACAGTTAAAGCTCTTGTTTCCTTCTTTGGGATTTTTCAAGAATTGGTCGCCATCCGGTTGGTGAAAAGATGGAATGAGGTTGTACAGACCAACGTGCCATGCTGCTGGATATCACTAATCACCTGCTTAAGCTAATTTACTACTGCTTGCGGCAAAAATGTAATTTCTCTTGTGGTATGAACCGGATGAGAGTCATGAATCGAAACAGCCACTTGTGTACTTTTGTAAGAGTGTAGAAAATATAAGAGCCCTAGAGATTTTCTTAGAATCGAGTTATTCCTGGCCACTACAAATAATAACATTATCGGGGCTCTAGCGTCTTTTATTTGTTAACAGGTATTCTCTTATCCTTATTTAATGTCGTATTGAAAAATGAAACGATTTTAAAACCTACCTATTTCAAAACAATATGGACTTTATAAAATTCTACATGCTCAGCTTTACTCCATGTATATATGGTTCTTCCTCTTTCGCTCATACATAAAAAGTACATACATGTAAACACTAGATGCCTATATGTATATACCTCTACCAAGTTTATTACTATACTAGATATGAAAGTACCGGAGACTTAATCTAAACCCGTCCACGGGTTACATTGAAGACGGCTCAAGGGTCCTGCAGTGGACCCCGCAGCAGAACTTAGCCTTGCCTTAGCAGGCCTAGCAGCCCTAAATACCGCTATACCTGAGGTACCTTACTATCCATGTGCCGGGGTACCTCTTTAGTGGAATGCTTCGCAGAGTGGCACCTTCTAGTGTCACTCTATTAGTGGCCTGATTTGTCTCATCGAGATCATGACTCCTAAATGAACCAATCACGTTGCGGGATTTCGCCTTTGATGGACGTTGAAGTACCCCTACGACGTCAGGACTTTTTCCCCAGCGGCCCCAGACCTCTCTCGGACTTCACTCTCTTCCATTTTCTCTGCCCTTAGTCCAGTCCTGCCCTCGGCCGTCACGCATTCTGGATCCCAAAATGTATGATGACTTCTACTTGCTCTAACACACAGCATGGTGCAGGTCTGGTATATACCGTTGCTTCCCTAACATTGCTCCCCGAATCGCACGCTTTTAGGCGTCTCATACCAGCTTCTATGCAACCCCTGATTGTTGCCTGCCCTGTCAGCCTGTATGAGCTTCATTTCGAGAGAAGCCTGTGACATAAAGCTGGATCCAATACATCGATATATCTACAATCTCTCTCTATGAGTCGAAATATTACAGCCACAGCTCATGATCCAGCTGCTCATGCTCCGTGAAAATCCAGTACACGACTCTGTTCAACCCCAACAGACCAGCACACGTTAGGTCTCTATCACTGATTTCTCTAACAGACTCACTTGAGATTATTCTTGTTTCTTTTTTTGCATCACTTGCGTTTTATTCCTCTCCCTTCTCTGCAATTTGTCTTTCCTTACGGCCGCCAGTAACCGGACCAAGCGCAGGTCCATCAGTTACAAGCAGCTTTCTGTATATCTCAGGACTGGATTCCTTATCTAGAACAACACTCCCTACCGCAGTATATTTGTCTATTTTGGGCATTGAAGTCACGTAATCATTTTTTCATGTCCTCAATACAGACAAATCCGACCGCGCCGAGCCTGCCTTCGTCGAATCCTTCCGACAGCCCGACAGTATCTGAGTCTCGTTCTGTGAAGGACGATGCTCCGGTTCCAAACCCAGCTGGGACCGAGCAACCTTCGGCTGCCTCCGAACTACTCCTCAGCCCCGTCAAGGATGTAAGGGAGATCATTAGGCTCGTCCAATGCCAAATATGCTCCAATATTTTACAGGAGCCGACGACCTTACCTTGCGGACATAGTCTGTGCAGGCTCTGTGTGCCCCAGACTCATATACGGACTAACATATCCTGGCCGGCGACGGCCAATCGCCTTCGCGGATTCGAGTGTCCTTTTGACGACTGTGGGAAGGAGCATGCGCTGGGAGATTGCGCCGTCGATGTCACTTTGAACAAGGCCCTGGCAATAATCAAGTCTACCATTGAGCAAGATCGAGATGTGACGGGGCTCTCTAATGTTTCAACTCAGATCATGGTGCAAGATCAGTGGGAAGTTGCCGGGGTTCCCTCACTGGCAGAGAAGGAGAACGAACCCAGCGTATTAAAAGGAGGCCGCATTGTTGCAACCTATACGTTGACGGAATTCGGCAAGTTGGTTTATGGGAGCGAAGTTTATTATTCCTCTGTGGGCGTAGGGGATGACGCAATTGAAAAGATTGATGCAGCCGTGCTGGCACGGCTGAAGGAGTCGGTCAAGACGGAAATGGACTGTCAAGTTTGTTATGCATTGTTTCTGGATCCTGTGACGACTACATGCGGCCACACGTTTTGTCGAGATTGCCTCCATCGCATCCTGGACCACTCGGATCTCTGTCCAATTTGTAGGCGTGGTTTGTCAATACAGGCTCAAGTCAACCGGCAGTCCTACCCTTCGAACGAACGGCTGTGCAAGATTATCGATGGGTTTTGGGCGGACCTTGTGGCGCTCCGCTCGCAGGCTTACAGGCTTGAGCAACAGGCAAATCACGGCGGGTACGACATCGCCCTCTTCGTTTGTACGCTTTCATTCCCACGCATGCCAACCTTCCTCCATGTCTTCGAGCCGCGCTACCGTCTCATGATTCGACGGGCCATGGAGGCTGACCGGACGTTCGGGATGGTCCTTCACAACCCGTCACATGCGCCTGGGGAACCTGAATTTATGGAGTTAGGAACGCTACTCCGTATCGTCAACATCGAGTTTTTCCCAGATGGGCGGAGTCTATTGGAAACAGTTGGTGTTTCGCGCTTTCGGGTGACCCGTCACGGTTTACTGGATGGTTATATTGTCGCGAATATTGAGAAAGTCGATGACATCAGCGTGGCGGAAGAAGAAGCTATAGAAGCATCGGAAACGCTGCACGCTCGCGGTGTACGAGAACTAGCTACCGAGCCATCAACTCCGGACCCAACAAATCCGGAACAAGCCATACCGTCTCGCTCTCGAGGACTTTCTGTATCAATGGAGGATCTAGATACAATGTCGACCCGAGAGCTTGTCGAAGTGGGTGTTGATTTCGTCAGAAGGATGCGGGCGCGGAGCGTAGCTTGGCTAACAGCCCGAGTCCTAGCCATCTACGGTGAATGCCCAACAGACCCGGCGATCTTCCCTTGGTGGCTTGCCAGCATCCTACCCGTCAAGGATGAGGAGAAGTACAGGCTCCTAGGCACTTCAAGCGTGCGTGAGCGGTTAAAGATGTGTTGTCGGTGGATTATAGAATGGGAATCGACCACATGGTCAGTCTCTCCCCCTACATCCCCCTGCTGCACTCCAGTAAGACCCCAGACATGATAGGTAGGTATTGCTCCTCTTACCCAATTGTATGATGGAAAGAGTAACTGACCTAGAGCTAAATTCGCTACAGATTAGACCGTGATTACTAACGCATTCATGAATGCATCCAGGACCCTTTCAGATTGCCTCGTTTTATGACGGACGACCAATATACATATCGTTGCAACGCTCACTGCTTGCTTTTTTAAGTTCACCTTAGGGGAGCATACAATCTTGAATGATAGAAGGGCATAAATAAGAGCCGGTACGAATCCAAGGAGTTGGCGTTTGAAGAGATGCTCATATTTCCCTTATTGTCTGGCATGTGGCATTGCATGAGCAGTACCATCTGATTGATACTTGCATCTTTATCATATTAGTGATACCATGAAAGCGTCGGCATTGCGATGAAAGCATGAATTGCGCGCATCGCATTATATCATTCAGTGTTACCATAAGAGAGATATGCTTGGATTGTATATAGATTCTATATTGAGGAACCTGCTGATATCCCCTTATTTTCTCGTACCTTGGCTAGAGTCTTTTTCAACTCTACATAGAGTCGATCTGTGAAAATGATGGGTTTATATGAGCCATCTACTTATAAGAGCTAGAAGTGTATACCTACATGTAATATATTTACTCTAGTGGAGTACATGTATGTAGTTTGCGGGGTGATTTTAGTCGAGTTCTCGACATGCACGTCATTTTACTTATCAGATGGCAATTTTGGCCTCATATCACGCAGAATCCAGAATCCAGAATCCAGAATCTCACATGCTACCTTCTACTCTGACAACCGACAATCTCATGAGACAACTAATAAATATTCCAAGCTGCATCAATTGCATCAAACTAGGGACCATTAGGCCTATCTACCGCAGACTGAGCTACACTTCTATCAAACCCTTGAACTGCCACCGGACCATCATGGAGTATACGAGCATTGCGACGCCCGAGCGGTGCTATGCCGACTTCTGTCTAATCCCCGTATGTCTGATTCTATGGATACTCTACGTACAGATGCTAACGTACGCACCTAAAATATATAGGTCGGTACGGGCAAGGTATCCGTGGCCGAGGAAGTAGCCGAGGTCCAGAGGCTCCTGAAGGCGAGCGGATTGAAGTATACGATGCACTCGGCTGGGACTACTGTCGGTGGGTTTTATCCTTAGCTTTTTTGTTCCTTATGAAAATTTTGTTATTATCCCAGTGTACTCTACATAGACACCCGTGGACCTACATCCTTGAAACTCATCTGCTCACTTCTACTACTAGAGGGATCGTGGGATGAGGTCATGAAAGTCATCGGACAGGCACACAGCGTAGTGCACTCTAAGGGCGTCGTCAGAGTCCAGTCGTCGATGAGAGTTGGTACGAGGTATGTCATGGGTGTTGTCGCGTTTACCTGCCCCGATTGCTCCTTATACACCCAACATAAGCTACACGATATTAGTTCTCGTTCGCCTCGCCCGATTTCTAACATCCATGATAACAGCACATAATGGATTAGACTATACAGATTAGCAGTATCAGCTAACTAGGTACTTTCTAGAACGGATAAGAAGCAGTCATCACAGGATAAAGTCAAACGCGTCGAGGAAATATTGGCCAAGCCAACTTCTAGCCCTTAGATGACTTCGTACTATGAAGAAAGGGGGCACATGCATCCCAGAGCTCGGTGATATATGCATCACCGGAAGAAATACTAGAAGCACATGATGAAATCATGTGCTGCGTCAGAATATTTAGTCTAGGAGTAGACAGGAATGAAAAGCAAAGTTCATACATTTATTTATAACACGACCCGCTGGTATACACATCAAAACAAGTGTCTCACGCTAGGCCTTTTCCCGTACACGTACAAGCCGAACCTCACCAAAAGTGACTTTTTGGTAACCGTCTACATTCCAGTTGCCTCTTCATACGGTCATACCCCCCTTCCCCCTTTTTGCCAAAAATTATAACTTATGGAAGTCACTTCAGCCTCGCCTCTACGCTCGAACCGTCTGCTTCTTTGCGCTCTTACGGAGCTCCTTCTCCCTCTCCTTTTCGAGGTACTTCTTCTGCGCCTTGGCGTCCAGGGCGTTGAGCTCGGCATCGCGCTTCGCTTTTCTCGCTCTGTCGCGCTCGGCTTGTCTCTCCTCCGCCTTCTCCTCCTCAGCGGCCTTCCGGATCTGCTTGATATTCTCGTCCCTGACGGACTTGATCTTGCGCAGGACTTCTGGTCGGAAGTGGGCCGAAGCCACCAGGTGGTCCGAGATTCGCACGAAATAGGAGACCAATGGGGCGAGGTCGGCGTAGTTGTCAGACGAAGGAAGTCGGTACCGCAGGTAGAGGCGCTTGCGCGGGATGGTTTCGTCCATCCTAGAATCTCCTTTAGTAGCCGTTTCCTATAATCACAAGACAGTCGATATATAGAGCACTTACGTCTTGGGCTTGTCGATGGGCTGGTCGCTGATAATGATATAATCAAGCAAATCGCCAGCTTTCTTGATGGCCGAGGCAAGCTCGTTGGTCAAAACGGTCTCGGTGACCTCGGCGCTTTCGCTCATGACTGTTGCCCAGATAGGTAACTTGTTGTTGTCCTTGGTAAATGTAATAGACAAATCGTATCGCTCTTCTCGGAGCTGCTTCATCTTGTCTTTGTTTACAATTGCCCAGACAAATCCATCGAACGAGCTCTTGGAATCCTTGCTGCGCAGCTCAGTGGCACCTGGTAGGGCGGGAACTATCTGCGCCTCCTTGCCATCGAAGGGGTAGAGTATGAATTCCACCGAATCTTCGGGTGCGTTAAAGCTATCAAAGAAGAAGCTCAAAGCAGTCTCCACGAACGTCATTACCGGGTTGAAGCGTTTCTTAAGCGACAACTTGACGTCCATGAAGGCGACATTCTGTCGGCCAGTTGCGTAGGTCGCGTACTCGAACAAGCTCTTAGCCTTGAGTAACTTCTCAGGATTCTGCTCAGCTTGCTGGGGCGTGCCACTGAAGCCAACAACGGCGAACTCGCTGGTTAGGACTGGCGCGTGTGCCTTGATCCATGCCCTCGCCTTAGCTCGGTTGAGCTTCGTGCCGATGTAGTGGAGCGTGAAGATGACGACTATTATCGCCAAGATAACTCCCTCGGCGCGGAAGTCGCTCAGTGTATAGCGCTCGTGGATGTTATACCACTTCGTATACGGGCGATCAGTGGGCGCAGCAAGGTTTGCACCACCAGGGACGGTCTCGAAAGGTACAGGCGCTGGCGAGGGCGCATCGGCGAAGTCGGCAAAATCTGTGAGAATTTAAAGGTCAGACACCATAATGCATACTAGAAAAGCTCTTGACAGCTCTGATGGTCCATTCCAACTGTCTAGTCGAGCAGATTCGGGTAATTCCTGTCGCGCAATTGTGGTGGAATCAGGGGAAAACTCACCGGAATCAGCAGATGGAACGGGAGTAGCAGAGGACTTGCTACCCCCGATAATATTCTTAATAAAATCCGCCATGGTCGCGGGGACTCTCGCGGGGACTCTCGCGGGATATTGTTGAGCGCGATGAGGTTGAGAAGAGGAGATGGAGATGGGGGAAGACGGGGGACGAAATTGGAGCTACAGCAATCTCCAATAATTCGCTTAGATCCGTACTGTTGGGGACCCCATAATGTGGCTTGGCTGCTTGAATAGTAAGTGGCTGATACATGGTCATAGCTCCTAGCTCCTACAGTACAATGGTCCCCCTAAGAGTTAAGTCCCGCTTAGTACTGGACCCCAACTTTGAAGCACGTGGACGTCCTTGGTTCCACCGTTACCCGGCAACCGCCGCCAGAGTCAACAATCGTGCATCGACGTTAACTTTGGAACATATCGTCACGAATTAATAAGTAAAGAATATGATTGGAATCCAAAGGCTAAGATTTTAAGGACAAGATGTCGAAAGCAACATCTCTACGAAAATATGGCAAACAATCCAGGAAACCCAAAGCCGACCGCTTGTTCGCCGAGCTACCGCAGACGCCTGTACGAAGCCAACCGAAGAAAGCGATAAAACACAACGCTCAGGATGATGGCACAATTGAGGATTTGGTTAGCAAAGTTTCGATCATACGGATAGATGATGAGAACACAGCACCAGAAATCCCGCTAAGACGCTCTCCAAGGCGGAAGGAACAAAATGTTCCTATACCACCTCGAAATGAGGCTTCCAAGCTTCTGACGCCACGGATACTGAGTCCCTGTAAGCCGAATATTCCGGTAGATATGGCCACCGAAAGAGAAGGAGAGCTACAGGTGCTATCCTGGTCTGACATATGTCCGACTGGCGATAAGATCGTCAAGATAGCGGAGGCTTCGTATGCAGAAGTCTACCGCGTGACGAACGACCGCGGAACCAGCATCATCAAAGTCATTCGGATGGAATCGCCAATTAAGGCTCAAACCAAGGCTCAGCAGAAATCAGGACTCGTCGACGAGGACCCACATTCTGAATCTGACTTGATGGGGGAATTGAAGATTTCAGAATGGCTAGCAGATATACCCGGCTTCGTTGTCTATAAGGAGAGGTATATAGTTCAGGGAAAGGCTTGCAGAGAGTTACTCGAGACGCACCAGGCATTCCACAAGAAGTTAAAACGACAAGACCCCGACAGATTACAGTTCTATCCTTCGCCAAGCCGGTACTTGGACGACACGAGATTTCTGGTAGTCGAGCTGGGAGATGCGGGGACGGCACTCGAGGATTTTGACCTGCAGTCCGTCGACCAGTTATGGGACATTTTCTTCCATGTTGCTATCGCGCTGGCACGCGCCGAGACTCACATAGAATTTGAGGTAAGCTAAGCCAGTGGCGTCTACCAGAATACCCCTAACTAACTATCACAGCATCGGGATCTCCACGAAGGGAACCTGTGTATACGTAAAACAGGACAGGCGATCCCTATGGAAGACCGAGACCGTTCCAGTCGCTTTGGATTCTCCGGCCTAGAAGTAACGATTCTCGATTATGGCCTTTCTCGAGCTCACGCCGACCACGAAGTCGAAGGATCTCAGCCAATCGCCTATGATCTTGAAAGAGACCTGAGCATTTTCACCAGCGAGCATGCTCCGCAGTGTGAGGTGTATAGGCGCATGAGATCGTTTATGTTGCGGGGAGACCGAGTATGCCTTCCACCGGAAAGTCATAGGAACGCTTACGAGGAAGGGATAGACGGTCCAATTACGTGGTCCCAGCATGAACCGTACACGAATGTCTTGTGGCTCGCATACATCTACGAATGGATGGTAAACCACTTCAAGGGGCTCAAGAAGGATCTCAATGCTTTCAAGCGGCTCACGAAGGAACTATGGATGTATCTAGACCCTGATGCCGATGACAGCGTCCCGAGCTTTAGCAGCGCTAGCGACGTTGTGAGATTCGCGCTAGAATCAGGGTGGATCGAAGAGGACCAGTTGATGGAAGTCAGGGAGGATATCGAGAGGTCGATACTATCGATTTTGACGACTAATGACGACCTGGAAAAGGAGTTAGACGAAGGTTGCACCACAGAGACGCCCCATCGAAGGCTACCTAGGAGGCACCAAGGGAAGGCTGTGTAAGCAGATATACATTGTACAATAAGTGATTTCGGGATTAGCCGGCGTCTTGGGAGTCATCCAAATTTGCATATCACTGAAGGATATCTTGAACGGCGTTCTCGCATTATTCAGGCACAAGGGAAAAGGCGCTTCGCAACATTTCAAGTGAGACTAGAAAGACTTGAATATAATTGCACTTTTCTCAGCTTTAACTGTGTACGCTACATTGATCTTTTAGTTGGACCCCTTAAGGAACTTAGAATGCCCATCTCGTCCGGCAACGATTATCATTGTATCTGGCAGGTCAATAATAGGTGTCCTCGACATCGAACAAAGGAGAGGATAGGCCAATGAACTTGATATAAGCAGGTATTCGTCGTAAAGTCTCGTATTTTGGCGTGACACAGACCGACTCCAAAATGTGGTTGGCTTCTAAAGCAGGTATACAGCGTCTAAGGGTATCATTTCAAATCTTCTTCTCAGAGCCAATCATAAGTATAGCTGAGGGGGTGAATCGTGGTGCGACGTTGCGCTACAGCAACTATTGATATCATAAAGATATAAGATACCTAGTCATTTGCTTCGACCGAAGCCGATGCGGTGAGGAGTAAACATGCCGCATCTTGCCAACGAAGCGCCCAATGTGGCCATGTCGGGTGTCGAACATCATTATCGTATACCACAAGTGCGATTTTCGTGCTTTGAAGAGATCTGCGTTGGCTGAATTGGTTGGTGCGTAGATCAAGTTGCACAGCCGCGCGCAAGGGCAAAGCGGGAAGAGCCTTGTTTTGGCGGATAAGTCTTTCAGCTCACCCACTCACCCACTCATCCACTCGTCCACACGTCCACACTGGATGGTACTATAATACCCATCGGAATGGTAAACTTTTACCGGTGTCACATCGTCTCCCGTCGCCTTGGCCGTTTTCTCGTTGTACATGTAGATATGCACAATAATAATACTTGTGCGTTTGCCTACATGTAGGACCAGTTTAATGCAGAATGTTCCGAGGCTGGCTGATTTTCGGCCTATGCTCTTGTCTTGGCGGCCGACGTATATTAATCGGGTAAATACAAATAACAAGTCGCCGGGCTGAGTTGTTGGCTCCTTGCAGCGACGCAAGGGATACTTGCTTGTCTATTCTCGTTCCTCGCCGGGTATGGGTCGAGGGTTCTAGGTTGGCAGCAGATTACATACATATACCTAGAATTCAGCGCCACAAAATTTGAAGACTTTGCCAATGCTTGCAGGTGCTCTTTCTTTTCTTGATAAAGTCGACAAAACATTTGAAGTTTATTCGTGTCCTGGTAAAGGCGCAGGAGGGGCCGAGAACCAGATGCCAGATGCCAGATGCCAGATGCCTAATGACGGCAGCAGCCGGGAATGGACCCAATCAAAGAACAGCTGGAGCAATTCAATCATAACTGCCCCGCATTAGCGCGTTTCAGATCTGCCCGAACTTAATAGAGATTAAGTTTTGGTACTAAGTTCCTTCCGTTCTTTCTTTTTCTTACATGTATTAAAGGGGTAAAAGATCAGCTTCAACTTGCCATCTGCATTATCCTGGCAGAAGTGGCCCTGAAGTTCTGGCCCGCAACGATCGCTGACAAGGTAAAGGACCAAAACTGTACATGTGGACAATACATAGTACATGTGTAAGTAGAAACAAAACGAAACTTTCATCCAATGATACTTAGATCCTTCTTCTTTGCCTTAGCGACCTCAGCCGCAGTTAATAAGACTTGAAGTAGAAAGCAACGAGACGGCCTCGGGCAAGATGGCATCAATTACACTTAACCATGGACTTCATGTTCTTTTTCCTCCTTCTATGTACGTTTAGTTGCATGTAACAAGGTAAGACCCGGGGGCTTACCGCCAAATACCAGTACTCTGGCTGCGAAAGGCTACTCTTTGCGACTTTATTTCTGGAATATTTCTTTCTGGGCGTTTTCAAGGGCTACCTTGCCGCTAGCTCTGCCATTCCCCTGCATAAAGGCTCAACGAATAGCTTCGCGCCCAGCCATTCGCCGACTAGCGTGGCATAGGAAGCTGACCTATTATACATTACCCTTCGACCCAGCTACACCTACCAGCCCCTATCCCACCTTGACATCCGACCTAGGCAGCTAGGTTGTCCGGTTCCTGAATTTCCACATGCATGTCGAGCTATCATGGTTCTTTTTCTTTCCGGGTGGTCTGGCCACTCACCAGTCGCCCCATGCCTCGACTCCATAGGCTGAACGGCCTGTTTCATCAATTAATATACAACTCCTCGGTACATAGTCTTGAGAGGCCTTCCCTTCTCTCCTTCTCTTTACCTTACAGCTCCCTCTCTCCCTCTCTCCCTCTCTCTCTCTGTTGTGTTGGGTTTTAACCGTTCATTCATTTCTTGCCATTTCACTCTTTCAGTGCTCCGCCGGCTGAGTCCTTCATTCACTTCACCAAACAAATCTGTTGTTTGTCCCTTCTTTCTTCGACAGGTCATCTGTATCAACGCTCAGGTCGACGCTGTTTGAGTCACCATACGTATATTACCTGTCAGACAGTCTTTATTAAAAGCGCTCCGGTACCAGCATTTTTAAGAATTACATTCTCGGAGACAAGGGCTCCAAACTGCAATCACACAGAATACTTACTTCGAGGTGTACGAGAAAAGAATGATAAAAGTAGTCATGAGGTTTGCAGCCATCGGTGCTCTGGCTTCTATGGCCCCCTTGGCTGCAGCTGTCAAGACGGACATGACCTTCGCCGTCTTGCACTTTACGCGCAACCAATTCTTAACCGAAGGTCCTATGGACCCGGTAGTCAACCCGGGAGGAGAGGCAACCCACTATCACAGTATCATGGGCGGAAGTAAGCGATTATTTTACTTAATCCCTTTTTATAAAGCAAATTATTCCTCATAAAAGACATTTGTCCGTCCGGAAGAACATACTAACTTAGTTATTATAAAGGTAATTTTGGCATTAGCACCCAGGGCGATGATCTGTTGAGTTCAGAATGCACCACGACTACTGTCAAGAATGATAGGAGCAACTACTGGATACCAACTCTCTTCTTCCAGGACCCCAAGAATCCAGATAGTTTCGAGAAAGTTCCCTTGTATTATATGAACGTATACTACTTGTAAGCTACTCCTATAAATCTTAAAGGTGAATTTTATCTAACATATACTCAGCTTCGAACCTACCAACGACACTATCCAGGCATTCCCCGTGGGACTGAAGATGCTTAGTGGTAACGCCACGACTAGAGAGCCCCCCAAGTTCGGAGGTGGAAGGAATCTAGATCCCAGCACAGGTCCGATTCAACAGATCCAGTGGACTTGTCCTCGGCAGAGCTATGATCCTCCTTCGTACCCCGTCGACTCTGATGGAACCATGGCGGGTATGCAAGATCCTAACGATAAGGGTATGGGTGCTGGCTTTCCTTTGTACGATTGTGACGGAACCTATTCTCCTCTTCGACAGGACATCCACTTCCCTTCTTGTTACAACCCCGAAGCAGGTATTGACGATTACAAGCACAACATGGCATGGCCGACGACCGTGGATGGCCTGCAAACTTGCCCAGCAGGATGGATTCATGTTCCCCATATCTTCTACGAAGTGTATTGGGATACGCCGTCATTCAAGGATAAGTGGACTCCCGATGGAAAAAGCCAGCCTTTCGTCTTATCCAACGGCGATGCTACTGGTTATAGTTCTCACGGTGACTTCATTTCTGGCTGGGATACAGATACCCTCCAGACCATTATCGACACCTGCAACGTTGGCACTGCTGGTATGGAGCACTGCCCCAACATTCCCGGTGGTGTCAATGATAACAAGGACTGCTCGATCAAGCCGGCAATCGGCACTATGGTGGCGGTCTCGGAAGTGCTGAATGCGCTCCCTCTTGACTGTCCCGTTACTGGTTGGGGCAAGGGAGGTGTTTCTAGCGGCACTGGCTCTGGCTCAGGTTCAGGCTCATCCGAGTCCTCGTCTAAGCCTGCGTCTTCGACCGTGAGTAGCGTCGGGTCCTATTTATTTCCTTCCCTAGCAGTCTTCTGGAGCCTATTTCTATGCTGCTGTACCTCTTACCCTTGAAATATGACCCAGCGCACGAATAAAGGCTCGGTGATCCACATGTAGCAATTACTAACCCATACACTGCAGCATCCTACTAGCACCGCCGCTGTGCAGTCTTCCCCTTCGCAGTCTGAACAGTCGACCTATGAGACCAAGGCCACTGGTACGACCGAATCAGCTTCGGCCCCCACTGGAAATGCTTTCCTTCAGCTCTCCGACGATACTTCCAGCTCTACCGTCACGGCTTCCGCGCCTGGCGTGACTGCTGCTGCCGAGGCTCCTGCGTCGTCCGAGGCAGGAAACTTCGACATCTCCACTGTATGGGACGTTGTTACTGTCACATACACGACAACCGTGCAGCCCGAGTCGACGCCCGCGCCTCTTCGCAGACGCCGGGCTCCTCTACGCAGCCATGGCCACATAAAACGTCACAACGTGCATCAGCACCGGTCGTAGGGAGAAGAACCTTCCTTGTGGTAAGCGAGCTAGACAGGATCTTCAATTCTTTGTATGTGCATATTATATACAACCTTCTAGGGAATGCAAGGCGTAGTGAGGGTCAGTAGCATGGTAGAGAGTCTTATTGGGGGGACGCGATCTTTTTTTCTTTCTTTCTACATTTTGGATTTGCAACAAAAGGCAGGACGGTTTGCTTGCGAAGCCTCGGATACCAAAACTAGCGATGTGATTGCTTCACTGCACTGTCGATACTTTCTTCTAGTGTGTGCCTGACAGGCATGAGGCACACTCAAAATATGGGCCAATGGCTACTTGGATACTTGTGCGAGGTAACCAGTATCGATCCCAGCTTCACTTCTTGATGTACAATATTTACATACCAAATTACTGGACATGAAGTTCAAAATTTGCCTATTTGTTTTGTTCCTACGTGATACCATGAGGACTGCTATGTTAGTTGTGCAATACGAACGGTGTTCTAAGGATCCCTTTTCTTCGTTGTATGGGGTCTATTATTTATACAAGCATAGAATACATGTGGTGAAATCGACTCTCTTACGACGTGACTATCAAATCAAGCAAACCAGCACAGCATATTTGAATCGTAGGTTTTCATTCGGTATATACTGTCTTCATGGAAACTATATTCAAGATATAATGCCTATAATAACTTGCTGGTATTTAATCGCCAAACCCGTTCCATTCGTCCTCGCCAGTAGTGCTTTGATCACTGTCGTCCGTGGTCGTGTCACTTGCATCCTCAGAATCCATATCATCGTCTTCCTCTTCTTCAAGGCCTCCGGTATCGTCATCTTGTGTAGGTTGATTCCTTGAGTTCGCGCTGTTCGAAGGACTAGACTCATATTCCGGCTTAAGAGTCGGCATCCCCGAGATAGGATCCCTGATAATGCGGCCATCGTCATCACGGAGGTAAGGGCCATCGCCGTCTTCGAACGCAGATGGGACATCGCGGACAAAACCTGCTACGAAGAAACCCATGACGCCTCGCCCGTCATCCTTATAAGATCTAATACATGCCTCGGCGACCTCAGCATTCCCATCACTCGCCTCGATAGACCCACGAACCGGCCATTCGCGCAGACCCCTAACCTGCTGGTCCCGTGATAGTATGCGCCAGCCTCTCTCCCTGGCAACATTGGATTGCAAAGCTTTCAGTACCACCTGCTCGTTTTCTTCCGCGTGAACTGAACAAGTCGAATACGTGATCTTCTTGGCGGCAGGAAATTTCATAGCGTGTAGGAGCAGCGTCAACTGGAATGACGATAATGCTTCTAGGCGCGCCTTTAGTTCCTTCTCAGAAGAGACCAAGGTCTCCTTTCCGTCATCGTCAACCAAAACTGGCCGTGACCTTTCTTTGGCGGTATCGGAATCTTCCCGCTTACGCTTACGTCCTGAGTTGGCCAATGGCTTCTTGATCGTGCCGGGAATCTCGGGGAGGTGTATCGGAGGCATATCATCTCTGCCGACAATACCGCTGCCGGAACAGCTAGGATCTAGGAGCAGGCACCCGACATTCCTAAATAGTTCCGAATTCGGATCGACCTTGAGAAAGTCCTGACCAAAGCTCATCCGCGTGATGTCCTTGGCACCGGCAAGCTTGACCATTTTCTCCAGCGTGCGAGAGCGCTTCGTATCTTTCTCGAATGCATATACTGTCTGCGAACACTTCTCATTCTCTGGGATCCGCGAGTGCACAATAGCTGCGACATGTGTTGTTTTGTTCCCAGGGGCCGAACAAGAGTCAATAACATCGCCATCCTCAGAACGAGGATCCAGTAGATAGGCCGGAAAACAGGAGGCTTTGTCCTGTAATATGACGGCTCCAGAACTATAGGCTTCTGTCTTGGTAATCTCAAAGCCTGGGGATATAGCTAGCAGATTCGGGATGTGATTGTCAACATGCAAAACTTTCCCTGGTGTGGCAGTAACTTCGCTGACGCTGAGAACCCTTGTGAAGTCGGTGAATGTGGTTGCTAACTGATCCTCAATAGTTGTCTTGAGAGTATTGACGCGCACCCATCTTGGATAGCCGGCTGCTTCACCCAGGAACTCGGTAGTTATCTGTTCCCTCAGTGCTTCGATGGATCCGGCTTTCCTCCGCAGCCGTGCTCTAGTAAACTCGGCATTCAGACGCGTCTTGTGACGCTCAATGGATGCTCTTAGACCATGACTAGCGGGAAGCGCAATGCCCTTCTTGGAGAGCAGGAAATCATGGACGAGCAGTAAAGCCAGCAAGGGACTGAGCTATCCATCCCTAAGTAATTAGCCTCCACCCGAACCGGGAGTTGTTGCGTAATTATTGCGTATAGGTGCTCACCTTGCGCTCGTGTCGCAATAGTTCCGAGTTATCGATGACTTCCTTCAGGACTGGGCTCCATTTACACGTCTCTAATGCCAGGGCATAAACCTGTTGCTCGGGGGACTTTAAGTCTTTCTTACCGAAGATGCGGGTCTTCAGGTTGCCGCCGGTGGTGGATGGCGTCGCCGATAATACTTCGGCTGTCTCATGATATAGAGACATTTTTCCGGGTGCATGTTCATGGAACTTGGGATGCGCCGAGGTTCAATATTGTCGCGCAATGCAACAAGTCAAATTCAGAAAAATGTTAATCGATAATCTAACTCCGCAATCTCCATGCAGCGGGTCCAAACCTTACAGTAACATTAACAACCTTACCTACAACCTTACCTATAGTTCACTAGCCACATCTGATTGGAACTCTGCGGCTTATCATGACTTACGTTAAGGTATGTATATGCAACTGGAACCCTCCCAGCTTCTGCCATTGCCAAGAATTCTTTATTTACCTCATGCTCGTCTACATTTCACCGGGCAATTGATTCAAGACACACCCGACATTTGACTGCCGCTCCTCATCTCTTTGGAAAGCCATTCTTACCTTGTTGAGCGCTGATCTGTTGACTATTGGCAGCCATATGGCTACATCGACCCATTCTGCAACGCCCTCGGTAAATAGAACTCGAATATCGAGCATAGGATTCGGACCTCCTTCATCAGCTGACTGAAACGTATCGCATTTTAGTAACTAATGTAGCTGACGGTGTATCGAATAACATTCTGAATGGGCCGGACGTCATTGCGCTCGGGTCCACTCCCACAAATACACGGCACCTCCTTTTGTCTCATTGAACATCCGTTGGCCGAGTACTGTCTTGGCAGTAAGCTCAAACGCCTACAAGTCGTTATTTATCCCGCTTTCGAATTTTGTGGCTTGAGGGCTATGCAGGTATATGCGCTCCCGGCGGCATTTTCAAGCCAAAAATCTCTAAGGAGCGGCCAAGTCAACTACCGCGTACGCCGAGGTCATTCGGTCTTTATCATGAACCCGAAATGGCACCATACGTGAGCCCCGTTGATAAAGACTACGTAGGTGGCACGGATAGTGGCAGCTCGTAAGTTATTTTTCGTGTAACAACTAATTTCTAACCGTCTCTAAGGACGGCTACATGTGTCTGTACAGTTATTATAAACGGAATGCCCACAAACGCCTCGAGACTCTCGACCAATTAGGAAACATAGACATCAATCTTATGCAAAGATTCATACCGATAAAATGGCGGAGATCGGCAAACGGAATCCGTATTTAGTATTGAGCTTCCAGGGAAGATCCCCTGCTTTCATGAATCATGCAGCTCATTTGTCCTACTCAGCGACTAAGGCAGCCACTAAATGCTTTCTTTTATTCTATCGGCTACGTTTCTATGTATGCCAACGATTTAGTCGGGGGGTCGGGACTCATTGGCACCGACATAATATCATAGGTATTCCATAAGCCTAAGCCTAGGCAATGCGACTTCACTGCCGTCACGCTATCCCGGACCTGACAACGGCGTGGGCTCTCCTCATTTATCTTTCAGCTCCAAAAAAAAAAATACGCATATGACATGGGATAAGTTTCGGGGCCGAGAGAATGGAGCCTTACCCATTAACGAGAAACTGTGTGCGTCAAGTTTTCCGGAAGAGGACTGGCTCTTGTCCAACACGTGGCCAAGATTCGAAGCCAATCCAGTTATGAATTCCATAAGCGCAACAACAGAATGTTTCCTGGCATAAATAGAAAAAGTCCTAAACTTGGAATTTGTCAGCGGCTGTTCCCTCAAGGGATACGGGACTACGCCGACGGGGAGCCGCAATCATATATTTCGCAACATCTGCACCAGAGCTCGGTCCGGTTCTTGGTACGAACCCCGGCCAGTTACGCGGTGTCATGTCACTTCGATCCTGCGAAGCTCCACCGTTCCCATCGTCTTGGGTCTTTTCACTGTACATAGAAGGTCCTGTCACAAACACTAATACAGGCATGTACCTGACAATTCATCCAACGCGCGACCTGGATGTTGCTTAGCACCGATGAACCCGATCATACTGAGGTTGCAACGTTTAGACCCCGATCTTATGTCATTGAATGTAGAAGCGGCACACTTTGACATTCAGCCTACCGGAGGTCCCAAAGTGAACAGAGCAATACCCAAACTGGCATTCAGTGTGTGCCGGACCTAAACGGTGACGGGAGTCGTTATGTATCCAACCTAGAGATGGCACAGCAATATGGCAATTTCCTTTTAGTTTCTGTATCACACTGCATAACCCTGCACAGGACCTTTAGTTGCCCAAGGCCTCACATCATCGACCACTAGTGAGATCATGGAACACCGAGGTGCCGGTTCCTATCGTACCTAGGTATAAATAAGGGCTTTAATTCCGTGTCCGAACAAAGAAATATGTGCTCATGTTAGTCTGTAAAAATTCCGAGGGATACTCAATATATGATTCAGATGCCCCCGTGAACTATTCCGTTTTAGTGGCCTTCCTTTGTATATCTAGATAACTTTGCCCAAGAAAGTTCTCCCATCCTGGTGTCTCCCCAAACCACTGGTACGGGCTAATATACTGCTCGATAATGCCATCTACAGAATCTTCTTCAGAGTCGTCTCACACGATGACGGAACCCGAGCGCGATATCGAATCACAGAAGCCTAGCAGCGAACTATCTTACTACCGTCGCCAATTCGACCAGGCCGGCGTCACCCCGGAGGTCTTAGCATGGAAGTACAGTGGCGAAGGCACTCGCGATGAGCCTTACATCGTCGATTTCCTTCCCGTGGATCCAAAGAACCCGATGAAGTTTTCGGAAAGGAAGAAATGGGGTATCACCGCGCTACAAGCCATCGCCGTTCTTGCCGTCACATTCGTTTCGACGGCCTACTCAGGAGGTCTCAGTGAGGTGGTCAAGGAATTCCATGTCAGTGAAGAGGTTGCGATCTTGGGTATCTCCCTCTTCGTCCTCGGCTTTGCTCTGGGGTATGTATGAGCGTATTTCTCTTCCAACCTCTGACGCAGAAGCTATGCTGACCCCTTTTTGTCAAAAGGCCGTTGATATGGGCTCCTCTATCTGAGATGTATGGTAGACAGATACTGTTCTTCTTCACCGTAAGTCGATGGCACAAGAGCCTTGTCTCATTTTCAGAACATTGTACGAATGGTTATTAACCCATCTCTCTTTAGTATATGGGCTTGACGGCTTTCAACGCTGGCGCAGCGGGATCCCCGAATATCCAGACACTCATCATTCTCCGTTTCTTTGCCGGAACGATTGGAAGTTCGCCTCTAACCAATTCAGGCGGTGTCATCGCCGATATGTTCCCTGCTACCAAGAGAGGCTTGGCCACTGCGCTATTCGCTACTGTATGTAGTCACCCTTCAAAACATCGACCTTACAGGACTCGAACTAACAGTTCTTGATAGGCTCCTTTCCTAGGCCCATCCATCGGCCCGATCGTTGGTGGTTTCCTTGGTGTAGGGGGTGGATGGCGATGGGTTGAGGGTCTTATGGCATGCTTCACCGGCCTCCTCTGGTTCATATGTACTGCCCTCGTTCCCGAGACGTACGCCCCTATCCTTCTCCGCAGACGGGCAGAGAAGCTATCCAAGATGACCGGAAAAGTCTACGTATCCAAGCTCGACATCGGAAAGCCTAAGAAGACTGTCGGCCAGGAATTCAAAGTCGCTCTATCTCGACCTTGGATTCTTCTGTTCCTCGAGCCGATCGTCCTCCTCCTTTCTCTCTACATGGCCATTGTATAGTACGTGGTGCCCTCTTCGATAATCAAAACGGACATATGCTAATATTCTATTTTCAGCGGAACCTTGTACATGATGTTCGCCGCGTTCCCCATCGTGTACCAGCAGTATCGCGGATGGTCTCCGGGTATCGGCGGCCTGGCTTTTTTGGGTATTGCTGTCGGCATGTTGTTTGCGGTCAGCTATAGCGTATGGGATAACAAGAGATACGCGAAAACGTCGGCGAACCATAACGGAAATGCACCTCCCGAAGCACGACTACCACCCGCCATGATCGGCTCCATCTTGCTGCCCGTCGGGCTATTCTGGTTCGCGTGGACGAACGGCCCTGAAATCCACTGGATCGTATCTATCATCGCGTCTGCCTTCTTCGCCGTTGGCCTGGTTCTAGTTTTTCTGAGTCTGATGAACTACATGATTGATGCTTGTAAGTTGCAATTGTCCATCTTGTCACATAAGTCCAGTCGAAAATGCATACAGACTGTAGCTAACGCTGAAGCAGATGTCATTTATGCCGCGTCGGCACTCGCAGCGAATTCTGTCCTACGATCCATCTTTGGCGCCGCGTTCCCGCTCTTCACGACAGCCATGTTCAACAATCTGGGCATCCACTGGGCCAGCTCCGTCCCTGGATTCCTCGCCATCTTCTGCCTGCCTTTCCCCTGGCTATTCTACAAGTACGGCGAGGCCATCCGCATGAGATGCAAGTTCGCCGCCGAGGCCGCCGAAGTTCTCAAGAAGATGCGCACAAGAAATGACGACGGCAGGCCCGGGCCATCCGGACCCCCGGGGCCGCCGGGGCCGCCGCCCGAGAAACCAAAGCGCGACGAGCAGGATAAATCCGGCTCAGATACGGAACGTGAGAGGCTCTCGGACACAGAAAGGGAGAAGGGCTCGGATACAGAACAAAATGAAGGGGATTAGTCTGACCTGGTAATGAATATTACAGGCTCGGATAGACTATGTCGGTGTGCATATGTATTTGGAAAAAGGCAAAGCGAAACTTTAGCATAGCGGTTATTTTACCGTAAAGCAATGGGGCAGAGCATGACACTGACAGGAATTATGGGTGAGGTTTGCGTAGATACCACAGGATACTCACAGCTCCTAAATATAATCTCATTAATGTTTCAATGTAACCGAATTCTACGTAATTTATATCTGGGTGTCTCTGTGTTCCACAGAACCCCTTAAAGCTCATCATGGCCTCCTACTCTGATCTTAACACCTGGTATGTTCCGTATAGATACTTTCCGTGTGGCCTTGACACGTCCACCTAGATCCTCAAACGTAGTCGTCACACCTGGTGGTGTCCACGGTTTGATGCGTCCCTGCCACACGTCCAGTCCCCAGCTCTGGAGCTCACTGGACGTCCAGCCCCTACCCTTGGGATAAGGGTAGATCCTATCCTTCGAGAGCTGGTGGACGGCACCGGCCGGGAAAACGTCCGGATCGAGACCAAGCTTCGCAGGCAGGTCGGGGAACTCGAGGGGATCGACGGTGACCATTGTCAGACTCTCGTAGTGGCTACGAGCGACCTTGTTCAGCTCCTTACGAATCTCAGAGCGCTCGGCCTCTGTGGCGGCGAAGACGTAGACCATCGGCCAACCGCGCTGCATTCCTCCCAGGAGGCTTTGTCAGTCCCAATTGATTACGAACCATTAAGCAACTATATCTGAGGTGGGTATAGTTGGAGGCGTTTTCAGGCTTAACTCACATCGAGGAGCCGCTGATGGTTATGTGGGAGAAGCTCTCCTATCATCGGTCGCGAGGCCTCCTTAACAAATCTCTCCAGTGCGGCTACATCAGACAAGCTCGTAAGCTCATGCGTGTCGCCATCCAGCGGCTTGTAGCACTTAACGGTTCGTGCTGTCACTTTCTCTGCCTTAAGAGCGGCTTCGTCGGCAGTCGTGGCAAAGGTGAACTCTTCATGATACTGTCCCGCCACGTCGGCGAAAGCGGCCTTAGAGGTCTCATCGTCCGCGTGGAGATAGGCGATGAAAACGGTTTCGTCTGTCTTTTTGAAGTTCTCTAAAGTTGCGGCGCTGAGCTCGGAAACTATGGGACGCTGTATCCGGTTGATCCAAGCGAGGAGCCTACCGGTTGTCAATTGTCATGTTTTACAAAGTGCATACTATAGTCTTCGAAGTTCGCTCACGCCGATGCCCTTCGAGAGCCATTATATGTTAAAATCGCGTCGCCGTGCTTAAGCAATTTCACGATTGAAGATGAGGACGCCCCGTGAGAAGCGCAGACGCTAGGGTTCGCCGCGCAATCTATGCTAATGAGCGGAACTTGAGCGTCGGGGATCGCTAACGACCATTCTGTCTCCAGGTGTTCCGATTTCTTGCTTCATTCATCTTGAGTATATGACTACCTAATTCATCTGGCGCGTCAGAGTAGTACTAACTCTGAAGGCTTAATCGCAGCTCAGCATTAGAGGGGTCTTAATCTAGAAAGCCTTGTGCCCTTGAGGAAGACTTACATGTACAACTATATAAACGTTAATTCTCAGCCATAGCCATGTTAAGTTAGGGGAATATTTCACTTACAAGCTACTACAATAGCGCCGTTCTCCTTGGATAATGCAGATTGAAGCTCAGACTCGGCGAGGTGCCCCCATGCATATGCGAAAGAAAGCAAGGCGCATAGAGATAACGCGGTCGTTGCGAATTGAAGCATGATGATCTGATGTTACTTGAGAATCTCACATTTAGTATTCATTTGAGAAGAGTTACGGAAAAGAGAAAAGTACCTATATATATATCATCTCTATGCTTGAAAGCATTAAATTACATCTTAGTTCAATTATGCAATTTGAGGTTACATTAGAATACCTACCGGTCTCAGGGGTTATATAGAAGTTGACAACTGCCCGGCACTGTCAAGCTTGTGATATCTTGGCAGGCGGGTAGTTCGTCTCATGCCCAATATAGAGACTTCATAACCACAGTATCTCCTTATGGCCAGTAGCTCGATTATATAAATCCATAAAATTCTCTAAAATTTCCTATTCTATCATTATAATGTTTCCCTCACGTGTCAAAGCCTACGCTAGTAAATCATCATTGAGCCATTCATTTGTTCTGAAGCATGATTCCATCTTGGCTGGAAGCGTCCGACATCCTTCAGCCAGTCTTAGATGGCAACACCAAGCCTGGATGGCCGATACATAATGCAAGGACGGCGAGAGCGATAAGAACACCGTCGAGCGCAATGAATAGAGGCTCGTTGTGAATCAAACCACCGGTATATCCGTCGCTAAGTTCCGCAACCCTGTATCCGCATCGTGTTAAGATAAGCAGGATCGCGATGCTAAGGAAGATCAGGAAGATCTTTAGGCGGGTGCTCGTGATTGTTCGCCTCTTGGAGTATCGGATCATGTAGTCGGCGAGGAGAGTACAGAAGACTACCATGGAGAACACTTGAAAAATTAATCCCGTGAGGGTCAGGTCGACTCCCGTTTTGCTTGATCCCGTCGTTGATGTCGAAAACCCACTATAGAAAGGTAACACTGGCATTAGCAACGGTAGGGCACATCGGGGTCAAGGGGTACCCTGGAGGCGGGTAAAGCATATTTAGGATATAGGAGGATATAGGAGAATGTGCGGCATACCCACCAACACCCTGAAGAGTGAGAGAAAAGACGTCGGATATGATGAAGACGATATAATAAAGCTTTGGCTTGACCCGAGACAGGGAAGGGTCGAGATTCTCGACGATCTTCGACATCGTCACGTAGATTGCCGCGGAGTAAAAGACGGGAGCGCAGCCGATGCATACTATCGACGAAGGAGTTAGGCATGGGACTCACCAGCATGAAAGTAACGTTTGAGAAAGAGTCGAACATACTAATCTGCATCATAAACCCGGAAAAGCTGAACGGGTTGTAGTAGAGCATGATACGTCCACCGTACCCGAGTACCTCAGTCAGGCAACCCACCGCCATACAGCCTAGGAACCACCAGCTTTTCCATATGATTCCGAGGGCTGTGTGAGCAAACATTAAAGCAACGAATATAGCAATAAAAGCTATATTGCCTCCGAGAGATGGGCGATACTCTAACACTGACCATTCGAGCGGACATGTGTCCAGCGTACAAGTAGCGTCCGGGCCAAAAGGTATAAGGGGCGGGCTGTCCATTGCGTCCAGTGTCGGCGTTGGCTTTCCAGATTAGGGATAACAGGAAACAGGAAAGAAGAATGTAAATATTCCGTGTATTCTTTTTTGGCTTGTGATGCTAACAACTTCTTGATCTTCCAGGTGCCCCGACATTCATGGACGCCTCGAGGCAAAGCCATATATTAGGTACGAATCAACAATGGTATATATACATTTTAATATGTACAATTATAGATATTTCCCAACAATTATCCTATGCGGCTCCACTATCATGGGTGCTGCGGTGGAAGAATAGAGTAAGCATAGGATGGTTTACTCGTCATCAGGCATTCTCTCAGAAAGACCACAACACAGCCATACGAGCCTGGAAGCCATTCAGGTAGATCCATAGCAAAGCAAACAGAAAATTCATTGGCGCCGTCGCTGGGAATGCGGGTGCGGCGCGGAACGAGCCAGCTCTAAACGTCTAACCAATTACATCAAGGAATATCTCGCATTCGCTTAACAAACGCCATCATCGTGGAGGTGCCAAGCAGTCTGCAGACACCGACACGATGTATCAAATCGCATGCACTGAAATAGAGATACGTGAATGCGATTACAGCCCTGTGATAGAGGTCAGGAACACATCAGTCAGACGGGATACCGTCTGATCAGAAAGCTAGTTGATTGTGAGATGCCTGCATAGCGCGACTCCTCATGTCATTCTCGACCTAAAGACTGAATATGTTATTTATATGTACCTCTTATGCCCCCAGATACCGGCATGTAATTATAAGTCAATGGCATTTTATACAAAAATAATTTTCAACTGTCTATTTATCCGTCAGCCCCTCCATTCCCCTGATAACTCTTCCTCGAGATAAGTCAGGGCTTCGTCCTCGTGAGACTGATAGTCAATAGCATCAATACACTCCCATCTTGATGCCAAGGAGTCTCTGAACTTGTTCACGTCCAAACGGATATCTTCGTTTTGCCCGCAGAAGATCATTCCCGTCTCCCTGCTTGAATGAATGATCCGTTCGCATCTAGAACGCCTAACAGCGTCAAATGCTTTGAATACTGCGCCGATCTCCTTAGGTGATGTGATATTATCGAAGAGTCTTCTCAAAACCATGGCATCTTCGATCGCCATCCCGGCACCAAACCCTTGCCACGGTGTCATGGCATGGGCTGCATCGCCGACAATGCAGATATTGCCATTGGCATATGTGGAGGTTGACTTGTGCTCCCACTGAGAGTAGCCCTGAAGGCCTGGCTGGTCTAGGGTAAGCTTGCCGATTGTCAGCACCTAAGAAAGAGGAGGTATCATCACAGCACGAGTGGTATCCAGGAAGACTTACATCTATCACGCCCTTGGCAATCGGGCCACCAAGCCAGTTGCTTGAGGTCTTGGTCAGGCTCTCTCTGGTGAGCAGACGCTTTCTATCTTTTGGAGGATCGGTCTCGAAGGCTGATATGACACATTGCACCATCGATTCTCCAGAATATCGTGCATGATGAACGCTCCATCACCAACCCATCCAAACTGTCGATCCAGTTCGAAGTACTCGGCTCCAAGTCTTGATTTGGCCTTTTCGTATGGTACCAGGATCCTGCTATCCCAGAAACTAGCTGGAGAAGCGGTCTATTCTTCAGCGGCTGCATCTTGTAAGACATACTTGCGGATATTGCTGAATATGCCGTCCGCTCCAATAACGGCATCATATGTGTACATAGAACCATCTTCAAAAGAAATTCGTACACATTCAGCAGCAGGAGAGATGGTCGTGAGCTTCTTATTGGTATGAAGAAGGTCCTTGGGTATCGGACCGAGGATCTCACGCAATAGTGAAGCGCGATGCATGACGAGTCCTGGATTGATTCCTTGTCCCATATCAAGAATGACGGTGCCTGTCTCGGGTCCCGAACCCTGAATGGCGTTAGCCTATGATCGCGCTTCAGTTTTTGAACTCTCACTTACGACGACAAGCCTCGTCGAATTCATAGGGACGGCACCGGCTTTTTGCAACACCTCCATTGCAGAGGGGATCGCTCGTTGCAGGCTCTTCTGGGCAGTGCCTGTCAAAATCACTGGAGCGCCGCGTTCTGAGAATTCTGGAGCAGACTCGTATATTTCAATATGTATGTGCGGAACTTGAAGCAGAGCATTTGCCAAAACAGCGCCAGCAAGGCCGCCGCCAATTACTGCAATCCGAATCGGTGGAGAAGCCATTGTCAATGAGTTGATATAGGTGGTATAGGTGAAGTTCCACCTAGAAACGTGAGGAATAACTGGGAGTAGCTAGAAATGACATTATGAACCAACCAACTCATTACGCGCGTGTATGCAGGCCTACATAGCTGCTCAATCGGTACGTACTGGCTCGTAGGGTTGAATGCACATATGCTGCAACACTTGTAGGTGTAGACGCTGTTATAAATATAACAGGTTTGGTGTCACCAACGGTTTACAAAAACTACCCAGATATGCTACATCACGGGTGGCTGTGCACCTCAACGTACTAACTTCATGATCGAACATAAGTGTTCATTCTGCATTTCGTAGTTTTCATCCTCTTGGTTCAACTCCAGCGAAAAGCCAATCTAAGTATTGTCCCAATACATTAGGTACCTCCTCAGGGGCAAATCTGGTGTAAGTGAATGGTGACTAGTCATATTCCCCTTTATACAGAAAGTACTTGAGCCCGCCTTCTCAAAACCAGGAAACAGCCTAGGCAGAACTGGTGAAGCGTAGGACACCACACTAACGCGGACGTGGCTGCATACTTCAACGCAAGTCTTGAGAAGTTCAATCGAGCCGGTGAAGTGCTGGAGAAGGCAGAAGAACTAATCAAAGGCGGATTTCTTGCTGCTGTTGGGCGGCATCGCGAACTTCATTGCTTGGTAGACATACCTCCGTGAGAATCTGTGCCAAATCCTAACCAATTATTCTAGAGCCCCTTACGATTTTATCTTTATAAAGGGATTGATACAATCCAGGTCTCACAGATGACGGAGGAAGAGTACCTCCACGGACCCTCAGTATAGGTTATAAGAATAGTCCTCTCAACGATGGTGAAGGTTGTGGGGTAAGCCAACTGCAGTTATACCAGCTACAACATCGAGTTCGAGGTCAGCCCGTATAAAACGGGATAGTATCCAAAGTTGGGCGTTATCGAGGGTGGTCTCAACTGATCCGGAACTACAACAACCTTTGGGAAGTGGAAACTCTTCGTAGCAAACATCTTTAGTTGTTAAATTCAAGGTGATGTTCTGAAGGAATGCTAGGCTGGATACTACAGGAGTCGATAGATGATAGCCTTAATCAAGCCCCCCCGGTTATTATGCCCTATGTCTGCTTGTAGGATGGTTCCAACTTAGATGCAAAGTTGAAAACGGATGAATCTGGTATAGGTAGCTAGCAACCTACACGCCACACAGGTTGGTGTTAGTAAATGCTATTCGACCTATATAAGATTCATTTGAACACGTACTGCGGTAAGTCCTCGACCGGCCGGATAGCCTCAACACCTGGATGACCCAATTCCGCCAAGATGAAACAGCCTACAGGTGGTGTGAATTTACATATAGAAGAATCGCTGATACTTATCGTGTTCGTACGGGCTAGAAGGGAATTTCCATTGTTCGCGGTGGTATTAGCAATTCATTACACCAACACGCGCCAATTCTTGCATGTATTGACGTAGCTGGAAGGCCAACAGGCCCCCAAACAGGGCCTGCTTCATGTATATATATATATATAATTCTTCGCCAGGCTCCTGACCGTCGAAAATCCAAAGATTTGGGAAGCTTACCCGCCGTGTGACGTTACTTACAAGAGAGAATGTCCCTAATAACACAGCCACAAAAGCGAGGGAGTAACATAGCACATAAAAGGGTCATCGCAATTTCTTAATTTCCACGTCGCGTGTAACACAACTGCGCTTTACCGTACTTGGTTACTGGATATTAATCCTTCGCAAGGATCAGAAATTACGCACACAGGGATTCAGGTAACGATCAGCATGTGACCCAACCCAACAAGTCGCCCAGCGAATACAGTACGAAACAGAAATATACGGCTAACACTGCAAAAAAATCACAAGCTAGGAATAAAACTAAAGTTGTAGATATGAACTTCGAATGAAGTGGTTGTCATAGGCATTCGAGGCCCATAAATACAATTAGGAATTAAGTACACATGCAATCCGAACCGTTGAGTTCACGCCTCATATTGCCATTGCCATCCCGGCTTTCGAATCATGAACAGAGAAAACCAAGACTGGTCGCTTAAGCAGCGAAGAGAAGAGCGGCGGCACCGACAGCAGCGGCGAAGAGACCAGAGCCGGCCATGGTGGAAGCACCGGCAGTCGGGATGGGGCTGCCAGTGGGCTTGGAGCTGGAGACAGGGTTGCTGATAGTCATGTTAGAGTTATTCTAGAATAGTAGGTTGACGATTTCACTTACGAGGCAGTGTACGAGCCGGTGGGGTAAACACCGGGGGCACCAGGGCCGACGGGGTAGCCAGTGCCAGCAGGGGCAGAGGGGCTGACGGTCACGGTCGAGTAGCTGACAGTGGTGGTGGGCACGCAGGTGGTGTAGGTGATGGGAATCAAGGAGGTGCTGTAGCTGGGCTGCTCAGGGGCCTTGGTGCTCAAGGTGGTGGGGTAAGGAGCAGACTCCGAGGGAGCACCGGTAGGGTAGCCAGCAGGCGAAGAGCCGGAGGCAGGGCCGGATGGGTAACCGGCCGGGGAGCTCTGAGAGGCGGGACCAGTGGGGTAACCAGCAGGAGAGCTCTCAGAGGCAGAGCCAGTTGGGTAGCTACCGGCGGGGGCAGTCTCGGAGGAGGCAGGGCCGGTAGGGTAGGCGGGAGCGCTGCTGCTGGCGGCACCGCTGGACACCGGGTAGACGGTGCTGGAAGTGACGGTCGAGCGAGCAGGGCAGTTGGTGACAGTGGGTGCGCAAGAGGTGATGGTCACGAAGTCAGTCGAATAGATAGTGCTTCCGGCCATAGCGGCACCAGCGAAGAAAACAGCTCCGGAGAAACGCATCTTGGCGATATTGATATTGAACGTTTGGAAACGAACAAGTTGGTTGTTTTAGAAGTGAAAGAATGTAGTAAAGCTTTAAGCTTAATAGAGCGCTGTGAAAGAGTGGACGACCGAAGTCAAAGCTGCGTCAAATGACTAGAATAGCGGTGTTGGCTTGTTGGCTGAGGAGGAAAAAAAAGAAGGGGTGTGGACATGATGGAGGCGGTCGAGTATTAATAGCTTAACGAACACAAAGGATTCCCGAATAGGGGACGATCCTCGTAGGTTGGGAAATTAAACAGAATAGGAATCTCCATGGGCCTTTGAACTAGCGCGTCCAGGGGGTCCTTCTCGAGAAGCACATCGGCGGTGGATGTTGTGGGTTAGGAGCCATTACATAGTACAGCCAACTGGGGTATGCCAAACTGCAATGGAAATCCGCTCCACCCAGCTTTACAACTAATTTGAACAACGGGCCTATGTTCCTTGTGTGTTTTGAATCTTCAAGGAGGGCCCTTTGTGAGGAACAAGAGCCGGCTTCAAAAAGAGTGCCTTCGAGAAGCCCTCCCAAGCCCCCAAATACTTGTTGGAAGAACTTCAATGCTCAGCTTACCGGCATATCATCTACTTGGTTCACGGTTGGCTACTCTGCGTACTATGGTAGTACATGGCACTGTACGACGGCTTCGTTTCACCAGCCTGCAGGGCGTAGCCTAACTAAATGGTGAAGGTGACGGAATAGATCGATACCTGATTCGTGGGTGGGCGGACGCCAGCAGGGGGCATACTCCGCAAAAACCGACAATCTTCGCCACACGTAAAACGGACTAGGATCTGACATATGGCGGAGCCAAATACCACCGAGGAAGCCGCTTCTAGGGAATGAGATTGGCTCTTCGGGAGTTTACTAGCAAACAAGCATTGAGTTGTGCGAGATGATGATATCCTGTTATGTATCTCGTAAAGAGAGACTAATGATTAATGGACTTGGCGGGTTGGGCTGGTTGGACGGTGAAAGAATATCTAGTAAATAATCAATAAGAACAAAAAGACGATAGGTCTTTGGTATTTCTTAATGCTTTTACCCTTGAATCTGTAAAAGGACTGACTCCTGTCGCTACGTTAGGTATTGAACGCTACGTCTATGTATGTATTTCGTAATATTATTAGAAATTTCGCAATGGCTAAATGGAGAAGCTGTTGGTAGTAGACTTGAGTACTATTGATTATACCATAGTACATCAAGAGGTGTAGGTATTTCCCCGCGGTCGGCGCGTCGCTGACTCGTTCGTCCAATCTTTCTCACTTTCAGGGGTCTCCCTCCCTTTCTAAGCCCATTTCTTCAACACTCGGTGGCGGTAAATCTGCGCCAACGCAGCCCCAGCGTTGCAGATGTGCGCTAATGCAGGAACACATGTTCGCCCTCCCTGGATTACTTTCGTCCAAATTGGGTGTGTAGGTGTCCGTCTAATAGGAAGGGAAGAAAGAGTCGTTGGACCAGCTAGACGCCCGCCTTGCTACCACCTGACAATTCGCCACAACTCGCCCCAAGCCCGCCTGAGTATGCCAACTTCTGCTATTGGGCATGGATTCAAGGGTCTATTTAATGATTGTTTAATGAGAGACGACTGGGCTTGTTTAGGCAACTGGCTAGACTAAGAAAATGGCGCAGCTGGCAGCAAACAGTCCTCGACAATCTCTCCCTGACGATCCTACCCATGTGGATTACCTAGTACCCGCTGGAGCTTAAAGAGGGTACCGAAAGAGCTATCCGAAATAGAAAACGGGTCAAGTGTTATGCCAGGCCCATACACTAGACGCATTACCTTTTTGCTCATAGGTGCTCCTCTTATTTTTGAGGTTCCGAAATGCTGGTTTCTGAGAGCCATGAGCCCTTACTATGTAGTGTAGCAGGCGGTATTCTTTTTTGTGACCCGATTCAATATACATTCGAAGAATCTTAATGTGACACTCGTTCTCTACCTCAATCATATAAAAGCCGGCCGTAGGATTGAGTATATCTAGCCTAATACTCTTTGGGTGAAGTGATAGCGAGATAGGTACAAGCAATAAGCATTAAGCTGAATTTTAAGTGCTCTTCATGAAAAGGAAAGAAAAAGAAAATCATCAAGGAGAAATTTCCATGTATGTAAGGTGTCGTCATGTATCTGGATCTGCATCCATTATAATCCTTCGGTTGGCGCCAGCGAATCTGTGCCAGGCGGGTCGTTGCTTGGCTTTAATTAGAACGTGCCGTGTATCTCGACCAGCTGTGCTCATTCATGTTTTCACGAAGCGTCCCCATTTCTTGGGAGAGCTTACTTTTCTTAGGCGTGGTCCGTGGACCATGGCAATTGCATGGAGCAAAAGGGGAGCTGGATCTAATCAAACTTGAGAATTATGTAAAAATCTACACAGGTAGGTCTGATTATATCCTCGTATTTCTAATCTGGACTCTTCTCTTGTCAGGTAGTTGGGCCTTGTCGACACTCTTGCTTTTCTGGGCAGTTTTTTTTTTCATATCATTTGTGCCATATGGTTCCCAACTTGCCACTCTTCGGATTATGGCGACATGATCAATCTTATTCCTCATTCCCCTCGAAGCTTTGACAAGGTCGAAAGCCTTTAACTTGTGGTTGAGTGAGAGCTTGGTTTGTCGCTTGAAGTCATGTCGTATAAGATTATCGAAAGCGATAGCAAACTTGTCAATTCGCAAGCGTCGCTGGAGGTTTGTGATATATCAAACCTGACGCCGTAACAGCAAATTCCAATATCGTCATATAGACGCGCAGCCGTACAAGTTCGAGCTGCCAGGAGGATGGAATTGACGACCACCGACGATCGATGAGTTGATGGCAATCGCGTCTCACAGCTCTTGGCCTCGATGAGTATTTATGAAAATGGGCTCCCACTAATTGTGATTTCGCAGTTTCTTAAATTTGACCTGAACTTTAGCAGATTCGTTATCGACCAACGTTTGCTTTCGCGTCTCGAAACTACATAATGTCAGTGGAGCAGCTGAGGATTTTAAGACATCGTTTGACTGGATCTACCGAACTGTTATCGCGACACTCCCCTGTGGCAGTCCTCAATGGACCAGTGAAGAGTGACTATCATTCCAGTGTGCTTCGGTGCTTTCATCAACGCAGGAAGGAAGCGTACGAACGACCGAGTCGATATAAATATAGCGATTTAAAGTTAATGCCTGTCGCCGGGTCCGCAATCTACGCCTGAATACCGACATTTGGTGGACTGGAATAAATAGAGAGACCGATTTTGACAGGATATATTGAATACTCTCAACAGAACATGGCTGACGAAGCTACAAATCCGAAACCGCGACGAATCGTCGAGTACCCTAAGATAACTTCTCGGATTGGTGGCTGGACTAAGATATTGATGGTGTAATCCATATCCTACGTTGGTGGACTTGCCAGTCAAGGAAAGCGTCGCAAGGCGAATTACAGATCTCTAATAGCATCGGCTGTTATCACGGCCGGAGACTGCGATTCGAGTTCGACGAGTCGGTTATCGGTAATTGCCTCTTCAGGTGAGTATATCATATCTTCAATTCAGAACTTGCCAGAATACGATGAGGACGGTTATGGAACGATTGATTCAGTATTCGTATGCCGTCTCTGCTCATCCCGGCCGAACTCGCAAATCCGTGGCATCCGGCACTTGATAGCACAGACATGGCGCCAAATGAAAGCTTGAAGAGCGATGAGCCGGTTCTACTAGTTCCCACAAGGCTGGAATCGAAAAAATGGCCTGCTAGGGCAACACTAAGGCTGATGGGCGCACACCAAGTTAGTGGAAAACCGCATGCGGTTCGAGAGCTCAGTGTAGGACACGTGGATAGCTGCCCAGGTGACCAGCAACAGAAGGGTAGGTATCGTCCAGTACGGAATAAAAGTTTGACTTTGCCTGGAATGTATCATACGGTATCTGGGTATATGTAGTCGAGATAGATAAAATTAGGAAAGTCAATATTGCCGAGATGCACCTTTTCTTCCATTAAGGCTGTTGCTACTCGATATGTGCATATGCCTGTTTTAGAGTGTGTGTGCCTTAGGCCCACCGCGGGGAGCAACTGCCTTATACTGTGGAAAATGTGAGTGCGAGTGCGAGTGCATGGAAATTGCAAGTGGCCAGATTCACCGCCTGCCCGAAAGCGATTACTACCTAAGGTATGGTAATAAAGTTGACGTGTAGAATGATTTTAACGCTAAATCGCTAAATCGGGTAGGTGGGGAGATGAGCAGGTGGGATGCGGGCATGCGGGCAGGCACAATGAACATCGTCGTTTATGACTGAATCAATACCAAACCTGAAAAATCAAACCCAACCCTCTAATCCTTTCGGTACGCCAACCTTGAACCGAACACTTCGACGAACACCGCTACTTGATACTACTAGACTGTGCTACGAGTTAAAAGCTACAGTGACAGCCTCGCTTAAGCAGTCCAATCCTTTTTGGCCTCCTTTATCTCGATCATGGTAAAGCAGCATGCTGCATGAATCTACAACCGCCGAACCATCTTCAGTAGTTGTTGATACTTGATACCGCCCGGGCACAGTTGAAGGGTTCGGGTCCAGCATCTTGACAAGATGGAATCTCAGGTAAACAACAAACTCACTAGCTTCTTAACCTATCTCTGGTATCTAATTTATTAACGTCGCTCCCGTTTAGATCGAGAATGCCATCGAGATTGCGTGGAATCCTGCCTCCGACCAAGCCCTAAAAAGTCAAGCTTTCGATTATGTACATCAGTTACGTTCCGACCCTCAAGCATGGCAGACTTGCGCCAGCCTCTTCACGAGAACACCGAGGACCTCCGAAGTCGTACGACACGTCAGCCTCGAGATAGTCAATCATGCCATCCATGCACATTCGCTCGACACACAGAGCTTGGTCAGCCTTAGGGATGTCCTCCTAGGATATGTCCGATCTACCTACGGTACCACCCAGCAAGCCGAGATAGACTCCTCTCCTATACAGAACAAACTCACTCAGACCTTGACTTTGCTCTTTGTCTCTCTGTATAAACAAGGCTGGGAAACCTTCACCGATGATTTTCTAGCCTTAACATGCCTGCCCGGAAGCGGCCAGCGTGACAATGTCAATGGTGTCATCCTCTATCTGCGCGTCCTTGGCTCTGTTCATGATGAGATCGCCGATGTTCTCCTTGTGCGTCAGGACGGTCAGGCTCGTAGCCATACTGAGCTCAAGGATCTGATGCGAGCACGCGATGTTGCAAAGGTAGCTCAGTCCTGGCAGGATCTTCTTGCTTACTATGGCAATCAGAACGATGCTATCGTTGAGATGACCCTTAAGGTTATTGGCAAATGGGTCAGTTGGATCGACATATCTCTAATCATAAACGAGAATATGCTCAGCTTGATCCTCCCACTAGTCGGACGTTCTAACGATACCGGTGGCGAAGACAAAGTACGAGATGCCGCAGTCGAGGCCTTTACCGAGATCGTTGGCAAGAAGATGCGTCCCGCTGATAAGACTGAGATGATTTCATTTCTCAACCTCCAGAACATCATATCCCAGCTCATCGCCAGTCCTCCGCTGAACGAATTCAAGGGTACCCCTAAATATGACACCGACCTGGCCGAGGCTGTCGCCAAACTAGTCAACACCGTTATGGCCGATATTGTCCGAGTCCTGGAGGATCGATCTACTGATGACACTACCAGAGCCAAGTCAAATCAGCTACTTCACGATTTCATACCTTTATTATTACGATTCTTCTCGGACGAATACGACGAGATCTGTTCCACCGTTATACCCTCCCTGACTGATGTCTTGGCCTATTTCCGTAAACTCCCCGAACTTCCGACCTCCTTTTCCGAGACGCTACCACCAATCTTGAACGCCGTTATCATGAAGATGCGCTATGATGAGACTTCGTCTTGGGGAAATGAAGATGAGCAAACCGATGAGGCCGAGTTTCAGGAACTGAGAAAGAGACTCCAGGTCCTCCAAAAGGCTGTAGCAGTCGTAGATCAGAGCCTTTACATTGATGTGCTGACCAATCTCGTCGCGAACACCTTCCAGACCCTTGACGAGCAAGGGTCCCAAATGGATTGGAGAGATGTCGACTTGGCTCTACATGAGATGTATCTGTTTGGCGAGCTTGCGATGCCCAACCAGGGGTTGGGCGCCAAGAACCAAGCTTCTCCAGTTGCATCAGAGAGGCTTACGGCGATGATGACCAAGATGGTCCAGTCAGGTATGTCGGGTCAGGTTCACTCCTCGAGCAAGTTACGTTCTAACCATTATTCGACCAGGAATTGCGAATTTCCCACATCCAGCAATCCTATTGCATTATATGGATTTGTGTGTCCGTTACTGTGCATTTTTCGAGAGCCAAACTCCACTAATTGGCCAAGTCCTCGAGAATTTTGTACGCCTTGTTCACCATGATCATGTTAGGATTCGCACACGTTCATGGTACCTCTTCCATCGCTTCGTGAAGCATTTGAGAGCTCAAGTCGGCAATGTAGCTGAAACGGTCATCCAGTCTATCGGTGACCTCCTCCCGATCCATGCGGAAGTTCCAGGGGAAGACGCTGACGACGACATGTCTTCCGACCAAACAGATAATTCTGCGGATGCCATTTTCACAAGCCAGCTTTACCTATTCGAAGCAATTGGGTGTATTTCTTCCACCGCCGCGACTCCAGTGGAAAAGCAAGCGCTCTACGCTCGCTCGGTCATGGACCCCCTATTTACCGACATGGAACAGCACCTCCCGAGAGCCAGGGCCGGTGATGCTCAGGCCATACTTCAGATACACCACCTAATTATGGCTCTTGGTACGCTGGCACACGGCTTTTCGGACTGGACGCCGGGAGCGAATACCGCAAATCAACGACCACCCCCAGCAAAGGCGCTATCTGACGAGTTTGCTCGCGCCGCGGAAGCTATCCTTATCTCCCTTGGCGAACTCAATGGCTCCTCTGAAATTCGTACTGCTTGTAGGTCAGCATTTTCGCGACTGCTTGGCGTGTTAGGATCTGCTGTGCTTCCACAACTTCCTCAATGGATTGATGGTCTGCTGTCTAGAAGCTCATCAAAGGATGAAATGGCCATGTTCCTCCGCCTCTTGGACCAAGTTGTATACGGTTTCAAGACGGAAATCTACGAAGTCCTCAACCAACTACTAACACCCTTGTTGCAGAGAGTCTTTGGCGGCCTCTCGGAGCCAATCAATGGCACTGACGATGAAATACAGCTTGCCGAGCTCCGTCGTGAGTACTTGACATTCATTGGGGTCATTCTCAATAACGACCTTGCGGGGGTTCTCGTGTCAGAAGCAAATCAAGGATTTTTCGAATCCCTAATCAACTCCATCCTGACTTTGGCTAGGGATATTGGCCCGGGCTCGGGAAATCTCTCGGCAAGTCGGTTATCATTCGGGCTACTTGCGAAGATGGCTGGCGTCTGGGGCGGCCCGGACGTAGCTAACATCTCGGCAAATCCATCAGCTCCTACTGGATCTCCTTCACCTGTCATCCCTGGTTTCGATCAATTCCTCATTGACAGATTCCACCCCGTGTGCTGGGAGGTCTTGCGCGACCCGCAGTTCAAACCATCCTCCGACGCCCAGGCTAAGCAGGTCCTCCATGAGATCGCTGGGTTAGAGCAGGCTATATATCTCAAGACAGGAGAAGCATTTCTGCAACACCTGCAATCAACCCTTTTCTCGGGCCTCGGAATTGATGGAAACGATTTCCTTAGGGCCATGACCACGGCAACGGACAAGAAATCCTTCTCGAAGTACTTGGAAGGCCTATTGAATAATGTAAGATGATTCGAATAGGCGGTAGTAGGAATAGGAGTGGTGGCGAAATGACATGTGGGAGAATAACCCCATGTAATTGCATAAACAGGAGTTCGGCTCAACTATACCAACCACAATTTCGTTGACTATAGACGAACGTAGGAACTGGGGTTAGCTAGCAATGGCAAGATGTCATCGGCGGATAAATGAAAAAAAAGAGAGATCCAACCTGACACACTTCTGATAACCAACAAGGGATGTGATCGAAGGTGAAACGACGTCTCTTATGTTAAGATGCCCTTGGCATCCGAGCTGTCCCCTATTCTAGTAATTAAGCTATTCTCCTACTGTAAATTAACCTATGTAGGTACCTAAACTAAGGTAGCTCCGAGTTCAACTGTAATTGAGCTACGATCTTGCCAAACGCTTTTTTTTTTACTCCCTGCTAACATATGTTGAACTTAATGTCGACCTCCTCGATTTCTTTAGCCTTCTATGCCTGGTTGCTTGTCGGCGGCCCCTTGTCGTACTTGGCTGACGGCTTGGATTTATCAGACTTAGTTAAGTATATGACGAAGGAAAAAGGGTAGACAGATATGTACGGTACCGGTTAAGCTACAAAGGACAAGATAAGAAGCCAGAGTACAGTCCGCATATAAATGCTTGGAGACTCTAAGTTTGCTTTCTACATGTCTTACAGCTCTCACATCACAAGAGGTCTCTAAGATGTTGGCTAACCGAATTTGATTGACTGGTCTTATAAACAACTAACTACCTGCATAACTAGCATGTAATCTAAAATCCCATGTCTCAGAGCTATGTATAAATGATACAATGACCAGTTTGCGCGCTCTCGAAAGTTCCGATAACAATAACAATAACTACCACCTACCTACCTCCTACCTAACGTTCTAGACGATTCAAATCACGGACAAGCCTCCTAGGTCTATCACCCATCAGTCCTGAGAATGTAACCCAAATCCTAGATAATGGTATCATATACCGGAGAGGGGAGACTTTGTCAAACCGTTGGGGTGATATGAGCCAAGAGCAGCTGCTTTGAAAGGAAAGGGGGAAATGTTGTTCTCTCCTCTAGTAAATGTATGTATATCCATTAAACAACCAGTCCGTGAAAAGCGATACATAGAGTCCGTAAAGGTTCGATGGAAGAGTCATCTGATAGTCGTGTGATATTTTTATGTAATAGTTTCTCATGAGAAATCGTCGATGTCGCAAGTGACCTTGGACCGTAATGTCAACCCTCCCGTAAAGCTAGCCCCGTCATCAATGTGGCCTAGAACGTTGCCTAGCTATACCTAAATCGAGCGTAACAAGCGGCGAGTAAATAGATTGTTCATGTTGATGCTAGTAGGTGTGGAAAATATATTATCGTCCTCAGGGACGGCACGCGACTGGATTGCTTGGCGGGCTGCATTCCACTCCTGACCAATGTATCCGACGTCGGTGCTCGGTAGCAGAGTCCCTATCCGCGCCGATAAATGCGTGCCAGATTCAGGGGTGCTACCAATCAGGAGGTTGCGGCACTTATGGATAGTCTTCCGCATGGCCTCGACGCTGGTCGCCTCGAAGCCCTGGAGGTCGGGGTTTTGTCTGAGGTTCTTCACCACGTTGAAGTCGTCCTGGTTCCGCACACCAACGAAGTAGTACATGTGGAAGGCGCACATGTATGTCACGTCGTGCAGCTCCGGGTGGACCCGGCAGAATGGGCATCTCGGGTCGTGCTCCCCAGCCCGCGGGATGACGGCCGTGGGCCGGTTATTGCGAGGGTGCGTGATGTAGGAGAACATGTCGGTCTGCAACTCGAAAGGTCTCACGAGCTGACATTCCCGTGGGGGCTCCCCAGGGGAGTGGACCGGGTCTTCGCATAGGCAGTAGTCGTAGTTGCCGACCGTTATGCGCTGGGAATTCGGCGTCTCCGGTGGTAGTTGTTCTCTGTTGCGGTCGGAGACCAGCCACGCCATGTCGCGTGCGCATGCTAATCCGCAATCGTGGGGTGAAAGCGGGAATGGAGCAGCACATTGAAGGTTTCGTTCTGGTGGCCAGAGACCAGGAGGGATCCTAGCAAAGGGGTTGTCACCTAAGGTGGGACGCCAGGACTGGTTTACACTTCCGCTGGAGAAGGTTGCATTGGTCCAGCTAGAGGGGAGATCGCTGTTGCTCCCACTCGATCCAGCCTGTGTAGGATTACTAGGGGAGATTCCGTCGACATTGCTGCTTAGTCGGGCTCTATTGATCAGGCGAGGGAAGCAGCTGTAGCGCTTCCTCGACTTTATCAGATCAATGGTGCTGGAGAGTATTTCGTAGAAAGCTGTGCTGAGGGGTTGGTACACATTTCTGCCATTGGAGGCTTCGCTAGTTAAGCGGGCGAAGGCTTCGTTATTACCTCCACGCCAGTTGATCTGGCCGGCGCTGCTAGAGGGGGTGTCATTGACGTTTCTGTTGGAGAGTCCATTGACCCGGCGAACGAGGTCTCGATTGCGACTTCTTCTCGCAGCAACCTGCTCGGCATCGCTGGAGGGAACTCTGCTAGTGATCCCGTTGGAGGATGGCTGATTGACGCCTGTATTAAAGGAGGGTTGACTGTAAATCAGATTCGAATCGACCTGGTCATTACCATCCGAGGGGATTCCGTCGGCAAGTCTATTGACGGCCTTAGGTTGCCGTAGCAAGTCAAAGGAGACCTGGCCCTTGCCCGAAGTCGAGTCAATCTGGTTGACATTTCTGTTGAATGAGGGTTGGCTGACTGATGGTAGGTGGTTATTCCCACTTGAGTCGATCCGATTGACACTTCGTCTAGAGGAGTGCTGGCTAGTACTTTCGAAGGAGGATGGTTGGTAGTTTTCACTTGAGTTAATCTGATTGGCGCCGCTGGAGGAGGCTCTGCTGGTACTTTCGCCGACAGAGGGATGTCTAGCCCAGTCAGGGATTTTGTTGGTAGTCTTGCTAAGGTCAACTATCTTGGCGCCATTGAAGATGACTCTCGGAAAACCTCCATTGGAGTAGGTCTCCCTGATGCTCTCACGAGTGTCGGCCTGGGTAGATTCTCCAGAGCGGACTTTATTACGTCTCCAGTTCAAAACGGCGTCGTTTACCCAATCAGGGAGTTGATATTCACTCCCAGGCTCGCCGGAGAACACATTGCTACTCTGGCTCATGGTAACTGCTGGGCTATCTGGCCGGCAGGTGGCTGGTCGACTATGTTTAAGGAACGATATGGCGAAGGAAAGGGGAAGTTTGCTGCAAGAAGCCGCCTAGGTATGAGATCCCGTAACCAACAACGTTGTGACTAGGACACAACTATTGAGTATGGAATGGGGGGTTAGATGATATCTAGATGGAGGAATGGGTGCCGAATGATGTGCGTGAAGAGAGCCTAGCTAGAAGAGGGAATTCAAGGAGGCAAGAAGGTTACCCTACAGCTGCGTTCCTGTTGCCGAACAAACACCCCTTAATGTTGTTCATGGGCGGCTATTTTCACTTTCCCCTTAGCGGCCGTATCACCTAAGATACAGTTTCGAAGCGGAGATTAATGTCGTACTGATATACTGTTATTTCATGTCTTGCCTGGCGTCCGAGGTGAAGAGATAAGGGTTGAGGTCGAGTGCGGCAACGTCGAGAGATTGAGAAGGGGCCGAAGAATATGATGATTGAATAATGGCAGATACGCGGTATACTCGCCATACAGTAGAAAGAGGTGTCAAATTCAAGATTCAAAAAGGCCAGAAGTTATAATTGATGGCGTTGGAAAATGTTGACGCATTAACTCCCTACGGTGGACCGAACGGGGGTTGACAGGTGGGAGAAGAGAAGAGAAGAGAAGTGATGCGTGTAAGAAGTAGGGAAGAGATCTATTCGAGCAGGATACTAATTTATTAAATAATAGAATGGAACGGAAATGACTTGGATGACTAGCGCATTGTTAGGAAAAGGAAGACGCCTCTGAGAAAGTTTATTCACTCGTGAGCTAGTCACTCATGGTGTTGAATGCCCCCCCTATTATGACTGACTAGGATCGGAGATGGGACAATAGCTTGTATTGAGAACAAACTCGATGCATCATTTATTACAATGGAATAGAGACAAGTCTTCCATGTCACGCTTAGCTTTCACTCTTTTTGTATTTATCGTAGCCATCTAGTCTATAGGAGTTGTATGCTTCGATATGGTTGGTGACTGTATCCAGCCTTATACCGGATGGAGATCTCATTCGTATTTTTTTGTATAGCGGCAGAGTTCTTGCCTAATCAACAAAGATCCTAGACTCGAGGTCGGAGTAATGCGAGAAGTAAGCGTCAAACAACTTGATGGCATGCTCAACATCGTATGTACCGCCCGTCTCACGAATACTATGCATGCTGAGCTGTGGGTTCCCCAAATCCAAGGTACGCACGCCTAATTTAGCAGACAGCATAGGCCCAATTGTACTGCCACAAGGTGAATCATTCCTAACGACGAATAGCTGCAATGGAACACCCGCACGCTTTGCCATCTCTTGTAACAAGACGATGCCAGGAGAGTTTGTGGCGTAACGCTGGTTCGCGTTGATCTTTATGACAGGACCTTTGACACAGTATAAGGTTGGGGTTCAATTTTATTTAATTGAGGTTGAAAACTTACCCTTATTCATCTCGGGCTGATGGCTTGATTCGTATTTGCCAACGTAGTTGGGATGAACCGAGTGGGCCATATCGGCCGAGACCAAAAAAGATGCCGCCATCGTCTGCTCAAAAGCTGTTGACAGGTCGATGTCAGCGTCAGAGCTAATATGTTTCCAAGATTTATCGGAGCCTGAATCACCGTGGCGGCCGCCGGCAAGAATGGACAGCCGGCGAACGACCGCCGGCAGGAGGTCTGAATTTGCGCCTTGCGCCGATGTCGAGCCGATCTCCTCATGATCAAAGCAAGTGATCAAGCGGATACTAGTCTCGTTGTCGAGGCTAGTAGACGAGACAGACTCAATGAGTCCCATTACGCTGCAGTAGGTCATGTCCAAGTTATCGAGCCTGGCCGAGTAGATGAACTCTTCATTGAGACCGCCAAGGCACGATTTTTGCACATCGTAGAGGACCATTTCAAAGTCAACGACATCAGCAACTTGTACACCAGCGTGCTCAGCAATGAGCTCAATAATGTACGGGTGGTGGCGCTCGGTCATTTCCTTCAGTGGCTGGAACGTTTCCTTAGGGCTAGCCTCCTCGCCTGTCGACTTAGGTGCGCCATTCTGACCGGTTCTGTTCAGCTCAGCAGCCACCATGCCGGCGATGGGAAACAACTCGGTTTCCTTGTTTGGATTGAACTCGGAAGACCGATCAAGGTGTATGGCGAGGGTCGGAATACGAATGATGGGCCGGTCGACCTTGACCAGCTTTTGAGCGAAGTTCCCCTCTCCATCCCTGACCAAGACGCGGCCGGCAATGGACAGGTCCCTGTCAAACCAGCTATGCCAGATACCGCCTCCGTACGTCTCGACACCGACCTGCATAAACCCAACGCCGCTCTTTTTACTAACAGGTTTAATACGCAAACAGGGTGAATCAGTGTGTGCGCCGAGCATGGCAATGGGGTTTCCCGGCTTCCACTTGGCTCCAATTGCGAAGGCTACGATAGTAGAGCCATTTCGGGTCATGTAATATTTACCTCCAGGCCGGAGAGTCGAGGACCAGTTATCGCGCTCTTTGACGGGCGAGAAACCGGCTTTCTCAAGCCGCTCGATCGAGGATCGGACCGCATGATACGCTACAGAGAGAGCGAGGCTGTTAGTCGAGGGAGGCGAAGACGCTGAGAGTTGCACGGTAGATTAGGTTGGGGGCCATACGCACGCGTAGGAGAGGCGTTGACAAAGTCCAAGAAATCTAGGGCTGACTTGGGCGGTGCCATTCTGCAAGGGATGGTGCCGAATTGGTGTTTAATCAAAGGCGAGATGGTTCGAGACGAGATACGAGGTCGAACGTTGCGGAGGGATGCCGGGACAAGGTGTAGGGGTGATTGAGGGATCATTCCATACACCTTGGAGCTGAAGAGATGATCAACTCGATACCTTACCTAAGGTAAGGATATACTGTACACCAGGTAAGCGTATCTACTGTAAACCCCACAACACAAGTGTGGGTCCGGTTACTCCATGTTATGTAGCGTCGTGACTTCGTCCGGCTTGGCGCAACGGTGGAATCCAACGAAACGCTATCATACATAACCACATGATGTTGGTACCTACCAACCTATACAGATAGTGCACGAGTAGTATAGTAAACAAACAACTTAGATCATTCTGTAGGTGCTTTACCCAGTAATTTTGGTGTCCCAACCCGAGCTTGATACATGTACATGAGCTGTTAAAGTCGAGAAGCTAAAAAAACAACTGAGTAAAGAGGTTACTTTAGAGTGACAATACGTTTTAATTCCTCTTTGAACCCGCTTATTAACTCGAGAGTGAATCGTACGATAGTATATGATATATAGTATACTCTCACCCACTTGTGGTGTGGACTTCGAGGGACATGGAGTTATCCGTGTAAGCCGTGATACGGACATGATACGTACTATCTATGTACATGTAGGTGTATGCATGTGTAAGATAAGGAGCTAATCACTTGCGTTAGTCTAGTTTAGTACTAGTGTACCTGGATATGCGATCTACCGGAGTATTCTCCACAACCCACCTACCGGTTTTAGCTTTTTTTCTTATCCGTTCCCATTGTGCCAGTGCCACAGCGAATTCGATTAAGTTGATCGTCGACCCTTGCAAGAAGTTTAAATTTCGATTGTTTGTTTAATGAGAATAAAAGCGGCAGCTGAAGGAAGGTGCTGGGATTTACATCAAACATATCTCAGCTTCCATCTCAGCTTCCATCTCAGCTTCTATCTTTGCTTCTTTCTCAGCTTCTTTCTCCGCTTCTTTCTCCGCTTCTACTACACGTCCTCGATTCTCCTTCAAACATCACGTTGGCAACTGAAAAAGCGGCATTTTCAATCGACCAAGGTGGCGAATCTACCGGACTCGCTCCTTATAAATACATTGGGCTCTCTCTATCACTGTTCCCCGGCATCTGGGACAATCATCTCGAAGGCCAGTGGACGCGTATGTAGTAGTCATTGCGTGCATGTGTGTGCGTGCGTGTGTGTGTGTGTGTGTGTGTGTGTGTGTGTGTCACATAGAGTATGGGGCTTCTGGCAGTTCTAGAATGGGGGAGGATGAATGGAAACCATCCTTTTCTTTCCCTTCTGGGATATCATCACCTTCTTCCTAACGTGTCGCGTGTCACAAGCACAGGCAAATAAAGCCGCCAGCTGTCCGACAAACTGAACTGGGCAAATGCAATCCGACACATTGGGATGGTCGGGCGCTCGCCCACACCCTACCGCCCGCATTCTGCAGGATGAGGTGGCGTCTGGATTGTCGTCAAGGATGTTTAAGTGCTGTAGTCAAAGTCTAATACACAGAGAAAGGAGAGCGACTCCAGCAGCTTACCGAGTTGTCTTTTTTTCCAAAGACGAGGACGAAAGCAAGATCAGGCACCAGACACGACGAGCACACCTCTTGTTGTTGGCAGCTTTTCGATTGGACCCGGTAAGCGAAACGCACTTGCGGAGTCAGAATTCTAAAGACTAAAATAAGATGAACCGCTGTCAGGGCAAGGGGATTCTCTAGCCTCTGCCAGAACCAACTTGGCTCTCATTTTAAACATGGGAAAAGATATCAAGGGTCTGATCGTCTCGTCCACATCCTCGGGATGCTCGAATTGTTTGTCTGCACTATGCCTTTGCATTTCCTCAGAGATGACAAGATTCAAGGGTTATTCCTTTAATATTCCCACAAGTGAGTTGAATATAGCGATGTCTATCTAGGTGTAATATCTGTCGCACATGGCTCTGCCGGTAGTGGGGGGGTTTCGTCGTTCGACTATTCTTCGCGGAGGAATGCGGAAGATATCTTCCAAGTTTCGGCTCATCTCTGAATTTCGTCCAGACATCGAGCCATCTTACTACGGTACTCCGCCCACCCTCTTCTCAGAGGTTGCACCGGACTTTTTCCCGTGATGATTGCTAATCAAATACACAATACACATTTCGAATTTTCCTCTTCTTTTCCGTTAGTGAAAAGATGGCGGAATGTACGGGGATAACCATAATTGACCTGTTGCTTTGATACCAATCCTAGACGATAATCGAGTCTGACATGAGAGGCATGCTCCCAGGCGGGCGCGGTGTGATTCGTACACAGGGCATACAGTACGAAATGCCCTCTTTTATACCAAGTAATGTAATTAACACATTGCGGTACTTTACGCAGAATTTCGGTACTTGCAGATACGCCTTGTTCATTCTTCCGAAAGGCGGCCAATTATATCGTCGAACCAAGGCATCTTGCACACCCTGGAAAATCAGGGGTCTCTTTGAGGCAAGGGGCGTTGATTACACTACACTAGAGCAATCGCCTCTCTCAGTGTCGTGATCGTTCAAAGGAATTGGCACACGAATGTGTACCCAATGCTTCAAACGCATGAAGCTAGCCAGTCGTCTAAGTCCTCGTTCAGTTTTAAAATACCCAATTGCTTGCTCCCTCTGCCGTTACGAGTCCAGTCCACACGAGGTGTCGGTGTCATGTCATGTGGGTACCCAAGTCTTGACTTAAATATGGTGCGCAGAACGAACCTCATTGGCTCACCGCGCTACATTATTAGCTCGCCATCGGCTACGCTCTTAGCGGACCGCTACCTAATCCAGAGTCCAGACGTCGATGGCGTTTCGTCGATACCAGTAGCCAGCCAGCCCGTGGGGGAGGCCGTCGATCACACAAACGCCTTGCACTGCGAAGAAAGAAGTCTGTTCTAGGTTCTTAATAATATTCTCCATATTATGTGAGTGTCATTCAATGTCGGTCGCTCGATGAGCCTTGCTGTTTCTTTGAGATAATATCTACCCAAGGTAACTTACCTAATCTATAAATCAGGACGTGGACTAAAATGGTGAGGATATCCAACGTACATGTAGCTCCCGCTGATCTACCGCATACATTAGGTATGTTCTGTACCTCCATTGACACGAACATTGCGGGTCCAAAGGGCTGTACCTGGTCGAGTACCTATATCATCCCAAATAACGAAGCCGACTAGAGCAATTACTTCTGTAGTACTTACTTGCCGCATCTAGACCTCTGCGCTAACGCAGCTAAGTATGAACACCACCATCAGTATCACGAAATGGCCATGAATCCTTCGAATGCTAATGAATTGGCATCCTAAGGGAGCGACGGACATGCGATATCGAGACTTCCCATAGAACGACTTCTCAAAGATAGAACGTTTCCTTCAATCTAGCACAAATACAAGGTACCCGCTCCAAGTTAGATTTGACAATCAACGAACTGGCCGTGCAGTGCAGTCTACATGCAAGTAAGTACCTGGCATGGAATTTCGATTCTTGGGGAACGCGACAACAGTACAGGTGGAGGGATTTTTAGAGCAAGTAATGACTTAGTTCTTCAACCAATCTAAGGAAGAGCTCGAAGAGGGAGGATTAAATAAGGTGTGAACTCTGCACCTATCCGACATTCGATGAATATTTTTCCTAGCTATTCATCGTATTTGGTTTTTTAGCTTATTAAGGCGTTCGTATACTTTAAGGTGTTCCCCTATATTGGTCTGTTTAGTAGCGCTGGATATTCATTTATACACACTGCGAGGCACGATAAGAATACCTAAATACGAGTGCTGAATTGAACTGAGCTCACTCCCTATGAAGGAAAATATCTACTAGACGACATACCCACTCCTAGCGGTAGACGCCGAATGCCACACGGGTCTTCTTGATCCAAAAGGGGGTTTCGATTTACTGAAAAGGCCAGGAGGCCAATCTGACACTTGCTGAAACAAAGAGGGAGCAAGCTGATTCTATTTTCAACTAAGGGCTCCCCGAACGCGCAGGTTTGACAAGCCCATCCGCCTTAAATAGAACTCAAGGTTCACATGGGAATGGGAAGGTATTAACCATTGGAAGGGTGCAATATCTTCTCTTCATCCTGTTATCCTCTTTCATGCGATTTTATTTTGTACTTGCTCTATATTTTCGGAATCGCCGCGCGATGCTAGACAATTGCCCGGCCCCGTAAGTTGAGATGGTCGATTCCCGCCCGACACCGAAGGGCGAGGATGCAGTGCACTTGAAGAAGAGATGCCTTGTTTGTAGTAATCAGATAGTTGGGGGGACTCGGCATATCAAATGCCTATACCTATCTAGGTAAGCAAACAACCTCGTACCCAGATACATACCAAGATGTTTCCGAAGTACATGTAGACAATGAACTATTTTGTCAGAAAAAGCATTGCTGGTTACATGTCGTATAGGCTGGAATTGAAACGAGTGGTAAAGACTGACTACAACCTCTCAAGACGGGATAGGTAGCCTTACGGTAGAAAATTAGATGGCCTAGCTGAAGGAATTAAGTATGAGGCTGACTCGACTCGTTATGGTAGTACGTCCCATAGTTACGCCGTGCTTATGATGCACTACAAGGTGCCTCGCCTTACAAGGTACCTACTTTACTCATGTCATGCGTGACTACTCACCGACCCTTCATCATAAGGTGTCGAATATCCCACGAGTTCTCACCGTGAGTGGTCGGTCACCGCCAATGGCGATTAGAGCAGGCTTCGAGGGCAGAAGACCTACCTGATCGACCAATTGCCGTATGACGCAGAGATCGCCGTATTATATAATACTTGGGCCAATACAGGAGATATACACTTACCCCTGTCGTAAGTCCATAGAAACGTCTGGACGAGGCTACCTAACGTGCGAAAATTAGAAATAAGCCTTGAGGTTTAAAGTCTTGGCTGGTATGTTGGTATTCGGCGTCGGTGTTGACGAAGTCATTGGCGTCGAGTATTTTGTAGAATTGGGGAGGAAGCAGATCTTAAGAGCATTGCGTTTATGAATGACATTGGACAAGATGCTGGCGTGACACAATCCAGGGTCATGCTACCGCCAAATATTTCATTATCACGGGGTTAGCACGTACTCGTCATACCCACCTTCTCAGTAGCCTAGTAGGGGCTGTAGGGTTGGCGGCTGTTTGCTCTCGACTTTCGAAGGACAAAATGGCGGCCAAGAAGAATACTAAACCCAGGTAAGCTAGAACAATTCAAAATGCTCTCTGTCTTAGAGGCAACGGGGAGGGCATCGCCAATTTGTGATGCCATCTAATTCCGCTTGGGCTGCTCTTTTGATACATCATCCCACAATACGCACAAGTACTTAGCGGATAGGCAACACGAGAAGCATATTTGGAAGATGGAGGCATGCCCGTAGAGATTAGCTCTCCCCACTAGGCATGTTCGCCTTTAATCGTCCGAAGAACTTTTTAAACACAATAGTGTAGCGATTTTTTTTTTTCGGGGGGGGGGGGGGGGGGGGGCGGGGCCCCGTTTTTTTGGGGGGTTTTTTTGTTAAAAAATGAAAGGATTTTTTTAAAAAAAAAAAAAAAAACCAAGTTGTTTTTTTTTAAAAATTTTT